>JAREIK010000088.1:7331842-7709342 GCA_029783825.1 Sapria himalayana | reverse complement strand
TTTGTATCAAATAAGTTCACTCTAGAGATTTTCATGACTATTTGCATTGGTGAGATACTTAATTGTCACGATAAAAAAATAATGTCATAACTATTATGCATTTTAGAGATAGTATGGCAGTGTCTCCAATAAAATGTCATGGCCACAATGATTATTTTTTATAATAAAATACTTGTATCAACTTGGTGGTAAATTCATAGCAAACAAAGAATATTATGACTATTTTATGTAGAGTTATGACCAATAAAAGATGTTGTAATTACTCAAAATAATATCAAAGCTATACCCAAGTCATAATAAGAGAATTGTTATGACTCTCTATTATTTCTCTCTCTCCAAGTCTTTGTTCCACCGAGTCTACTAATTCCACATAAAATCTTTATAATTTCACTAATATTTATCAAATTCTCTCAAAATAAGAATTAAGTAAATTTTCTTTGATAAACACTAAAATAATATGAATATAGTAAGATAAACTAGTTTAATGACCTAAAAAGTTAGGATATATTGTTTTAAACTTCATAGAGGTGTCAAATAGGTCATTTCATGCTGGCATGACTTATTCTTTAGGCCCATCTAGGCCACCATGCTATGTTGGGCATGTCATAGTTTTTAGCATGAGTAATATCATGATGGTATGGCTCTAAATATAAGTAGCCCAACACGACCCATGAGACACATTTTGGCTGGATCATTCAAAGTCATGCAAAGCTAAGTTAGGCCTGGCTAGGCTAGCCTAGTTCATTCTAAACTAACCTAGGTTTAGTCCAATGTAGCTGGATTTATTTTAAGGTAGCTTGGGTCAGGCCAGACTATCCTAGTTCACTACAACCTAACTTGTGTCATGATAGGCTAGTCTAGTTCATCCCAAGCTAGTTTGGGTCAAGTTGAGGCTAGCCTAGAATGTGCCATAGGCTAGCCAGGCCAAAACTAGCTTTAATGGGCCATCATGTTGGGTCATGCCATGTCACACCTTTAGTGCCAAGAGTTTGGTCCAACACATGACGAATGGTATCATGGGCTAGCCTGCAGCACATCTAGGCATGGTTTTGAACTGTATCGTGTCATGCTGGGCATGGATGAATCATGCTAGGCATGAAAGAATAATGTCGTGCTATGTGTCATGCTCAAGCTACACACCCTAAATGACACCTCTATGCTGAACAAATCTCTCCAAATGTAGTGCACCACGTACATGAGCCTTGTATGAATGACTCATTGGATATGGTATGTGAGTTTCCTCATAAAATGAAGATATGGTTAAAGACTAAAGATCTCAATCTAAAAGTATATGCTATATGGATACATCCACAATATGCTCAAGATGAATCTTTTTTCATATTGGAAGATCTAACTCAGAGTAATGACTTGGACCTTTTACTTACTTCAAGAAAAAAATCAATGGTGTGTTCTACTCAAGCTCAATATATGAGTATTGATGTCATATTCTTCAAAGGACAAGTCCTTTAATGACTCGATCTAAAAAATGTACATTCAAATATTATAGTAATATGATCTTTTTCCTATTTAGATGTTATTTCCCAACGAGGAGTAATGACTAACTTTGATCATGTGTCTACACCTAATATGACTAGCATGACTAATTTTGAGGATAATTGTGAGACCTTTCTAAGGGAAATGCATCATGGATATAAGCCTAGTGTGAGTGTCCCACTTGACACAAGGTATGAGTCTCCTCATGAAAGTGAGATGAGGATTGAAAGACTTGATGATCTCAATCTAATGATATATACTAGATAGATATGTCTAAAATTCATTCTAGATGAGTCTTTTATCATATTAGTAGATCTAGCTCAGAGTAATGACTTGGACCTTCAGATTATATTATAAAAGGAACCAGAAATATGTTCTACTCAATATCATTTATTTTGAGTACTTTTTTGTTCTATTATAATATTATATAATCTAGTTTCTTTCCCTTACTTGAAAGTTATAAAATTTTGAATACTTTTTCTGAGGCACTTAGTCATCCAAACTGATGATAGGCTATGTTGGAAGAATTGAATACAAATATATATATAATACATGGGATCTCATTCAAAAACTTATAAGTTAGTAGTAAGATGTAGATGGATGAATATGATGAAGACTAAACCCAAGGAAAATGTTAATGTCTCAAGCCTATGTTAGTAATGAGAGGTTTCATGCAAAAATATGGTATTGCCTACTAAGATATTTTCTTTCATGTGTCCAAAATGACTTATTAAATTATTACTTTTTATTGTAGTATCACATGGATAAATTATGTATCAGCAAGATGTAAATAATTTTTTTTTCATTGTAATTTAAAGGAAGAAGTGTCCATACACTAATCACTAAGATTTATTATTCTTAAAATCATAGGTATGGTATGCAGACTATGGAAGGAACTTTATGACCTAAAATAATATTTTATGATATAATTTAATAAATTTTTTTGGCAATCACTACATATGATCTCAAAAGATATGTGCTAAACTATTATTGTTTCTAATGACATGGATTAGGAAGTGAGTATGTAATATTAGTCATACTATTTTAATTATATGAGATAATCAGTTACATATACCTCAACTTAAATCATTTCTACATACTAAGTTTTAGATGAATAATTTAAGATGTTTAAGGTATTTTTTTTTGGTATAAAGATTGGATAATGAGGAGATATGATTTTTTTTTCACAAATGAGATATATATTCATTTTAGATATTTTATCTAACCTTGATATATTATGATGCATACCTGATAATTGGTCATTTGATCTAGGTATAGACTTATCTATATATATTGGTTCATTAGTTGTTTTCTACTAGATATATGATGATCATAGAAAAACTAAAATATCTAATAGTAATTGGGCAAGATATTACCTTTGTTATCAATATAATTAGTCATTCTCTAGAATCTCCTAGATATTTCATATTAATATAGTGTTAAGATTTTTATATATGTAAAGAAAGCTCCAAGACATGTGATTATGTTAAAGACCATGGGGCATATTCAAGTAGAAGCATATTTCATATCTAGTTGAGCCAACATCATTATAGAGAGAATATCTACCACATGTTTTAACCAATGGAATGGTAGTTGGATTGGTAGGATGAATTACATGCAACCTTTCTTTGTAGATTTGATCACCACTAGCTATCCTTTAAAGTTGGTATAGGGCTACCACACCTATTCCCAAGGTCTAAGTGGTAGGTCCAAATCTAATTTGGGTTAGGGGTCATAACCAGTAATAAAAAAAAGCTACCATAAGTTTTTGTATTTTTTTTTAAATATAACCTTATTACTTGAAAGAGCAAAAGAAAGATAATTATTTCGAGATCCAATTTAAAGATGGTTATTTCGAGATCCATTTCAAAGATAGTTATTTCGAGATCCATTTCAAAGATAGTTATTTCGAGATCCAATTCAAAGATAGAATATAGAGGTATAACATTAACTACATGTGAGCTCTAGTGGACCAATCACTTCTTATAGTAGTTTTTTCCTACTAGTTTAGTGACCGGTGACACTTTAGATTATTAGATTGCTAGACATATTTATATATTATAGCCAACCCAATATTCTATGAGTGGATGAAACATATTGAAAATGTTTTCACTTCATTTAAAAGAATATTTAAGATTATTAGATTGCTACAGGATGCATACTTACTGGTGATTAGATAGAAATTTTCACAAAGACTCTAATAGGACCACAAGTTACTTTTCTTTCTTTTAGGCTACGGATTTGTGACATATATACCACAAATTGAATGGGGTATTGAGTTTTTAAATTTTGTTTTTTGTTTATTCTATTTGTTTTTCTATTTTTTGGAGTACCCAACTTGTGGCCTACCCAAAATCACATATACAAGATTTGTGTTGTATTCAAACTAATTTTTCTTCATTTTAATACTAATTAAGTTTTTTTACTATTGACGCATGATCCTCCCTCTCTCCCTTTTTCTTCATTTAGCACAACCCTAACCCAATGGTAGGGATTTATACTATCTATATTATGTGGAATCTTATTCTACTACTCTAATATTATTTTTAATAATATTAAATTAGGTTCTAACAACAAATATTTATCTATGAATCCTATGTATTTTAGGTGTCTAAGAACTATGAATAGGAGACAAAAATTATTGGACATTTCAGTTGGATTATAATTATCTAAATAAAAAATAGATGAAATATTATTTTATCTCCATTAAATTCACTATTTTTTTATTTTTTAGAATTAGTTAAATTGATATAAAAAGAGTTAGGAGTAGAAAGATAATAGTTTTGAATAATTGTATATTTTTGTGTTTTGAAACTTTAATTCTAATATATATAACTAAAAAAATGAGTTAAAAATTAAGCAAAACTCACACCTAGGACTTTGTTGTTTGTTGGATCAGACATCATCACCAATGCACATGTAATGCTACCATGTTGACCCACATCTATTCCAAGCACGTGACTTGTTGTGCTAGGCCTTTTTTGAGTTGACTTTCATGGGCCATGAAGTTGGTCATACTAGGGTTGTTGGCCCATGAGTCATCTCTAAATTAGCATGCTTTTCAAAATATTCAAGGATACTTATTTTATTCATCATCTTTGCCTAAGACATGATAATATAGTACCTAAGATCTTTAAGTCTATCCTTCTTGGTTATCTCAGTATCTAAAAAAGATATATAAGTATTTTCATCATAATTCAATAGGATTTTAGTAAGTATTTGTCATATTTTTTTTGAGTAGAACTTAATTTTTAAAATCTAAGAAAAGTAAGAGTTTTAAAAATATATCTAGATTTATTACTTTTCATTACTCCTTTATTGACCCACATGAATCTCGAATTAAAAAAGAGAGTCATTCATCGATTATATTTGAACTACTAGGCAACAATATAATGATACTTTTATGTTGTCATCATATGTACCAACACATATTTTAGATTTAATCTAGAAAGTGTGAGATTTTAATAGAGAAGAATTCTTTCTCGAATTTAGATGATATGATTTTACGAGTCTACTCTAATTTAGTTTCATGATGAGCCAACAACTAGAAGACTTGATCACCCAATACTTAGATTTTTTTATAGGAGAATGAGATAAACACAACTTACTCATAGCAAAGTAAAATATATTGAGGGGCTGAGGTGGTAAACAAGTTGGGTGGCTTGATGACATGCCACAATACAACACAAAATCCATATCAAGCTTGCCATGACACATCCTAGAAACATGCCATCATCAAACATGAGCTTGTCTATGGCACATCTCATGTCGTGTTGGGCTAGCTAATTAGTCTGCATGTCGGAGCATGTCACAATCCATGCTATTCAGAATGACAAGCACAAACTTGGCATGACCCATGGACTTTATGTGCTAGTTCATCTTGTATTAAAAAGTATATGTTTGTGAAGCACGTGAACCTATATTTTAATATTTTTTTATGATGAGGTATGTGAAGCTCATGCACTCCATTTTGAAAAATAGGCCATTGCTTGACAAGGGATTCTGACAAGGACAATGAGTGCATGCCTCAGTCATGTTGAGTTTTACCTAGGTCAAACCCAACATAACACATGCCATTTTGGTCATGGACCAAAGGAAAATGGAGGGCTACCCTTGTCTATTTCTAGGTTGGCATGACATGGTTGCCTTGCTGGGCCTAAAAATGGGTTATTCCTTCCTAGCATGAAGCATAAGACACCTCTATCAAAAAGCAAAATGGGTTATATAATTAACCCCTCTGATCTTGACTTTTTGACCATTCTCATAAAAGGATAGATGAGTTGTATTAAATACTTGATTTCATAGATTTTTTCATATGCATGACTTCTCATTTTTTACTTCCTTTATTACTTATTTTGTTGGTATTAGGATATTTCGATCTTCTTTTAAAATATTATCTCACTCTGGATGATACCATATCATATTAGAAAAAGAAAGTTGACCAAAACTCCAATGGGACTAGGAAACTAATATCACAACTTTATGAAATATATATTATTAATTACAGTTGGATGTTCACTATGAAAACATGTCTAGATAAAAACATAAATTATCTTAAAGTGAGACTTATAATGAGAATTCACTTGGTCATTTGATTTGAATTATCAGTATATTTTTTCTATAGTGGCCAAGTTGATCTCCATACATATTCTTATTTCACTTACATTATCTCATAAATAGAGGATACATTAACATTATATTAAAAAATATATTTATCCATGGTGATCTTGAGAATTAGTTGCATATAAATATGAAGCAACTAACTGAATTTCAAATAACATGCCCAGATGTAATCAGCTCATTTGATATGAATTAACATTATACAAGAAACTATAAGTCTTATAGTATCCACCAAAAACCTAATTTATAATTTTTTACGAGCAATCATCTCATTTGACTTATGCATATATATTACACATTTTTCTTTGTTTTTTTGGAGAAATTCTAATGGCATAAATTTTTGTTTTATCATGTATATAAATGCTATTCCAATTTTCATCAAGGAGATATGTGATTGTAACTTTTATAGATATTAATTTTTTGAGTTGTACTTTTGTAAATATTCTATTTATCTAAGTACTAATTTTTTATCTAATATCATTCCTTTAGTTGACTATACTATTTATAAAAGAATCATATAGAAAATTAATTATCTGACTATTATTAGGCCAAATATAATTTATTCAATTAGTATAATCAGTCATTTCATATATTGTTTTTGGAAGTTTAACCCATTTATAGCTTTTTCTATACTAAGGAATGTGATAAAAAAGTCTTAATAATTTGAGATTTATTTCAATGATCATGAGTACTTGTAGTTAGCTGGGTATTTAGATTCAAGTTGGCACCATCTTGCTCTGAGAGAAGGTATATGATAATATTTTATACTCTTTTTGGAGATAATCTCATCTCGTAGAAAAGTATGAAACATCAGCTTATTTCAAGACTTAGTGCAAGAGTAATGTTCCAGAATGATGGAAACTATCACTTAAAAATACTTTAGATTTGGTACCTACTCGAGAAGATCATGAGTATATTTTCTTCTCCAACTACCTTTTGTTATAATAGTTAGACAATAAAACATATATCCTCCAATCTAATATTTCACAAGTAGTCAAACACATAGAGGTGGAATACTTCTTCATTAGAAGAAGATTCATGATGTGACCATTAATACAATTTATATCCATGTAGCAAAATAGCTAATGGATATCTTCACAAAGGCCTCAAAGAAGTCTCAACTTGATCTTCTAGACTTTTTCTCATCAACTTGAGAGGGCATTATGGTTTATAGTCATTTTTATTTCTTTTTTTTTTGTTGTGTTATTGATGAGAGCACCCAATTTGTGGGTTGCCCCGACTTGATTTTTCCATTATATATGGGCACCCCAAGTATGTATAATTACACAAACACTAACATATAAAATCTCATAATAATTTTAAAATTAAATGACTTTGGCTAAGAATATTATTGGAATAATTGATCACCTAGAAAGTCCTTGTTTGCATACATATTTTGAAGGTCATGCCTTGGTGCGATAACAAATAACTTTATCCAAGGATGGTAGGCTCGAGTTTGATTCATCAGACATAGCCTCTATCTTTCTGGAAGTAAGGATATTGAGATAGTAACTTCACCCAAACCCATCATTGGCATGACTGCCATATGACCTCCATATGGGTACCCCATGTACCTATTTTTTCAATGAGTTTTTTTTTTGAGTTTTACTAAGTTTCTATTGATATTTTATGATTTTTGTGGCTTAATTTTTGTGATTTCATATCATCTATCAATTTTTTAACATGAATATTTATTAATTTTGCTAATTAAAACAATATTATCAATAAATGTCATATACTAATGTCTTCTTGAAATTCTCATCTCAACTTAATTATGATCAAAATAAAATAATAATGATTTCTGTTGTATTTAATTTGTTTTGATTATCTATTTTGTCTAACTAAATTATTTCTATTTTAATAATTTAATGTAAGTGCAGGAAAAAAATATTAAGAGGCTGGGAATGCAGCAATAACACGATAATGGAGGTCCCGCTATTCGGTTAGCGGGCCGAAGAATTTTTGGAGCAAAGCCTGGCCCATCCGAGTGATCCGACCCACTCCGGTTAATTAAACTAGAAATTGTATTAATATAAATTGTATTTATTTTATGTTTTCGAGCTGCTATTTTTCGTGGTGTGGTACTGCTCATCTCTTCCTTCTCTTCTATGCGATTTTATCGTAGCTGTTTCTGCTACATAAACTGTAAGAATTCTGGACATTTTTGCTTTAATTTGTAAATACAAGTGTTTTTTTGGTGGATGAAGCTAGTCGTGTTGAACGACTAGTGAACAGTGTTATTCTTGTGTTTCTATTTTTTTTTTGATGTTGTCGTGATTGAATTGTGGTTGTGGATTATATATATATCATTTGTTACTATTTCTCAGTTGTTCTCTTTTTCTGAATCACAATCATGGAAGCACAATTGCCCAATAATTTCTAATCGAGGTGTCAAAAGAGTGTGCATATGCACAAATACAATAGACTCATACAAGTGATAGAAAAACAACACTCAAGAAACTTAAAAACATATAATAAAAAAAACTCATGATGAAACTATATCTGAAAATGATGGTTTTGAGACTATATATATGAAATATAAATAAATACATTATATAGAAACTATAATGCATGTCCTTAAGCTAATACATAAATAAAAAAAACATCAAATTAGGTACCTGATTATTCTCTAACTATCATAGTAGAGAGTTTGAGAAAAGTATCAAAAATTATGATATCTTCAAATAGGTATATGATTCAAAGAATTAGGTACAACCAATAAATATGACATCATATTTATCAAAAAATATGATATCTTCGAGTAGGTATGACTCTTAAAAACTAGGTCATGATATGGAGTAGGCCAACACAACTCAAAGGTGTTGGTCATGCTTAGACTTGAAGAGATGCATGTATGATGCCCATGCATGTGGTATGGAACAACATGAGGTGCATGCCCACATGAACCAAATTTTGCTTGAGTCCTCTTGGTAGATAGGTCGTGCATTGGAGAAATGTGAACAAAAACCCAAGAATAACACACTATAACATGTACCATTTTTTATAAAAAAGAGCATTGGTCAGTTCAGATTCGATAGGCACAATGGGTGCACACATATCTGATTTGTCCCAACAACATTTTTTCGATGCAAAGTCTAGCCAGTAGCCTAAGCCTAGGCTACCATATGCAAGTCATTGATTCATGTTGTTTTTGAGCTATTGCTTGAATCAGGCTCACAATGGGATATTTCCTCGAGAAAACATGACATTACCCAATCTACCATGTAAGCCACTAAGCTACCTCAGGTTCGAGGCATGCCAACTCGACACTTCCCCTTTGACATATCTAGATCATTATCATGTACTTTGCCTCTACTATGTATACAAAGATTATCAACAACCTCTTATTATTTGAGAAGATAAGATTACCTTAAAAAAATATATAACATATAATAGATCTCTTCTCTATGCAAGTTATTGGCCAAATGAAGTCTTAATATTAGAGGTGTCAGATGAGTCATATCGTGTTGGCATGTTTCATCTTTGCTCGACATGGTTATGATATCGTGTAGTGTCAAACACGACATATCACTGTATGGGATTAATATGGTTGGCTCAACACATCACAGTGGCACGATCAAGTGCAGTGCTATGCTGAACCATGCCGTGCTGGGTCAGCCAATTGGTCGAATTATGTGGCCATCTTACATGGCCGGCCAATTGCAATCGGCCACGTAAGCAAAATCCAGCTTACGTGGCTGAATTTTTTTTAATTATAACTCACCCCATCAGTTGGTCACCCAATGAGATTTGACCCTTGATCCTTAGCCGATCCCAATTCCTAAGTGTTTGAGAAGGTTGACCATGCCTCCAGGCCAGGCACAATGATCGTGCCTAGCTCAGCATGAGACATAGCTCGTGCTAGCCCAGTATGGCATGAACCATGCTATGGGGCAGAACGACCCAAGACCATGCCATGTTGGGCCAAACTCAATTGAACCAGGCCATGTCGTGAGCCATGCCCGAGCCATCAGGGCAAGTTGAAACCTTTACTTAATACTTTGCTAGCTGAAGATGCTCATTATTGTCGAACAAAATACCATGATACATAAATTTCTTCATGTATCTAAGTATACAAAAAAATAATATTAAAGTTAGATTGTCAAGAAAAATCTAGAAAATGACTAATTATTCTAATTATTTAGAACATACATGATTTGATAATAGTCAAATAGTTAATTTTTGTTTACATTTCTTCCATGTTTAGTTAAATCAATCTAAGAGTTAACATTAGATAACAAATTAGTATTTGACTCAATACGAATATCTAATAGAGCACGATCAAAAAGGATAATCTCTAAGAAAGCATCTAAAATATATCTCCTCAGTTAAAATATAATATATTTATTATAATAAGTCACCTCAACCCACAAAAAATTGGGTTGTGTAGGCCCAACACTATCCAATTGACATATCTAGATCATTATCATGCACTCTAGCTCTACAATGGATCCAGAGATCACCATCAGTCTCTTACTATTCCAGAAGATAAGATTATCTCGAAAAAATATATAACATATTATAGATTTCCTCTCTATGAAAGATAGTGCCAAAATGAAGTCTTATACTAGTTGAAGATACTCAGTATTACATAACAAAATACTATGTCAGGTAGATTACTTCACATATCTCAATATGCAAAAAATTATGTCAAAATTAGTTTATCAAGGACAATCTTTGAAATGACTAACTATACTAACTATATAAGATATATATGATTTGATAATAATCATATAGTTAATTTTTTTAATTCTTTTTTGTATAGTTGAATCATCTCGAGAGTTAACATCATTAATGAGATTAGTATTTGACTCAATAAGCAAATATGTTGGAGTACAACTTAAATGGACAATTTCTAGGAAAGTATCCAAAACACATCTCATTAACAATGCAACACATTTATCATCATAACTTACCTCAATCCAAAAAGTGTGCTTGAAGCTCATATGATTCTTTGTCTGAGACTGAGACAGTGACTAGAGATGCCCCCCTAGTTGGATAATTTCTAATTCACCATTCATCATAATAAGGATTTCATTAACATATAAAAAATATATTATTTGAAATATTTTAATGAAATAATGAATAAAGTATAACACATGTGCTACTCAAGCCCTCAAGTGTTTTACATTCTACAAATTGGCTCTAGATAGGAAATCATTGCTCAAAACCAAATGGTTATTTTATATTTACATTATTCTCAAGATTACCATAAATAAATATTTTTTTTCACAACTAATTGAAATATCATTCAACTATGAGATGATAAAAGTAAAATGAGTATCTAAACTGAGGTCATTTTGCCCACTAGAAAAAATGGCATAATAATCCAATCCAAAAATCTTAATAATTCTCATTGCTCATTTTCAAGCAATCTACTTTACCATCAAAATCAATCTTCACAATGAGCACATGCATGCAACCAACAAAAAATATTCTCAAAGGAATAGATACTACTAGTTCTCAAATTATTTTAGAGTTGATAACATTTATCTCTTTTATTAAGATTTGATATTATCTTGGATCAGATAATATCTCAAAAAAGGCACATGACTTATGAGTATCATAATATCATCAAGAAAAATAATAATAATAAATATTACATTTCACATTTAAGACGTGGCTGTCACATTTATTATAACTCATAAGTCATGAGACGTGAATGTCTCATGACTTTTGAGTTATTTTTTTATATGCTTGCAATTTTTACATGGTATTAGGATTAAGACATACAAATCCTAAATATGGAAAAATGAGGAAGAAGTGGGTGTTTATAACAGCACAAACACATGAGTGCATAATGTGGATGTTAAGTGTCCCCATAACAAATGTAAGAGATGTCAACCCACAATTGATATACATACATACACATACATACATACATACATACATACATATATATATATATATAAGATAATATGTGAGTTAGCAAAATCAATGTACTTTTTCTAGATCATATATATATATATATATATGATAATATTTCATAGCTTATAAGATTATTAATGAAAAATCATAGAGGGTTGGAGCATGTCACTACTCACTCCTCCCACTTCACATAGCTAGCTATACGATTCTCTGAGGTGGATGTGACTAAGAGAGTTAGATGGGTGGAGATGCTTTTGCATGATATTTTTGTTCTTACTATTCAATAATTTTTTAGTTTTCGACATTTAGATTCAAGATAATTGTATCCCACTAGACCAAAAATACATTATTGCATAGTTTAGTATATATGAGGTAGATTAAGACATGCTAGAATGATACTACATTCAGCATATATTGACTATAAAGAGAATATCACTTATGGTAGAAGCAAAGTCAAAAGAGACTCAGTAAAATGCACACACTACAAGAAGAGTGGATACAATATGAAGAATTGTTGGAAGTTGTTTCCAAAGAAAGTGTCAAGAGCATTGGAGGTTAAGAAAGGTCTACTACCAAAGTCATCTAAGGATCCTCATAGCATAATTCCATCATGATCCATAACAAAGAGGAATATGCTGATTTCCTTACCAGTAAGATAGCACCAAATATTTCATGTTCTTCGATTGCAAAAATCTTTATGATTTATATTTTCACTTCAGACTCCTAGATTATCGATATTAAAGCTTATAGTTATAGAATAGGTAATTTCATTTTTGTTTATTACCTTTCTTTTCCTTATTCCATGAATATTATTATAGTCAATGAAAAATCAACAAAAACACTTGGTTATTGCAATATAAACAAAACAATTTTTTTTTTACGTCAAGTTTTCTCTCTTTGAGTTATCTTTCAAGAAAACAAAACTCTTTATTTTTCTTCATTGATATTATCATCTAGGATTTGAAGACTGTGATAAAGATTTATTTGGAATTGAGCATGATGGACTATATATCTTTACTTTAGCGATAAGGTATTTCACTGAATATTTGAGTGTGATTAATTTATTACTTATTCATTATTGATTCAGTCACATAATAATAGTCAAGCTGAGCATTTGGTTGGAAGAGCACATCATCTACTCTTGTTAGACCCAAATCGACTCATAGTCATTGATGCACCATAAGCATGATCGCAAGCTGGCCAAACACCAACCCAAGATGCTACATATGAGCCACATACTCATGCCATCACTAGGCACCAACCTTGGAGATTTTTCGTGTCCATTCTAAACTTAGCCACAACCACATGTCATGCTTGTTCCCACCCTAACTATGAGAATGGGTCATGCCTAGGCAATTGGTCAAGGCATGTCCATGTCATGCTACCATGGGCTATTTTCTAGACACAGCCCCTACCTTTGACAAGTCATGAGAGAGCACATCCCGAATTTGACCCAACTCAAATATCTATCATGACCTATGTTTCTCAGCAAGTCACAAGGTTACCTCAATTTTGAGGCATGAGGGGCCAACACAACCCAAATTTTAAATCATGATGTGTTGGCCAACATGACCCATTTGACACATCTGTCTTACTAGTTGGGATTTTGCATATTCCTCTCTAATAATGATCATTGTGGGAGAACTTTATGCGTACTCTTAAATTGATCTAATAAAATGTTTATGTCGATAAATAATATGTAATGCATTCAATCTCTCCTCTGAAAATAACCTTTCCCCAATATATCCATTATTTCTACAATATTTGCTTTGTATCGAGAATCGCATGCTTCGACATCTATCTCAATTGATACATTCTTTATCTCCTAAGTAAACAAAATAAAACATCACTCTATTAAATATCTGCTTACCTCATCAATACATGTACTATATGATCCAAATAATTTTTTATTTCTCCATAAATATATGTAGTAACAAGTAAAATCCACAAGGTCCCTACACAATCTTTACTTAGCACAATATCACCACTACATGCATTAACACATCACATTGCATTATTGCACATACCTATCATGCACACACTACATCACACTACACATTTTCACGTGCATCAATACACTACACCACACTACACATTGTCACGTGCATCAATACACGCTACACCACCATTGCAAACTTGCATCCCATATCTCACTACACGCACTATTACACCATAATGCATTGTTGCATGCAACTATCATGCACACATCACGCCACAATGCATTGATATGCAAGTTTTTTGCACAAATATTTTTGAGCTCCCACTCACTTCACAACATTACATATTATCATGAATGCTTGTATACTACATCTCATATCACTCATTGCACATGTTATGGTAGGGTGTTCAGATAATGGTTTATGCAATACCTCAAATTCAAGACTAATGTTTGGTTATTTTAGCAATGGAAGCAATAAAATTAAAAAGACCCAAAAATTCAAAAAATCACAATATGAAACTCTGAAAATCTTGTAAAGTAAAAAAAAGTCCAAATTATAACACGGCCTAATCAAATAATATGTGTTAAAGACTTCTTCACATATACAACAGGTTTTTTAAATTGTACAATGCCCAAAATTATGTTCTAGTCTGAAATATATTTTTCTAGAGTATAAAATCATATAAATCTCAAATCTAGTATAAAAATAAATAAATATTAAATTTTGGGCTGAATACTCAGGATTTCTTTCTATGTTATTCTTTAGGTAATAGCATTGATTCGTTGACTTCTAGGCTCAGAATCAGCAATGTGGTTGTGTCTTGATTATTGGTCCAAAGAAGAGATTTTGTTCAGTTATCGTTCAATTTGTTAGCAGGTTTCCAAGCTCTAACCTACATAGCACACACAATCTCACTTACCTTGCTTTCTCACCTATTAGAGTAGTAAAAATTCACTTCAAGAAGTTAACAAATTTCCCAAATTAATGTGTAGCTAAGAGAGAAGAGTATGCGAGAGCTGTCGAAAAATATTTATACAAAAAATCATAGGCTAGAAAAAAATGCTTTTTTCCAAAAGAGCACTTCTGCCAGAAGTTGCACACCTAAAAACACCTATGATTGAAAAAAAAATCACGCACTTTTTTCATTTTTAGTTTATAAAAAAATTGTGGGGGCACTCTCCTTATCCAAGAAGGTACCTAATGAGCCTTCTTGAAAAAAAATGAACATTTTCTTTTTTGATATTTTTTTGAATTTTAGAATATGGGATTTATCTCATGTTCTTGGTCACTTGATGCTTCACTGTGGGGACTCACATAACATTTCGTGGGAATACTTCCCCAACCTAAATACCTTGAACATTATAATTAAGCAATCATTCAAGCTGAATAAGTAGTAGAACATAAAAATCTCATTTGATTTATCATGGATTAGAAGATACGTCTCCCTACTAATAATGTAGGAGATATGGAAAGAGTGCAATGATATCAAATTCAGAAAAAAAAAACAATTCGTGGCCAACAAAATCATTTTAAGGATTGGCACATTAGTCAAGAATATACTGCTAGCATGTGGACCAAGAGTTTAATGTTGAGGTAGACGGCCCCTTAACACAGGTGTTCTAGTGTTGTTGATCTGACGATACCCTTGAGCTTCATTTTGTAGGTCAATAGAATTACTTTTATGACATGGGAGCAGAGTTGTTGTGTCAAGAACCCATGTATTTTATGGTATATTGATTCTTGGTTCTTGGTGTTTCTCTTGTTTTGCAGGCTAAATAGGAGGAGAACTAAGGCTGGTAAAGCTTTGATAGATAAGTGATGCAAGAGGAGAGTATTTGGGAAAATGATTCTTCAAAGTTAAGATTTTTTATGCTTTTGAATTCTTATAGTAGTAGTATCTTTTGGCGGCATATTTCTTTTTTGTGGTTTCATGTGTATTATGAGCATTGAATTAAAGAGTGCATAAGATTTGGCAGGATGGCCTAAATTGGCCAATCTTTTAGTCTTTTGCTAACTGTGTGTGCTTGTGATAATAAAAATGTGTTAAAAAATAACCTTAAATAAGAACATGACCAAATAAACATTGTAACCTAGGTCTGGTAGACCTAAGAAATCTTTCTTTCTACCCTAGGTAGAGAGACACATACTAATAGATAGTTTTAAAGAACTCAAATTTGTTGATGTCAATGATTTAGCAAACATATCGGCTATATTTTTGTTCGTATGTAATTTTTCAAGTATAATTGATTTTTATCTAATATATCTCGTATCCAATACTACTGCATATCAATGTACTTTGACTTACTATGGATGATTGAATTTTTTTTAAAAAAATATAATACTCTAACTATTGCCGATATAATATATGTTTCTTATCACATATACAAGTACACAAGAAATTTTTTTATTCAAAAAATTTCTTTGTAAGTTTTAGTAGCTATAATAAACTTCATCTTAGTGTTGGATATTTTTACACACTTCTGTAGCTTAGATTATCAGGATGCAACTCTCCCACCTAACTTTATTACATAACCTAAGGTGAATCTATGTGAATTCAAATCACCAGCAAAATCAGAATCAATATATTCGAAGAAACATAAGTTTTAACCAATCTCTGCATATTAATAGCTGAGAAATCATCTATAAGTAAGTCAAGATAGAATTTACTACATCCTAGTGATATATACCTAGTTTGAGAAAAAATGACTGATAATGCTAACAATATGTACTATTTTTGGTCTATTACAAACTGTAGCATACATAAGACTACCATCTACCGAGGCATAGGGGACATGGGTCATATCTTTCCTTTCCTCATTTATTTTAGAACTATACTTGGTGCTCAACTTAGAATATTTAGCTAAGAGAGTTGAGATCAATTTAGCCTTTTTTATAAAACAATCTCTCAAGAACTTTACCAATATATCATTTTTGAGATAACAAAATATACATCGAAGGTTTATCTTTATTAATGTTCATTTCTAAATCTATTTGATTGTGTCTAAGTATATCATCAATATAGATAAGAATTTTTCTCAATATACATTGAAGGCTTATCAATATACATCAATAGATGTATATCATCAATATACATCGAAGGCTTATCAATTTAGATAAGACTTTTTTCGGCTCCCCTTAAGCCTATCAATCTGTGCTCTATCATGATTAATAATTAGTAAATAATCAATATACAATAAAAGTATAAGTATATCATCATCTAACTAATGAATGACAAATACATAGTGATTATAAAATGTGTGCTAAAAGTCATGAGACTCTATGAATAAATAAAATTTATTATGCCACTAGCTAGGAGCTTGTTTAAGATTGTACTAGCTATTATTCAATTTTCATGCAAGACCTTCCTTCCCTTTTATAATGAATCTCTCATGCTAATCTATGTAGAGAGTCTCAAAAAATTCACCATAAATAAATATAGTCTTTACATTGAGCTAATCAATTTCTACAAAGTTGGTAGTCAGACTCAAAATTACTCAAATAGAAGATATCTTTATTATGAGAGAGAATATATCATCAAAGTTAATTCCTTTCTTTTGACTAAACCCTTTGACTACTAATTGAGTCTTGTATCTCAATTAAAAATTATCATCACTAAATTTTAGTCTAAATAACTATCTATTAGAGCCTACTTCCCTTTTGGTAAGTGTACCAAATCATAAGTTTGGTTTACATAAAGTGATTTCATCTCTCACTACATAACTTGAAGATATTCCTATCTATTCTCAATAGTGATAATCTCCAAAAAGGTCTAGGGCTTATATGTATCGATGAGTAATATATAATCACCGAATCTAGATGATACCTAGTGGGGCCTAGATGATCTTCTTCATCCAGACATAAATGTTTCATCATGAACAAATGTGTCGTACCTAGTTCTAGTTGGAATATGGTCTCTCACCTCCTCTATAGGCATATCCTAGGGCATAAAATATTAGGTGAATTATGTAGCTCAGAATCATTAGGTGACTGCCCTATTCCCCCCCCCCCCCCCCCCCCCCCCCGATCAAACTAATCTCTAGAAAAAATTGACATCAAATTTATGAAAATAAGAATATTTATGGGAACACTCTCATCACTACTCGAATGACTATCATCCACTAATTGGTCCTCCAAAAAAATCATATCCCTGTTTCGAACAAACTTCTTGAAGATTGGGTCCCATAGTCAGTACTTGAACTCCCTCATAACTAATGAAGATGCATGGATGTGCAGTATCATCTAGTTTAGATCATTTATTTTTTGGGACATGAATGAATGCTTCCCAGTCAAAAACTTATAAATGATCATATGATTTATCTTTCCTAATCTTGACTTATTGGGAACATCTCCATCTGGGATAATGGTTGAGAACATGTTGATTATATCCATTAAAATTCCTTAGGAAGATGTACATGAGAAAACATACTTCAAACTTTCTCCTCAATTGGCAGGTTCATCCTCTCAGCAACATTAGTTAAAAGTAGTATCTTGTCTCATATCTTTTCATGTCAAATGTCATGGTATTCTTCTTATTATCAGAATGTGTGGATCTTAGTTTCATGTCTGTCTTTCTCACAACTCTAGCATGAAAATATTAAAAGATATGAAAAATCTAATTTTTCATTTTTTTAGTATATATGGCCACACTTTCTAGAGTGATCATCAATATATTTGACAAAATTAAGGATCCCACTGAGTATTCTGCTCTACATAAGCATGGAAATTGTTTTCAGCCTCGACCCACCCCACAAGGTCCCACACAAAATGGGGCATGGATTCCACACAAAACTAGGTTGGCAAAGTAGGGTTGGGACAAAAAAATTACTCCGGGTTGGGGTTGGGGTGGGGTTGGGGAAGACTATTCCACCTTGATCCCCGACCCATATATATATATATATATATATATATATATATATATATATATATATATATATATATATATATATTATTTGTTTAATTGTTTTTACATTTTATTTATTTAATCTTTCTAACTCTATTCTTCACAAGTCCATGACGCTATGAATGCAACCCATGTTTGGCATTTCTACCCTCATACCTCCATGACCATGAGACCAAGACTAGCATTTTGCCTCTAGCCTATCCTTCTCCTCGGCTCCTCCTCATGCCTTTGTCTAGTGTCTCTTAATAAGCTAATCTCTTCTTCACTCATTACAACAGCTAAGCCTCCTCAACACACATGATCACATCTTCATTCCTCATTATGACAAGTCATGTTTGGTTTGGATTTGCAATTATTATAGAAATTTTAGTTGTAAAATTTATTGGAATTATTACTTTATTCTAATTGTACAAAACTTATAGATATTGAATGCCCTGATTTGAAATTTGTGCCAAGTCTAACTAGTTGATCTGTTATCCAATTTCTCAAATATGTTTGGAGCTGATAAAAATAAAAATGAACATATGATTTCATAGAATTTTTGTTTGTGAATTTAGGTTTTTTTCTATTTAGGTTTTTTATCTAATTAGTATTTATTTTATAGACAGTAAAACTTTCTACTCTTCTAATCTATTTATATTTTATTATTTTTCAGATTTAAGCAAGTCTAGAGTTATCTCAATTAATCCATCTTTAGTTGGAAGTGCCCAGGATAGTATTAATTCTAAAGAATTATCAACTCCAATAAATTCAAACTAAATTCATCCTATAGATTTCTGTGTTGACCAAGTTTGAGTTGGAAAAATAAAATTAACTTCTACAATATGGAATCATTTTAAGAAACAAAGGATTGATAGGGTAGACATGGTTATTTGTAATTTTTATCAGAAAATCTTAAGTGATGAAAATAAGAATGGAACAAAATATCTTCATGATCATTTTAATAGATATCCTTTTCGAAAATAAATATATATTAAATAAGAAATTTTGAATCCTAGAAAGGAAATTAGTAAAAAGTTCACACTTAATACATATTCTTTTGATCAAGAGAACATTGTAAATGATCTTATAGGTATGATTATACATAAATATCATTTCTGATGGTTGACCATGTTGACTTTAGAAAATACTCCAATATATTTCAACTATTATTTAAAATGATTTTTTTAAATACTATCAAGATGATATATTAAAAATTTATGATTATGAGTAATCAAAAACAATGGATTTATTGGGTGATAATAAAAGTAGAATTACAATAACCATTGACATGTAGACATCTAATCATAAAAAATATTTCATGGTAGTTATAGCATACTTCATAGTTGATTCTTGTGCACTTCAAAACTGATTAATATGGTATATTTTAAATAAAAATTAATTTGATTTACTACTATATTTTGTTATAATTTAATTTTATTATAATAATTTAATTTTATTTCAATTACATGATTATATATGTTCCTTGCCCAGATACCTCTAAGATACTCTCTAAGGTTTTGATAGATCATTTATTTAATTAGAATGTTGATCACAAGTTGTCTTCTTTAACTATCGATAATTACGCAACAAATGATGTTTTGATCAATATTCTTATATGTAAGCTTCTAGTAGCTTACTTATATTGAATGGTAAATTTTTTTCCACATGTATTATTGTGCACACATTGAATTTGATAATAAAAGAAGGATCAGGGTTACTTAAAAAGAGTGTTAAGAAAATTCAAGAGAGTGTTGTTTTTGGATAACCACATCTAAGATATTAGAAAAGTTTATTAAAATTGCTTGTCAATTCAAGATTTGTTATAATAAAAAGTCAATACTTAATAAAGACTAAATAAAAATTTCAATATTTTTGATGCTTAGCACTACCATAGATTATAAGGATGTCAATGTTGGAGCACTACCATAGATTATAAGTATGTCAATGCTTAGCACTACCATAGATTAGAATTTAGCCAAAGAGATTTGTGAAAGGGTGGAGTTATTTTATGAAGTTACTGAAATATTTTCTAGGACCAAGTATCCAATATCTAATTTATATTTTCCAAATAATTATGAAATAAAGTTTTCAATGTCTAATTTAATTGGATCTCCTTATGTTGAGATTAGATTGATAGCCACAAATATGATTGAAAAGTTTCATAAATATTGGGATGAAATTCATAATATATTGGATGTTGCAATTGTGTTGGATCCAAGATCCAAGATGAAGTTGGCTGAGTTTTGTTTTACTAATATTTTTGGAAATGAAGATTCAATGTATGAAATTGAAAAAGTTCAACAAATTTTTGATGAGTTAGTAGATAAATATAAGAAAGAGTATTATTCATGTGAAAATGTTAGCCAATCTTTAACTTTAATTTTTTAATTTGATATGACTATCAGTGTTGGAAAAGAAGTGGGACATAAAGATCATTTAATAAGTTTTGATACATTTGTTTGTAGTATTATAAATCTTGATGCTAGGAGATCAAAGATTAATACTTATTTGAAAGAGCTTGTATTAATTAGATCAAGTGACTTTAGTATATTATCTTGGTGGAAAGCAAATTTAACCATATATCTAATTTTGCAAATATTAGCAAGAGATATTTTAGTCATTCCAATATCTACAGTAGCATCAAAGTCTAGATTCGGTACTAATGATAAATTTATTAATCAACATAGAAGTAGATTTCGTCCAAAGACTTTGGAGGCAATGATGTGCACTCAAGATTTGTGATGAGCCGAAAAGCACAGTATACAAAATTTATTTACTTATATATCATATTTGTTTAATTTTATAATTCATTTTTTGTACTAACTATTTTTATTTTATTGGTAGATTCATCTTCTTTAGCTTCATCATACAAGAGATAAGCAAAATTTGCGAGAATGATAATGATAATAATAATGATAATGTGCAACATTCATCTTAACATTTGTTTGTTGATATTTAGTTTTCATGTCATCACAACTATGGCACATCTCTTGTCATCACAATTTTATTATCATCGATTACTTCATGCATTGATAACTTTTACTACAAGGAAAACTATCAAGGGTGTACAAGAATTTTTTTTGCTTGCGATGATAATTTTGCTATGTATGATTCTTAAAAATTTTATGGAGGAAATGTGTAATATTAATTCAGCAAAAAACATTCCAACATTAATGAATATCGATGTTATTGGATAATATTAATGATGTTGGATATATGTAATATTTATAATGTTTTTTTTTCTATTTTAATTATGAATAATATTATTATATATTGGTTTTGATTTTTTCTAATTAAATTTGTTAGATATATTATATAATTATGTAATATGATATTTAGACGTTATTGTAATTTATATGTTACAAATATTTCTCATTTATGGGAAGAAAACTTATTTTTTATAGTTTCCAAAAAAACTTAATTTTTAGACACACACAATATATATGTATATGTAATTTATATGTATTCAAAAATTTTAAATGAGGCATAGGGTAGGGATTGCTTTATCCTGCTCCATGAAAAAAATTCCCCACCCCACCTTGCCCCACCATAAATGCGATGTGGGGCATGGGATGGGTTGAAGAATCTCCAACGGGGAAGGGCATGGGGAGGGTCACCTTGGCCCCACCCCACCCCATTTTCATGTCTGGCTCTACCTCTATTTGAAGTAGCCATTGATATGAATAAAATTGAGGATATTTGATCTACTTAAGGGTGGAAGATACTGAAAATGTGCTCTATTGATTTTTTTAGTCATATAGTCCATATACTCATTAAGAGAATAATTATGGTCAAATAGTAAGATATTTCTTCTAGCTAGAAGTTGAAGGTCATCTCACTTACAGGTCTAAGTCTCTTATTTTAGAGACCAATATTGTTCTTTTAATAAATAATATTTTTCTAATCTCTAGACACTCTTATCTGAGTGACATATAAAATATTTTTCTTCTTACTCCTTGCAATTATGCCATCGACCAATTTTCACCTAGTATCATGCAAATGACTCATATATCACATAACATCCAACATGCCAATAGATAGCAAGTTCACATGAATGTTGGTATGTATAAAACATCTCTTAGCATCAGTTTATGTATTATCTATATTTGTAGACAAATATCTCTCATGCCCAATATCTATGATGTCCCATAATTGTTCATCTTTATTATGTCATAATCATCATGTGTATAGGTAGTAAAGAAGTTATTGTGTTGAGTAATATGATATATTTCTCTTAAGTTAATAAGCCAATTACCTTCCTAGAATATTATATTAGCAGAATTGTAATTGCTAACTAGCATCAAGTCACTTTTGAGGTGACGTTGGCCTCTCCCTTGTGTCTATCTCCTCTTATGCACTACTATTATAGTATTTTCCAATAATAGCAATCATTTTCACATATTATAGTGGTAACACTTAACTGCCTTTATGTCTTATGAGGCGTGACTTTCTTTTAGAAGAATGGATTTTTTTATTGGTTTATGTGTGTACCTCATTGTGCTCATGCTACCTCTCAGAAATAAGAATATCATGAGAAACTCATCCCTTTCACTTCTCCTTGCTACTTTGGATAATAAATTTTCTTAAGACAATATATATTGACACAACACCTAAAGATAATGACATACTTATGGAAACTAGAAAATTATACTAGTTGTCTAAAAGTGAGCTTAGTATTAGACAAGCAAGTAGCTAATCTTCCAAGACCATCTTCATTGATGAAAACTAATTCACTAGTCCTTGAAAGTTATTAGTGTGCATCGAAATTAAACAACGATCTTTGAACTCTAGGTTAGCTAGATGTCTAATGATCAGTTTTTATTTCTAAACATACTTTCTTTCAAATATAGACTCTAGTTTTTACCACAACTTGTCTACATTCATTTCATTAACAAATATTATTAAGTATCATCACTTATTCATTGTCAAATTGTAAAGGCAGCCATATAGTGTAGGGCTGTCTATTTTTCTTCTCTCAATTATTTAAGTTTTGCCATGTTCCTCATTAGATCATACAATTATTTGACTATAAATTAGTCAGTCATTCTATTTGTCCAAATAAAATAATTGGTCCTAGTTAATTTTATTATCATAGTGATTCTCCATGATAACAAAAATTAATTTCGACCAAAAATAAATAAGACAAACAAAAATATCCTGAAATGTATCCGAAAGTAATGTATTGATATCAAAATAATTAGATATTTAATATAATAATAATGAATAAACTAGATATAATTTTAATATCAATGAAGAATGCCTTCCTCAAGAGAAGTTTAGATACCAATTTTTGGGTGGTATCAAGAACTTCCCTTTTGTACTAGTTGTTGGGGTAGGTAGTTCAAACAATAGTTTATGTGAAACCTTAAATTTAGGGCTGATATTTGATTATTTAAGCAATGGAAGCAATAAAATTAAAAAGACCCAAAATTTTAGAAAACCATAATGCAAAACTTTGAAAATCCAATACAATAAAAAAAATAAAGTCTAAATTACAATACTATCAAATCGAACAATGTATATCAAAAACTTATTCGCACGTACAAAAAGTCTATAAAATACACAAGATCCAAAATTATGATTTGGACTAAAATATATTTTTCAAGGGTATAAAACCCTAAAAATCTCAAACTGATACAAACACATAAATATGAGATTTTGGTGTGATTGCTCGGGATCTGTTTCCTCATTATTTTTGGGAAATATCATTGGCTCGTTAGTTTATAGGCTCAGAATCGACAACATGATTGTGTCTTGATTGTTGGATAAACGAAGAAATTTTGTCAAGATACCTTCAATTTTTTAGTTGACCTCCAAACTTTAATCCACATAGGACACACAGTCTCACTTTGCTTGTTATATCGCTTATGAGAGGAGTAAAAAATTCTTTCTTCAAAAAGAGAGAAATACTCCTAAACTAACATGTGGATGAGAGAATAATAGGAGGAGCCACACACAAAAAAAAATGTTAATGCAAAAAATCACATACCATAAAAAATGCTTCTAGCAATAGAATACTAATGCCAAAAGAATGTTTCTACCAAAAGTCACAACTCACACCCAAAAACATTTCCGTTTGAAAAAAAAAACATCTGCACATTTTTTTCATTTAATTAAAAAATTTTGTGGGGGCACTCTCTCCATCCAAAAGGGCACTTCACATGCCCTATTTAGAGGTGTCAAACGTCACCACATCATTCCCCCATTGGGCATCGCTCATTGCTTGGCACAGCACGCGAGCTAAATACCCTCGGCATGACACGACATGATTTGTGCTGAGGGTGAGCCTGACACGGGCTCAGGCACATTATTGTAGCGTACAGTGCCAGACTAGGTACACCTGAAATGGGGTCAAGCTTTCGGCCGGGCCTTGGCTGCCTAGCCTGTTTGACACTTGTAGCTCTATTGTGAAAATGGCAGCATTTCCATTTTTTGTTTTTTTATATTTTTTTTTGAATTTTAGAATATTGACCTTATCTTAGGGAGATTTGTGTTTTGATGCATTAAACACGAATATTTGATTTTTTTTGTGCACCAAACTTTTCATTAAAAAAATACACGAGATTCTAAAATAATTATGTTTTATTGTAATAAAATTAATCAACCCAATTTTGCCCTCCAAAATTTAAAAAATAAAATAAAATTTTATCAATTAGAAAAATTATGATAGAAAACAAAAAATCATGTAATTCAATAAGATAGACCTTGACGGGATTCAAACTCATGCCCTCCACCTATAAAAACCATAATAGACCAATCATTCATGCAATTTTTACCAAAAGTATAACAAATCAAAATATTTATATACAAAATAAAATAAATAGTACACATAAATATATATAAATATATGTGGATATATAAACATATATATACCTATATAAACACACACACACATATACATATACATATAAACCTGTGTGTGAGTGTGTGGGTATGTGTGTGTGTGTATGTGTGTATGTTTATATATCTACATATATTTATGTATATTTATATATGCATATCATTTATTTTGTTTTATTATATAAATATTTTGATTTGGTATATTTATAATAAAAACCATGTGACTAATTGGTATGTTGTGAATTTTATATATGGAGGGAGTGGGTTTGAATTTTATTGTTATTTATTTCTTTTGAATTATGTGATTTCTTGCTTTTTAACATTAGATTTTCAATTATTTTAGAATCTAATGCATTTTTTAAATTGGGTTAATGAATTTTATTGTACTAAAACTTAATTATTTTAGAATTTGATGTATTTTTTTTTATTATGAAAAGTTTGGTGTACCAAAAATCAAATATTTTATGTTTGATGTACCAAAACACAAATCTATCTCTTATATCATGCTTTTGATCTACCATGCTTCACACTTGTAAAAAAATAAAAAAAATGGTAAAAATCAAAATAAAATAAATAATTTTAAAAATAACAATTATTTATTATTATTAAATAACATAAAACATGAACAATACCAAATAAATATATCTTTTGGAGGCCTTGGTATCCTAAATATTTTCATATAGAACAAAACTTTCTTCATTAAAACTCTATGGCAGATAGATAGGAAAGGGGACTCACTTTGAATTATGTGGGTCCATCATTTCTACCTTAATTCTCATAGCATTTGGGAATATCAAATATCAAAAGAAGACTCCCCGTTCTAGAAATCTCTAATTTCTACCAGGAATATATTGATTAACAAAGCTGGCTCTAAAGAACAAGTAAAAACAAAGCTGAATCTATGGGAGGATAATTGTAGGACATTTCGGATGCCTAGAAATACCTAAATGGGATGGACATCAAAAAAGATAAAGCTTGGACTAAACTATTATGGATGTAAAATCATGTGCCAAAGTATGCTATAAATTTGTGGATCGCTAAGCATGGGAAACTCAAAACTAAAGATCATGCATATGCGACACCCATAAACATCTCTTGTGAATTTTGTAATCATGCATAATCTATGCAGCATGTGTTTTTTGAATGTAGTTTTTCCAAGTTAATCTGGAAAATAATTGAAACGTTGGACTGTCATTAAAGAAGATATAAACACGATTCCGTTGTGTTTCAAAGAAATGAAAAGGCTGTATGCAGTAGAAACACCCAATAACAACCTCTAGAAAGCCTACCTTGCAGCATCTGTATACCACTTTTGGTGTGAAAGAAACCGAAGATATTTTGAAGGAAAAGCTCAAGATGCAGAAATTCTAGTTAAGAAAATCAAAACAAAAATTTATATTATTTTTAGCAAATAATATAATATTTTGAATCTTCCTTAGGTGTATAGAATATTTTGATAAATAAAATTTTATTACTTATAAAAAAAATGAATGCTTGTATACTACATCACTCATCCCACAATTCTTTAGGTTTTTTCACATACTTCACCACATGCACACATTTTCTCTAAGAACTCCACATTTCTTAGTTGTATATAGGCATCTATATACAACTCCACATGTCACACATTTTCTCTAAGAACATGCACACATTTCACCACATGAAAACTTGTATATTATTCACATATGCATAAACCTCATTGTATGCACATCTCTCTCTAAGATTTTGCTCATCCTCGAGAGAGGTAAAGCATAAAAACTTGAGAGTATATAGGCATCTATATACTTATAATAATCATAATAACTATCTAACAATGATGATCCTAAGACAATAAAAAATAAAGATAATTAGAATAATCCACAAGTTAGACACTTTAAGTAAAAATATAAAAGAAAAAATAAAAAGGAACAACACAATTATTTGAGTTATTCCAACCCAACCCGGCTTATTCACATTGCCTAGTGGGCCAACGTGCCATGTAAGGCTACCTCTTTTTGATTCATGTCTAAACTATTTGACTTCTCTAGATTTAAAATTGATCACTTATATTATTTTACAAAAAGTAAAAATTTACTTGATACCCACGTATGGAATATAGTCTTATAATATTTTCATGCATGTCATTAATGATATCATCATAACAAAGAAATATTTATTTTCTTTTAAATTTCCACCAAATTAACTTTTAATAAACTCTATTATATGTAATCTCCAAATTAATAAATATCATATGCAAATATTTTTATTTCTCTATATTTTTAAATTAACTTATCTGAGAAAAGAAAGCTTCCATATGATACATATGTGATACAAAACCAAATGGACTTTTTTATAGTGGTTAAACTCTTGATTTTAATTAATATTATCATGTTTCAAATATTTTTATATAACTAAATAAGTATATCTTCAACAATTTAAGTAGTCTTTAATATCATATTTATGATTCATGAATATGACATTTTTAATATCTAAAATTTAATTAAAAAACTTAATTAATTATTAAATCTCAACTTGTTCTAGATTTCATGCTTTAATTAAAATTTCTTTTATTCAACTTTTTTTCCTATTTTCTTTTTTTTTTAAGTTTATTCAATTTCTTTTATATTAATTCTATGATAGAACATAAAACATGTTTCATTATGAGAAATAAAACTTTCTAGCTTTGATTATCTTATTTGTATCTCAATGAGTGCTCATAAAAAATAATATATTTATTCACATAAAAAAATTTATTTTGTATTAGGTTTATAATATTCTCATTTTTTTTTCTTCATTTTCTTATTTTAGTTTACTTTAATATTTAAACATTATATATATATATCATTGAATGCATTTGTGAAATAAAATAATAATCTATTTTTCTTCATTTTCTTATTCTCATTTTAGTTTTGAGAAAGTTTAAAAAAAAATAAACATGTGTATTTTTCATTTTGTCACCTTTTCTCTCACATTTTCTCTCCCAAACACTTTTCCCAAAAATCTAATAGTCCAAAAACCTAATTGCTTGAACCCTATGCTAAACAAGCTATCACATTATTTTTGATGAACAAGAGTCATTCATGATGATGTTAGCATAGTGTGCCAACTTTTGACATCGATAACAACAGCACAGAATGTTCAATGGTGTTAACAAGTCAATTTTTGCACATTCCACATAGTGTTTTTCATGAATATTGGAATGAAATAGCAATTTCTTAGTGATTTAGTAAGTATTTGATCGTTCAAATAATGGTTCATGTGATGGCACCTATACAATGTCATGGTGGTGCATAAATAATGGTTCATTTAGTTTTAGTGCATGTTTTAGATTTTTGATTCAAAACTATATTATTTTTCATTAGTTTTGGAGTTGTGGTATTTGTTTTTTGTTCATTTGTTTATCTCTTATTAAAAAGATATCCAAAATTAGCTTATGACCATTGGATATAACCAAATGATAATTTTAATAAGGACACATATTCATTGTGGGCTATAATAACCCAAACTAAGGATTTGGTTATTGGATCAAGGGTAATGAGACATAAGTTGGATGAAACACCTCATACTAAGTCAAAGGAGTAATTGGTATTCGATGAACAATTACTAATTCATATATGGTAGTTGATTAATTTAAGTATGGCTATTATATTTGATTTTTATCATATTGGTAAGAAGGTTTAAGTGGATCAATATGTTGATCCACTTCATAACAATATAATATAGATATTAGCATATAAACTAAAAAATTAGGATAAGATAACTTATTATTTGACTTAGATACAATTGTGTAAGATGATTGATCAGTTGATATTGATGTTGAAAAACCAAATAACATTGAGGAATTTGCATGATCAAATTCATAGTATTATATACTTGTATTCATTTAGAGAGTGATACATTAATTTGTGTAGTCGTATCCTTAGTAAGAGAATGAGTTTAGTTTCTTAAAGATTTACCAGAGCATGAATCAATCTTATATAGCTACACCCAAATCGAGTAGATTTTGGATAATCAGTTAGACTACTATAATTTTTTCTTCACACAATAATAGTAAGAGAACCAATAGGGTGATCAAAGAGGAAGAAAACTAATAAAAATTTATTCTTTTTGGGGAAGGTTAGGATTGTTAGTAAAGAAGGAACACACTTAGGTGCGGTGTTGAATAGTGACTATCAGGTCCACTCAAGTTGGATCTTCCACATATACACATATTGATCTTATTATGCTTACTCATGTGGAGTATTCTAATTTTTTTTCATGAACATTACTAGCTCTAGTTGATACACTCTTACTTTCACAATATTTTCTTTACATCACTTACCTCATGACTCTTGCATCATATATTCAAGTACAAATACTCATGTCATAGGTGATCTCATCATTTTTACTTTTTTTTGTTGAGTATAAAGTATTTGACATTGTTATGACTGAACACAATTGAATGAGCCATGGAGCATGGCAATATCAATATTGGATCATTTCTTTTGATACACATTCTCTTTGTATCTAAATTTTATCAAAATTTATTTTAAGTCAAGTACTTTTTTAAACTAGGTTGTGACTTTATATTTTCTTCTGGTGTTTCTATGCATGGTCAACAAACCAAGTATTGATATAATTAAGGATTGAGTAACATAGACTATACATATTTTTCTTCACCACGATTACTCCTCTAGGTGTTTGGCTACTATGGATTCACCAATTATATGCTCTCAATTTGGATATTTTTTATTGAATAAGCTACAGATTTTGAAGTCAAATATCAAAGGGTAATTTTTATTGATTGTGTAGTCTGTTAATTAGAAAAAAATATACTAGAACTTTTTATCCAACATGTCAAAATGATGTTAGGAAAGACATATATTATCTTATTCATTTAGATTATTAGGAATTTTGTAGGGGTCACTCATGGTAAACTAAGGTATTTTGATAATTTTGTTGTTAATATATATATATATATATATATCATATATATGATTGTCTCTTTTAAAAAAAAATATCATAAATTTTATGAATATTTATGAAATTGTAAATAATGATAAACTTTTAATTTAGTTCTTATATTAGAATATTAAGAGATGAAAATACTTTAGAATATAATTTTCATCAATTTACATATTTTTTTAGTAGCATGGGATACTTTACCAAATATCAAGTTATAACACTTTCATATTGAATGGGATAGCTAAAAAATGATATTTAGATTAGATGACTAAGATTCTTCTATTGCATGTAAGTGTTCTTAGACATTTGAGTAAAAAAAAATATTAACATCTAACTTCCTAATAAACTAAATGCCTTCTTTTATCTTCTCAAGTTATATCTCAAATAAATTTTTGTATCAATGAAAGACTTTTCAATGTTCCATCTAAAATTCATGGACATACTTATTTTGTTCACTATTTTTTTCCAAATTGAGAGAACATGTGTCAATCTATAAAATATGTTTTTTTAGGTTCTCTAATACGCAGCATAAATATATGTGCTACTCACCCAAGACCAAGAGGATCATTATAAGAATGGAAATGATGTACTTTGTGATTATTTTTTTGTCCAGCTGTTATTCCTTATAAAGTAACAATAAACCCCACTCTTGTACCCAATACTACTAACACAATTAATTTTGAGGGGAGTTAAGAAATATTTTCTAGAGACATGTGTCAGGAGAATGAACCTAGCGTGAGTGTCCTATAGAATAAAAGATATAAATCTTCACATGATTAGAAAATAAAGATTGGGAGATTTAATGATCTCAATCTAAAAATATATACTTGATGGATACATTCATAATTTTTTTCAAGTGTATCCCCTACCATAATTTTTCTCATTTTAATACTACAAATTTTAATTCACTTACCTCTTTGAATAGTTGTCATATCTCTAATACCCCCTATGAAATATTTTATTATCAAAGAAGTCAATAAAATATATTTGATTAACTAAATATTATCACTTTCAATCATATATAAGATCTTATTTTAAAGACTTAATGTAAACTCATAATAAGATGCAGGTAAGAGTACATGATGAAGATTGGACTTGAAGGAAAGCTTATTTAGCTCAAGGTAAGGTAGTTAATCATGGGGTTTATAGGGATTTATGATGTAAATTATTATGATATTTTCTTTTTGTGGTCAAGATGACCACTATTAGGTTGTTTCTTCTATTATTGCTTGTCATGGGTGAATTGTATATCAACTAAACTTGATGAAAACATTCCTTCATGATGATTTTGAGAATGAGATATTTATACAATAACCATCAAATTTTACCACACCAAAGAGTGCATGTATGGTATGTACTATAAATTATAGAATGCTCTTTATGACATGAATTAATCTCTTGGGGTATGATTAAGACACACTTTCATGCTCATTATTTTTGATCTTAAGAGATATATGTCAAATTATTTTTATTTTTTTCAACATAGATCAAAAGGATATTATATGATCTTAGTGATATATATTCATAATATTATGATTACAAAAAAGTATTAGTTAGTATATCTCACCTAAATTTATTCTTACAACCTGAGTTTTAAATGAATGTTTTGGAATATCTTAGGCATTTCTTATGCATTAAGTTTGTATTATTAAGAATTCTGATTTTTTATCCAATTTAGATAAGTAATCTCGTTATTCATCTCCATACTTGGTTAAATCATCCAAAAAATTATAAATCTTACATCCATGCATCTAAAAATAGCAAACACATATTTGGAAAGTGGCCAAGACATTGCATAAACCAAAATATATATATATATAAGGCAAATGTACTAAATTAGTATTTTAATATAATTTATTCTTGATCTTTAATGATTATCTCAATTTCAAAGTAACTCAAATATCTACTCAAAAAAAAAAGTGTTTGGAGATCAATTCATTCAACAATCGGTACCAAAGAGAGTTTTAAGGTATTTTAAAATTTTAAGTATTCTCTATGGTTGTAATTTTAACTAATCTTGTATATCAAAAAATATTTCTTGAAATCACTATGTGAAGTTTATGTGATGGGAATAATTTACCCTTAAAATGTGTTAGACTACTTTTGACAACATGATGAGAGATCTTCAAATAGTTAGAGGGATCAAGAAGTTTAACAATTGAGACTGCAACATGTGGTCAACATGTGTGGAGTTGGTGGTCAACGTGTGTGAAGTCGGTGGTCAATATTTGTGGAGTCGGTGGTCAACATGTGTGGAGTCGGTGGTCAATATTTGTGGAGTAGGTGGTCAACATGTGTGGAGTCGGTGGTCAACATGTGTGGAGTCGGTTGTCAACATGTGTGGAGTCGATGGTCAACATGTGTAGAGTCGGTGGTCAACATGTGTGGAGTCGATGGTCAGCATGTATGAAGTCGGTAGTATTAGGAAATATTTTATCAGATGTATTAGTTGTATATTGACATTAATCCCACCATAGCTATATATTGATGTTAATCCTACCATAGTTGTATGTTAATATTAATCCCACTAAAAATGGGAATCACAACTTTTGAGTCATGACCCTAACATTGTCAGCCTTAGTTTCTTATAAATTCATCAATAAGCACAGAAATAACTTAACTTGCTATGTTTTCATATTTCAATATGGTATCAAAGGAAGAAGACAAGCCCAGAACCACAAAGCTACAAAGAAAGGCACATGGTGGAGAGGAATAATGAACAGAACAGCATGCACATTGGCAATAAAGAATAGAAACTAAAGCTTTTCATTTTCTGAGTAGCAAAGCCAACAAAACAGCAACAACATTTGTTTTCATTCCTCCAATGCTGTAATTCGACAAGTAAAGATACTACAGGTAAGGCTGACACAACAATAATCATGGTCGAGCTTGATTTATAACAGGAAGCAAAGACAAAAGAAATTAATTGACTCAGTGGGCAAAAAAAATGCCTTGGATTCGATGTCAAAAGGCTGGATATGGCAGAACTCATTCCCTTGCCACCGCATCGCGAAGATGATCCTCTTCCCACCGTTAAAAGCTACCAGAGTAAAATAGTGGATTCCAGGAGGCTTGATCCAGATCCAATTGTAGATTAGAAAATACTCACAACTAACATCATTATTAATAACACTAGAAAAATTATCACAATTGGTTTGCACGAGAAGCTGATACAGAGATGAATTGATCGAAATACCTTTTTCAGCAAATCTCTAGCAACGTTCCTTCAATTATGGATTCATCCAGTCCATATTTCATCTATCATTCAGATCAATCCGGTCACTTGCTCCTTCCAACGAAACTAAATGGCTCCAATTATCCATCATGGAGTAAATTCATGATTCACGCCCTTACAGCCAAAAACAAAATTGTCTTTATTGATGGATCTATTGAGCCACCTTCTGAAATAAAGCATACAATAGAATATTCTTTTTGGAATCAATGCAACCATTTGATTCTATCATGGTTTACCCACTCAGTGGAACCTGATCTAGTCAAGGGGGTCATTCATGCCAAAACAGCATGCCAAGTATGGGAAGATTTCAAAGACTAATTCTCATAAAAAAATGCACCACCAATTTATTAAATTCAAAAATTATTAGCCTCTCTCTCACCAGGCATGATGATAATCTCAGCCTATTTCATAAAACTCAAAGGTCTTTGGGATGAGTTAGATACATATCGACCTATCCCAGCTTGCAACCAAATGAAGGCACACATCGAACAAATAGAAGAGGATCAGATGATATAATTTCTCATGGGCCTTAATGCCACTTACAATAGTGTTCGTGGCAACATCCTCATGATAACTCAACTGCCTAATGTTCATCAGGCCTATTCCCTCATCATTCAAGATGAAATGCAATGACATGTGACATCAGAGACAACTGAAAATTTCTTTATTACTGTTGTAGTTTAGAATAATTTAAACTACTCAAATAAATAAAAAGGTAAGCATTGTGAACACTGTATTTGAGAAGGCCACACCATTGAAAGTTGTCGTACTCTAAAGTTTCATTGCAAATATTATGATAGAAAAGGGCATACTAAGGATAGATATAGATACAAAAATGACACATGGACACCCAATATCACAAGCAACCGACAAGGTCAATCACAACAACAACAACGAGGATTTCAAAGGAATTTCTTCCCTATTGCTAATGCAACAGATCCCCCTCAATCCACACATGACATTAACAAAACAAGTCAAACTTCTGATCTGATCAATATCTTGCAAGGATTCTCCATAGAGCAACTTCAACAACTTTTTCATGCCCTGTCATTAATGAGCAGAAATCATAATATAAATACCTATTCAAATATGATAGGTCTGTCTCTTTATTTTGATGCTTTAATTAATTCTGTATTCATTAAGCCTTGGATTTTGGATAGTGGAGCCACCGATCATATCACCTCTAATTCAATACTTTTCACTAAAACACAATCATCATAAATACCTATCGTTAATTTACCAATTGGATCTACAGCATCAATCACTTCAACTGATACTGTATCTCTCAATTCTAATATCACTTTAGATGATATTCTTTGTGTTCCTAATTTTCGCTTAAATCTAATTTCTGTGAGCAAAATTACTACTACCTTAAATTGTTGTGCCATTTTTTTTCCACTTTTTGTGTCCTACAGGACTTGGCTACGGAGAAGATGATTGACTTGGGTAAACAACACGGTGGTCTCTATTACATGCCTCCATTACAAAAAACATCAATCTATCATCAAACTTCACATCCTTCCTATCTATGGCATATGCGTCTTGGACATCCATCACCATTTTGCCTTAAGTTAGCTTCTTCATTGTTATCTTCAAATAATATTTTTTATGATAATAATTGTACTGTTTGTCTCATAAAAAAACAGACAAGACTTCCTCTCCCATTAAGTTCCATATCAACGCATGCTTCATTTGATTTATTATATTGTGATATCTGGGGTCCTCACGAAGTCCCCACCCACACACTCATGGAAATAATTTTTCCTTACCATTAGATGACTTTACAAGATGCACATGGATATTCCTTATGCAACACAAGTCTGAGACTCAAAACATTTTGAAATCTTTCTTTGATTTTACTTATACTCAATTTTATGTCTATGTCAAAGTAGTCAGAGTAGGCAATAGTTTTGAATTCTTGTCTATAAAAAATTTTTTAGGTTTCATGGCATTGAATATCAACACACATGTGTTTATACTCCACAATAAAATGGAGTCATTGAAAGGAAGCATTGTCACATTCTAATTGTAGCACAAGCACTATTTTTTCAATCTCATTTACCTTTGCACCCTTGGGGAGAATGTATTTTAACTACTGTTTAGCTCATTAACCAGTTATCATCCCCATTACTTTCAAATAAAATACATTTTGAAATTTTATTTCATCGTCCACCCTCCCTTGATCACTTGAATGATTTTGATTGTCTATGATACACCACTATTGTATACCTAATTTATAAATTCAAATCACGTGTCAAAAATTGCATCTTCATAGATATCTGACTGGACAAAAGGGATATAAACTATATGACATGGAAAATGAGAAATTCTTTGTCAGCCGTGATGTCAAGTTCCATGAAACCATTTTCCCTTTTTCATCCACCTCAAAAAATTCTGATTTTGTAGTACCCAATTTCCTTTCTGAAATGACAGAACCTCTGCCTATCATGCCATTAGTTCCTTCTAGCACTCATTCACCAACCTGAGCAAACAGAAATAACAAATACACATGAACTTATTTCTCCCATACATATGCAAACCACACCTGTTGCTCCATCTAGCACTACTTAGTCTTCCACATTCACACCGGGAGCTAAAACTACACCAACACGTTCAGACATGCCAGATGTTCCTTTCTGAATCTATTCCCCCTCCAAGATAGTCAACATGACCCAAGCGACCTCCAACATGGCATAGTGACTTCCTGATGTCATCTCAAGCTAATCAATCTACCTCAACATCAAGTTCTACAATAGGTACTCGATATTCACTCTCACATTTCCTTTCCTACTGATATTTATTTTCTTCTCAATCTACCTTTTTAGCTACCAACACAAATCATATCGAGCCCAAAACTTATTCTCAAGCTCTCCTTAATCCATATTAGTGATAAACTATGCATACAGAATTAGAAGTATTACATCTTAACAATACATGGAGCTTAGTCCCTCTACCTATCAGCCATAAACCGATTAGTTGTAAATGGGTTTACAAAATCAAATACCAATTTGATGGTACCATTGAGCATCACAAGGCTTGCCTCGTTGTTAAGATATACAATCAAATTACAAATATTGACTATCATGAAACATTTTTACCAACAGCTAAGCTTATAATACTTCGATGTCATTTTACTATTGCTTATGCATGTCATTGATACATCCACCAATTGGACGTTCAAAATGTCTTCCTCCATGGTGATTTACATGAAGTTGTCTACTTGGAACCTCCGTCTGGTCTTCATCAACAGGGAGAGAACACTGTATGTCGGCTCAACAAGTCTCTTTATGGACTTAAACAAGTATCAAGAAACTAGTTTTTCACATTCTCAAATACTATTCAAAAGGCTGATTATCAATAATAAAAGGTTGATTATTCACTTTTCACCAAGGCTCAAAATAATTTTTTTATAGTAATTCTCATATATGTTGATGACATACTCCTCACAAAAAATGATCTACATGAAATGCAACTCCTCAAAGGATTCCTTCTTAAACACTTCCATATCAAAGATCTTGGAGACTTGAAGTACTTTCTATGTATTGAATTCTCTCGTTCAAAAAAAGAGAAATTTTTATGTCACAAAGAAAGTATGTATTGGACATTTTGCAAGATACAAGACTCCTAGGTACATGTCTCAATAATTTCCTGGTGGAGCAAAATTTGATGCTCATTTCCACTAATGGATCATTACTAAATGATCCAATATAGTACATAAGACAAGTTGGGAGATTGATTTATCTGACAGTGACAAGGCCCAACATTGTCTACTTAGTTCACACATTAAGCCAATTCATACAAGAGCATAGAATACCACATTGAGACTATGTCATTCGAATCCTCAAATACATCAAAGGTACCTCAAGCCAGGGATTATTATTTCCTTCTGATAACGGTTAAAATTTGAAAGCCTTTTATGATTTGGATTAGGGAGGTTGTTGCACCATAAAAATATCAGTTACATGATATTGCATTTTTCTTGGAAATTCTCTCATTTCATGAAAGTCCAAGAAACAAGCCAACATCTCTAGATCATCAACTAAAGTTGAATATCGAGCCATGGCTAACACATGTTTAAAACTAACCTGGTTATATTATATACTATAAGATTTAAAGGTCTCTCAGACATCTCTAATACTATTATTTTGCGATAATCAAGTAGCTTTGCACGTTGTGATGAATCCTTTCTTTCATAAAAGTACAGAGCACTTTGAAATAGATTGTCATATAGTACAAGAAAAAATGCAAATTAACTGGCATAATTGATCATTCTTTTGTTCCTTCACACACGCAGCTTGTTGATATATTTATAAATACCTTAGGAAAGATCACTTTGTGTGTTTGCACAGCAAGTTGGAATTTCATGACATTCACTCTCCAACTTGAGGAGGAGTATTAGAAAATGTTTTATAAGCTGTATTAGCTATATATTGACATTAATCCCACCATAATTGTGTATTGATGTTAATTCCGCCAAAAATGGGAATCATGACTTTTTAGTCACGACTCTAACATTGTCAGTCTTAGTTTCTTATAAATTCGTCAATAAGCACAAAAATAACGTACTTGCTATGTTTTCATTTTTCAATAGGTGGTCAACATGTGTGGAGTCAGTGGTCAGCATGTGTGGAGTTGGTGGTCAACATGTGTGGAGTCGGCGGTCAACATGTGTGGAGTCGGCGGTCAACATTTGTGGAGTCGGTGGTCAATATTTGTGGAGTCGACGGTCAACATTTGTGGAGTCGGTCGTCAATAGGCATGGAGTCTGTCGTCAATAGGTGTGGAGTCGGTGGTCAACAGGTGTTGAGTCGGTGGTCAACAGGTGTGGAGTCGGTGGTCAACAAGTGTGGAGTCGGTGGTCAACAGGTGTGGAGTCAGTGGTCAACAGGTGTGGAGTCAGTGGTCAACAGGTGTGGAGTCGGTGGTCAACATGTGTGGAGTCAGTGGTCAACATGTGTGGAGTTAGTGGTCAGCATGTGTGGAGTTAGTGGTCAACATGTATAGAGTCGGTGATCAACATGTGTGGAGTCGGTGGTCAACATGTGTGGAGTCGGTGGTCAACATGTATGGAGTCAACAGTCAACATGTGTAGAGTCGATGGTCAACATGTGTGGAGTTGGTGGTCAACATGTATGGAGTCAACAGTCAACATGTGTGGAGTCGGTGGTCAACATGTGTGGAGTCGGTGATCAACATGTATGGAGTCAACAGTCAACATGTATGGAGTCAATGGTCAATATGTATGGAGTCAAAGGTCAATATGTATGGAGTCTTGACCTACAAGGTCGAGACTTAATAGTTGTCGATGATAATGAAGTTACACAATCAAAGGACAAAGATAAAAATAACATCTTGCGAGATTTAAAAATTAAAGCATGCAAAGCAATATTTACTTTAAAGACCATAATTGAAGAACTATTGCCAAATTTTAGATGATGATTGGGAAAAGTAACACATAGTGGCATGAGATACAACTTTTAAGGGCACGAAGCACATCCACGATATCAAACATTGAAGGAAGCTTGAAAAACCTTTTTTACAATTTTCTAAGAATAGTGATATGAAACGACCAACTTCTTGAGAATGAATTTCTATTAATGGCATAATCTGATATGATTGTGTAATATTTTCACCAAGGTGAAATCAATATGTTGCCAAAATAATTGAGAAAATTATAAAAAAGGTACAAAAAATAATTATTATGGCTTGAGACTTGAATAGCAAAGACTTGTTGATGCAATACAACAAAGGATAACTGATACAATCATCTCTTTCTGAGTTTGAGAATTTATTGACCATTTATAAGTACAACCAAATGGGAAGAATATTGCTAAATGCTGAAGAAGAAATATTAAACAATAAACAAAAGAAAAAATAATTTCAATCAACAACCAAGGTAGATCTATAAGGCTGGCAGCAAGACAACCAATCATTTGGAAGGAAACAATTATCATTTAGGGTGGAGTTTCAAAGGATCACAATGAATTTTATGGTAAGCATTAAAACCATAGGATGATGCATCACATGGTAAAAAGCCACTGGTTAGGAGGGAAGTCCATTGAGAGTAATGATATTACTTGTTCTGAAGAGAATTACCAAAAAGGTTTGGATGTCAACTCTTATATACATTATAGAGGAAGATGAATTAACTCTAATGGTAATAACAGAGAACATCAATAACAAAAAGGTTGGGATGTTTTTTCCATTATAGAGAAGGATGAATTAACTTTGATGGTAACAACAGAACACATCAATCACAAAAAATAATTGGATTGTAGACTCCACTAGCAAACATATGATCGATGATGAACTTGTCTGGGTTCAAAGGAAGTCATGTAGTAGCAATTGCCAACAATTCAAGATTAGCAATAGCTCACATCGATAAGACAATAATTACACCTTTGTATAATTCTAGCCAAATGTCATTTCAAGAAGTCTACCATATTTTGAGAATAAATAAAATTGTGTTATATGTAGCTCAATTGAAATGTAAAAACAATTAAACTATCAACTAGACTCCACTAGCAAACAAAGTATTGCTTCTTATTTTTGGATGATTATGCAAGAATAAAGATGCAAAGGCATCGGCTTATAGTCATTTTCATGTTCACCTTTGTCAATCTAAGCCTTTTAAAATTGAATGAATTGGTAAGTCTTCAATGTTGACATTTGAAGGGGTTGGTGATGACTTTCAACATATGTGCCTTGTGGTTTAAAATTGTATGTGTTTCCAATTGAATATTTTACAATTGTCACAATTTGATTATTCTTTTTTTCTTTTTTTAAAAAATTGAAACCAACACAACTCTACTACGTGGGAATTGCTATCACAATAGTGTTGGTAATTTGTATAAGCATTTGTTTTTTTACACCTGTATTTTTGAATAATTAATTATACTCATAAAGAACCAAAAATACATAGAACCATATTATGGCAATGCCTAAATTGTGTATATTTTCAATTCACTAAAATATGATTTTATGAGAGCATGAAATATAAGAATGCAAGAAAGATTAAGTAACAAATGAAAATTTGAAATTTCATTGAATTTGTATATTTCAAAATTTTTAATTTGTATCTTATAAAAAAAATACAAATAATATAATTGAAGAAATTATTATTATTATTATTATTACTATAATTATTAATATTATTATCTCTTAGACAATTTCTGGTGCTTTCACTTCACCAACCCAACTTGGGACTTGGGTATACATTTTAAAATATAGAAAAAGTGTCACTCAAGTATATACCAAGGAATTATGCTATCAATAAGTCTGATATTTATAATTATTTTGTTATTTAATGTTATATAGATATATATATATATATATATATATATATATATATATATATATATATAGATTTTAAAGAATTCAATTTTCAATTTATTAAGATGATTTACAAGTAAAGTATTTAAACATGGGTGAAGCTTATAAAAAATAATACCCCATTATTCCCAAATCTTTTTATGTTTATTTTCAAATTGAAGTTAGATTAAAAATATCATTAACCAATTAATGTAATTTTAAATGACAATTGTTACCCACAATTAATTTTAATTAAAAAACTTCTTTTTCATGAAATCAATGATTTCCATATTGAAGTTCATTAAACCTAGAAGCACAAGCTAAAAAAAACAGACTAGTAAATAAATAATAATTAATGTAAATTAAACAAACAATTCAACAATAAATACATGAATCTCCCACAAAAAGCAAAAAAAAAAAAACAGCAAGCTCACAATCACAGAAGAAGGGCTTGTAATGGCAACTACTTTTCTTTACAAGTCCCACTTCTCTCAACAAACAGCCACCATACCGATCTCCCTCTTCTGATCTCCACCACAGACGCACACAATTATTAAACAAAGAAAGCCAAGGTCAGCAAGGAAGCAGCAATTGAATCAGAGAGAAAACTGAGAGCCAAGAAGCACCGAGAGATGATCCCTCCAGTGCCAGGAGGCCGTGATCGGGGAAATCATTGCCCCGCCAATGGCCAACGCTAGAACCACAAGAGCCATGCATTTCATACAATGGTGGCCACGTGACAATTTTCTCGAAATCAGCTTGCAATGCACTTGGGCCTTCCTGAACAGCTCTCCCTGCGCTCCTCCATCATGCCTGCTGTTCCCCATTGCTTTCTCATTCTGCACCAACACATGTGTTCTTGTAGAAATCTATACATACACAGATAGCATAAACAAGAGCAATGGCTTCTGAGGAAAATGAGAACCTTCTGTTTGAAGCTGTTTATGGCGTTCCTTAGATTGTCCAGAGGAGTCAGCTTGTGACAGAGAGCATTCCAATCTTCAGATAGCCTTCTAAGAATGGCAACGCTGGCTACTATGTTTTCTTCATACAGTTTGTCCTGTGAACAAGAAGGTTGAAGTAGGCCACATGCCGTCTCACTCTCAGAGAAATAAATTAAATATTTGGATAGCTCACCCACTGATTGTAACAATCAGGGCTCTGGGTTAAACACCAGATAAAAATGCTGACGGCTTCCTTGCTTAATTCAGGAATGCCTATAAAAAAAAACAAAACAAAACAAAACAAAAATAATAAATAATAAATAATCTCAAAATTTTCACAAATACAAGGGCATATCACAAAATTATAAATAATTAAGTTTTCTAAAGGTCGAGATATATACAAATAAGTCCAAATATCAAATACATATGAAAATCATACCCAGTGCACAAAGCTCTTACTTAGCATAGGATCTGCGAAAGACTAATATCTCAAAAGTATTAACCATCAAAAACAAAAAATATTATGTCTGAAAAGTCTAAAACCCAAAACATGTTATCATTGAATAAATACACTTGTCATCATATCAAGGTAATCAGCCACATCGTAGTGTGATAGACAAAGGCAAAAGATGATGGATGCTCTAGCCAATGTGGACACGAGTTTGATTCTCAGAATACTTGCTAAATCACCTATCATGTGATTAGAACAGGGGGCATGCTTACTCCAACCCAGTGCCCATATGTAGGCCAAAGAATAGTATGAGTTGGATTTGAAAAGAAAAATAGTAGAGAGAAAAAAAATCATCATAATAATATATGACCTCTAGACTATCATATACTCATTAATTTCAAAGAAAAAAAAAACAAATATTCACATATTTTGGGTGTGTTCTTTTTTAGATAATACAATACTCTATTGTTGAATTGCATCATAGATATATTGTTGGCATTGCCTTGCATGCTTCTACATCAAGCCAAATTTTTTTTAATTTTAAATAAGAATATTAGATTTATGTTTTTATCAATTCATTTTGTTTAGTTAATTATAATATTGCTCATATTTTTCAAATATTTTCTTCAAATGAAAATTTATTTTCATCACAAGCCCAATTATAATAAACGTAATATTAGTGGAAAACAATGCCACAAAGATATTGGTAACATTGGCTTAATACTTCTTCATCAAACATTCAAATTTCAAACCAAACTTATAATAACTATGTTTTCAATACTTGCCTTTCATTATTAATATCCAAATGCGAGCTTGCATCAAAATTCCTATTGTATTTCTCTTCATTAAGAACAATAATAAAGCAACTTTATAAGAATATAAAAATGCAAAAAAAAAAATTACATATCTCAGCATGTTTGATTTAATGAAAATGAATTCTAATCCACCACTTCATCATCCATTATCTCTTCCCTTGATTAACCACATTTTCTTACCCATGGTTCCATATTTTATGCCTTCGTCATATGTTGGGCAACCTACTTTAGCTTGTGCTACTGTGATGACTTCCACGCACTTTTACCATGGTCCTCCATAACACGTGTTACCATCTCCCCGAAAACAAGTACTATAATCATCTCATGTTATTCAATTACCACTAATTCAAAACATAAATATTTTTTTCAAACCCAATCATCTCTATTATATTAGTATAGCCCATCCTTTTCTTAACTCTACGGAACTCTCATGCATTTCACAAACTATTAAGCATACATTCATATGAACCTTAGACCCTAAAATCTAAGTGCACCTCTACCCGATTATACCCTAAATCCTTGAACGAAATCTCATGTTCTAAAACCTTATACACATTTAAAAATTTTAAGAAATATATTCATATGAATTTATCTGTGAAAATAAAAAAAATAAATAATTATATTAATAGCATGAGCAATATCTAGTATAATGACTATTAGATAACTCATGTTGCATATCTTTCTCTTATCTAGAGGATCCAATTGAAAAGAAATGCACAAATTTGTACTCGAATCAAATAATGAGTCAACCAAAATGTATCTTATTGTGCCAAAATCATATAAAATATCAAAAACATGAAATCTTTTGGGAAAGAAAACTCAAATCTTCTGAGCATACAAACTCAAAACTCAAAAAATACACAACACATATTTAATCCTGTCTAAAACTGAATTTACAAAAACAAATTAATTTGTGATATACATAACTGATTATCTCTTATAATCATAATAACATCAACAAATACTACTACTAATATATTTTATCCACCTGATTCATGTTAGTAAAATAGGAATATTATGACATACAACACTTAAGACCAAAAATAACAAACACTTTAACATTTATTAAACCATAAAAAGATTATTTTTGGTCATAGATAATTTTTTATAATCTATATATCATATTTGCACTTATTAAAATAATAAAACAAGATAGTTACTACATAAATATCATATCCTCTAGATTATACAATATTTAGCTTCCTTTCTTAAAAAGACTCATACCTCAAGTCAAATGAATATTTACACTATGCTCCACCTCTTGACAAACAACTTTAGAAGATAAACCATTTAGAGATGGCAAATAGGCTATGTAGGGCTAACATGCTAGTCAAAGAGATCATCTTGATGTAGAGGTGTCAACCGGGCTAGACCGGCCCGGCACATGGCACGACACGATTCAGTTGTACATTGGTCAGCCCAGCACAACATTTTCTTGTGCCCGTGCTCGTGTCGTTCTTGTCCACGGCACCAACCGTGCAGTGTCGTGCCGAGGCCAACCGGGCCTAGTGTCGTACCTGGCCCGACACAATTTCGTGGCCCATTGGCACGGTAACTCGGCACGACCTGAAACACCGACCCACCGTCCCATCCAGCACCAGCGGCACGACAGCAATTTTCCGAAAACCACCCGGGCCCGAGTCCGAATCCACTCCACCCCTCCCAATCCAACCCCCGAGCCCGCCCCCAATCCCCCCCAATGATTCAATATAAAAAAAAAATAATTTAAATTTTAGCTGTTAGATTTCGCCTCCAACAGCTAAGGGGCAGAATCCGACGACCCTTATGATTCTACCCCCTAATTATCGATAAAAAATTAAAAAAAATACATAAAAAATTAATTTTTTTAAAAAAAATTATTCCTATAATATTCTGATACTAAGAATCTTAATATATTACAGTTGTGAAAATCATATGAGTCCACCTTTCCCGTGCTATTTAGGATAGCATGAGATCTACTGACTCCTCTGGTGTCAAGCATATCTTCGAAATCTACTTTTTCTGTTACAGTGAATGTAATTTTGAATAAGAAATTAAGATTACATCCAAATATTGTTGAGGTCTTAGCATGCATGAAGGACTGAGAAGATTCAAAATTTAGCATCCAGGATCGTGCTGGGACATGGACTGCAACCACAACGAAAGTGGAGGTGTTGATTAAAAATGATGATCCATATGATAGTGATTTTGATGTTGCGGTTGAAGATGATTATGATATGCCGATGGACAATTGATGAGGTTGTCATTTGCCACGCCGCATGTCATTGCCACCTGATTTTGATGCCTCACAGTTTGATGATTGTCGGATTGCGACATGCCGACACATGACACCCAACCACAACACTTATGTTACATTTATGCTTATGCTTATGAGTTTTGTGTTATTCTTGATTCTGATTTTTAATTTTGATATTTTGTTTTATATGCTTTTTTATTTATGTTACACTGTATTTGCTTTAATTTAGGATTGACCGATTGAACATTTAGTTTGAGTTTGATTTTGTGAATTTATAATTTTTGTTAAAGAAATTGTGTTTATTTTTTTTTTGTGTTTATAAATTTTATTAAAAATTATATGATTTAATTCTAATAAATTATAATCTAAATCTATTAATAAATCTAATTAAAACTAAAACATAATTTAAAAAAAATTAAACTTTATAACTATTTAACAATTTTCAAGTTACAATTTAAATAATTTTAAACATTATCTAATCTAATATATATTTTATCAATACATAAATATTAAAAACAAAAAAAATTAAATTTTTTTAAACCTGATTTTGCCCGTACAAGCCTGACCCAGCAAGGTAAAATAACCTACCGTGTTGACGGGCCGTGCCAGGCCCGACCTGAAGAACCCGTGTCGAGCCAGGCACGGCACGAAATAGTAACCATGTCGTGACTGGCCTGGCACGGAAATATTATAAGTTAAGCGGTGAGGTTTTTGAAGCTGAATCTAGTTCAGCTTCTTTGACCTCGTTCATATATCACAATGACTTAGTAAGGAAAAACATGATGAAACTAATTACTATAATAGGTCTTTTGATTAAAATCTCAAATAATCTTAGGATTGTCAGTATCATGCAGACATATTTCCAGCCTACTTATCATAAGATTTCTAAGTCCACAAATAGTAATGATATTATTAAATATTATAAGTTAAAAAAATAATTAATAATTTTAAACAAAATAATAATATGGTGTTCATGACATTCGATATCAGAATTAATCACAATAATATATCATTTACATGCTTCACAGCCCACTATGTAGATTATAAATTAATATTTAATAAAAAATTTTAATAATTTTTAGAAATTTTTTATCCTCATGATAGTCCTGTCATATATGAGCGCATAATGAGAATTTTTAAAGATTATTATATTCATTATAAAATATTTATTATTATATTTAATAATTCATCTAAAAATAAAATAATTATTAATATGTTTGTTAAGACTATTAAAAATGAATCTTTTGTAAAAATTTTCACGTTAGATACATACATCACATTATTAAACTGATAATATAAGCAATGATGAAGATTATTTCTCCCGCTTTAAAAAAATACAAAACTCATTAAAATACCTTCGGACACCTAATAGACTAAAAATTTAATAATTTATATTCATCTGCGAGTCTGAAGAAGAAATTATAAACAATTGCGAGACACTGTTAAAATTATATTTATCTTATGTTTAAGTCATGTGTTAGATATGAATATATAATATCAAACTATATCAATAATAAGAGTGGTAAACTTATTATTAACAACACTGATTATGATACAAGAATTTTATTTATGAAATTTATGAAATATTTTTTATAATAGTACGAACATGTATTCGTCCTATCATAGGATTATGATAAGGTAAATATAATTTAATGATACTGGTCCACCATTTCATCTCTTTATTACCTGACTGTCTGCATGAATCCTAGGATTATGATAAAAAGGATAGTTGGCATTTTAACATACACACCCACATGCATAAACCAAAAACACCAATCCAAAAAATATATTCATGAAAAATTGACTATGCTATTTACATATTATAATATTATATATAGCAATAGTTTTAACAAGTCTCTAAGTAAAGACATGAACATCATATTCAAAGATGATTTATCCATTCAATTAGTGAGGAAGTTATGACGAAATGAACCATCGAATAGGACCGAGATGTCTCGGTACTACGATATAGATTACTACTTAATCTTATCATCAGATAATAATAACAAGAATTTTGATATTTTATAATGGTGAAAATCATATGAATCCAGTTATCCTGTACTGTTTAAGATAACATAAGATCTACTGTCTTGTCCGATGTTGAGCTTAGCATTAGAAATATATTTTTTCTATTATAATAAATATCTTTTTTTTCAAATAAAAGATTGAGACTGCATTGACATGCCGACATGACCCATTTTTTCTATGCAAGGTCGTGTCACCGTGTCGTGCTTGGCAAGACATAGTACACGATCCACCGGCCCAACATGGGACATACCTAGCCTGAAATGAGGCACAGTTCCTGCCAGCCTAGAATGGCATGAACAGCACCAAGGGGCAACTCGTCCCAGCCCAGGGCATGGTTCCAGATCATGTCATGTGGTATCGAGCCAGGCACTGCTAAACCAGGTTAGGCCCTGGGCCGTGCATAAGCCGCCATGCCCATGGCACCTCTAAGACTGCAATAAGATATCACTGAGACACTAGCATATATGAAGGATTCGAAAGATTCGAGATTGAACATTCAGGATCAAGCTGAAACAAGAGTACGTGAATTGCTGACAAATGATAACTCATATAATATTAAGAATATTAAATTCACCGCTAATGATACCATTAGATGCTTAAGTGATTATAATGATTGTTATATTATTTTATTTTATTTTTGATTGAATAAAAGATTTTTTTTGTTATTTTTCATTATTAAAATTTTTATTAATGATTTTATTTTATAATAATTTATATGAAATTATGTCATAACTCATATTAATAACTTAAAATTTAGAAAATAAAAATAAAAATTAAAAAATAACCAACCAAGCTCCATGCATCATCCGGCACAACCCAGCCTGATTCTACCCGGACTCAGTCCGGTTGGGCCATGTAAGGCTAGCAAGAAACAAATCATGTTATGTATGGCACAACATGACTACCTTACCAAGCTGTGCACAACACGAATGCTTTACAGGGCCATGCATAACATAGCATGGTGGCCTAACTAGGCCATCAAAAAATAAGTTGTGCCATGACAAATGATAGGGCACGAGTCACAAGTCACAGACTAATGGAATCTCAACTGAATTTTTAAAAAATTGCAATCCAACCGACAACCATGCTCATTATATTTCACATAACAAGTGCCGACACAAAAAGCTACAGGCATGACCTATCATTTTCCATGAATCTAAAAATTAAAAACAAATGTTTTTTTATTTCAAAATTCTATCGCCATTAGATATGTTTCCAATTAATACAAACAAAAATATAACGGCTATTAAAATTTTTGATTATTTAAAATTAAAAAAAAATTATTTTAATATAAAAAATTTATATAATATAAAATAACTTTTTTTTTTGAATTTTATTCTCTCATTTCTTATTATCTTCATTTCCTCTCTCGCCTCTCATATTCTAAGTTAAGTGCCAAATTAGAACTTAAATTTTTTATTTTAATTATTTTTGTTGTCGTCTAGCCTTACCATGACTATTACATTATGATTATGATAACAATTTTTTTATTAATTTTTTATAATTTGTTATTAAATAATTTATATTTTAAAATACAAATAAAAAAATAATAAATGAGTTTAATTATAAAAAATAAAAATATCAACAATCTGACTGAATTATACAAGGCCAAAACTAGGTTCTCTACAAAACCTATTTACCTTAAAAAATCTAAAATTATGCGAATTTCAATAATATAAACTCATTTTAAGATAAAAAATAAAAATTCTAAAAATACCAAAGAAAAATCAATATAATATATATTATATTTATGTGTGTATTATAGAAGTATATATGATATTGATTACCTTGAGAGACATATCCATTAATATACCAAAGAACATAATTTATTAGATGACATACAACCCTAACTTAGTAGTGGGGTCTTTGAAGTTTAATTTTATAAACTCCTTTCATATACCACAATAATTTTGAGAAAAAATGCATAATCAAAATTAATTACAATTACGAGTCTTCTGATTAGACTTTTAAAGAAACCTAAGATAAACAATATTATATATATACTTACTTTCAACTTGCTTATTATAAAATTTCAAAGACTACAAATAAAAATAACATAATAAAATATTATAAATTAAAAAAATAATTAATAATTTATTATTTATAAGATTAATAATTAATAATTTGTTATTATAAGATTCTCAAGTCCACAGTCAAGTGTCAAACATTGTTACATGCCTAATAAGTAAGGAAGCACGGATAAATCATTGTACAGCCATATCAACGTGTTGGACACGATACGGACAAGTGTCGGATACGTGGCCAATACGTCCCGTGGCGTATCGTTGACCAATCCGTGTCTGATACGCCATGTGACATATCGGATAGACACGTCAGAGATGCATCCGATGCGTCGTTATGAATCCTACGCATTGTTACGAATCTGACGCATCGATTATGAATCCGACGTGTCGAAAACCTTATGGGCATTATAAAATCAATGTGTTACTCCAACAAATCGAGGAGCAGCAGACGATGCCGACAGCGTTGAGTGGCCGACGAAATTGATTGCAAGGGAATTTCGAAAAGATAACTTGTCATTACTTTGGGATTTTTGAAACGGTAACAAGAGTAACTTGATTTTAAATCCATGATTTAAGAAGCAGGGGGGGGGGGGGGGGGGGGCTTAAATAGAGGTGTCAAACGGGCCGTGCCAGGCCGGCCCGACACGTTTTTTCCAGGCCCAACCGGGCTTTCGTGCCGGGCCAGGCATGGCACGGAACAGTAACCATGTCGTGTCTGTCCCGACATGGTTTTTTGGGGGTTCAGCATGGCATGGGCCCGCGGCACGATTCACCGATTTGGCCCGGTCGGGCCGAACCCTAAATTAAAAAAAAATTAGGGTTTCAGCGCGCACCGTCGCGCCGAACCCTAATTTAAAAAAAAATAGGATTTCGACGCGCCCGAAACCCTAATTCTAAAAAAAATTAGGAATTGGGCGCGCCCGAAACCCTAATTTAAAAAAAATTAGGGTTTTGGTGCCCAGCAACCCTAATTTTTTTTAAAAAAAAAAATTAAGCACGCTACCATGCCGGGCCAAGCACGGCAAGAGGCCCGGTTGGCCTCGGCACGGCACGGCACGATTGTGCCATTGTCGGGCACGGGAAATTTCCGTGTCGGGCCGGCCCAGGCAAGGCTGAACCATGTCGTGCCTCGTGCCGGGCCGGCCCGGTTGACACCTCTAGGCTTAAAGCAGTAAAATATGAGGTTTTAAATCTATTATTTTAATTTTTAAATATTATTATCTATTTAATAAATATATAAAATATAATAAATAAATAATTTTGATGTATGTAATATAATTTATTTTAATTTTAAATACATAATTTTGAGTATAATGATAAATATACAATATTAAAATATGAAATATATAAATATGAATAATTTTTGTAGTACGCAATATGTACTATATGCAATATTTAATTATGCAATATACAATATGTAAGTATAATAGTTTTGGTTATATAATTTATTTTAAATAAATTATTGTAATATGTAAATATGAAAAATATAATAAAAATTATCTAATTGTATCGATGGAGAAAAAAAATTAGATTAAATGAGTTTTGTAATAATATATATTATTTTAATTGCATAATTTTTTTTTCATGCAGAATTATACAATAAAATAAGTGTTAATTCTGAGCCTTCAAGTAATTAACAAAATATTCAATATGTTAATGATAATGCTCCATTATGATGATATGTCACGAAAGATGTAAAATTAGATAAAAAAATAGAGGAAATATTACTTTTCAATATAATTTTTGTAGACAAATATATAGATGATCATATTATAAAATTAAGACTCACTTGTTGAAAATTAAAAGGACTAGGATTGCATTATGTACTAAAGTAACGAACTAAATTTTGATTGATATGCGAAGGATAATGGAGGAATCTGAACAAAAGATGAAACAATCTAATCTTAAGAAAATTCCTTTACCCACATTAAGCGTTGCAGATTCTATTTTTGAGAATTCCTCTTCTAGTATTAGTGCAATTAAGCTAAAAAGAAGAAAGGGGCCTATGAGATCAATTAAGCTAAGATGTTTTACACTGGGGAGTTGTCTTTTTATTATGCTAGAAATCCTTATTATGCTCGTGCCTTTAAAAGTGCAAGACAACTTCCAGGTTATGTCCCACCAAACAATAATGCATTAAGAACAACATTATTACAGAATGAGAAGAATAATATTGATAATCTATTGGAACCAATCAAAAAGACTTGGAATGAGAAAAGAGTGAACATTTGCAGTGATGGATGGTCAGATATTTAAATAAGACCACTTATTTACATCATGGCAGTCTCCGAAAGTGGACCAATATTTTTAAAAGCAATAAACTATGAGAGAGAGACTAGGGACACGTATATTATAACTGATTTGTTAATTAATATTATACAAGAGACTGGTCCAAAAAAGATAGTTCAAATTATAACTGACAATGTTGCAGCTTGCAAAGCAGCATGACACATTGTAAAAGCAAAATTTTGATAAATCCTTTTGGACCCCGTGTATGGTTCATACTCTTAATCTTACTTTGAAGAATATTTGTGCACCAACAACACACTCAAGATATGATGATGTGATGAAATAATGTGATCGGATCGCTCAAGTTTTAAGTGATATTTTTTTATCAAGAATTTCATTATGAATCATGCAATGAGATTATCGATGTTTAATAATCATTACAAGTTAAAGTTACTTTTAGTGACCGATACACATTTTGTTTCAACTATTATTATGTTTAATAATCATGCAATAAAATGAGGTTTGAAGTAATTAGTGATAAGTGAAGAATAAGAAATATATTAAAAAAATAATTTAGTGAAAGCTGAAGAAGCAAATGATAAAATCCTAAATAAAAATTTTTGGATGGATGTGGATTATATCCTTAGCTTTACAACTCTCATTTATGAGATGCTTCAATTAGCTGACACAGACAAACCTTGTATTCACAATATTTATGAGTGATGGGATTTAATGATCGAAAAAGTGAATAAAATTATTTATAAGAAAGAACATAAAAGTTTCACAGATAATTCAAGGTATAATTTTAATTTATTATTCAATTTTTAAAGTTTTGATTGAAAATTTTTAAGTTTTTAATTATATTTAAACTTATATGAATTACTGTGTAATTTTAAGTTTTTTATATCCTCTCACACAATTATGTATGGATCATATAAAAAGTCATCTCATCATGATCAATTATTTTATATGCCAACAATATAGTAATAATGTCATGCAAGTAAAATATTTCAGACAAATATATATACATATCCAAGTGTCAAACATTGTTTCATGACTAATAACAATCAATTATGCCCTAGCCCCTAATGAATATAAATACAAAATACTATGAATATGATCAAGCAATCTCATTAATAAAGTCATGTCTATAGATACAGATATCACCACATTAATCCTTGCACACAAATATGTCTAGGTTGCATAATAAGCAATCTCATCATAATCAATCATTTTGTATGCCAATAACTAAGCAATACTGTCATACATGTTAAATTTATCAGACAAATACATTTACATAGCCAAGTGTCAAACATTATTTCATATCTGATAAGAATTAAATATACTGGTTATATTTATACTTAGATCAATCGACTATCATAAATGAACTAGCAATTACCATGTATTATGCATCAACCACTAACCAATCATCTAACCTAATCTCATATGGCTCATTGACCACCAACCAATCATCACTTAAATAGCCCACAACAAATATGTTTACCTTCAATTTTCATTGAATTATCAATAGTGATGTCACACTAATTATTACTAAATTTTTCAACAAGAGTCACGAAAAAACACACCTTCATAGAAACTAGAAATTTGATACATCACAAATAATCTCCAAATAGTGCAACATTGTATCGGCAGCACCACATAAACCACCAAGAAAATCACTATCAAAACCATTGCACACTCATTGAATCATCATTAGACCACCGACACACACCCACGTGCCATTGTCCACTCTACCACAAAAACAAGAAACACGTGAAAACTCATTGTCACCCCCACAGAACATTGGTTATGTCACTGTCGCCACCTGGTGCCAACAAATGTTGTCGACACTAGCACACGATGCACCACCATGAACATCAACTTGTGCCATCTACCTATGATTGGCAAAACACCTCATATACCATTAAATCTCTCACTTAAAAAATTTTAAGAAAAACTAGAGAGGAAGGAAAAGGATGAAATGAGAGGAATGAAAAAAATTAAATTTTTATTGATTTCTAAAAACCAAAAATAACAACATATACATACTCAAGTGAGCACAACACATGTCAAATGCTCTCATATAAATTAAAATATAAAATAAACTAGCAAATAATATTAAACCTCAATAACTATCAAATGAGATCCAACACTCATCCCATTATAATTATTCTTTAACCTTTAAAACCATCGAAATATATTCAAGATATTATCATGATCAATCATAATAATTTTAGTTCTCCAAACAAATTATCTCATAGACCCGCATAAATATACCATATGCATATATTTCTTAAATATATTTATCTAAGTTTTTAATATACTTTTTATTCTATATTTTCAATAACTTTCAGTGAAATATTTCTATGTAAATCTTAATATATATCTCAAGATATTTTAAATATTTAAAATAATATGAAATAAGTGTTCATGATTCCATAATTTTTTATTGATATTTCTTTAGTTAAAAATTTCCCAAACATCAATATTTTATTTCGACAATTAAAAATAAAATAATCATAATTCAATAGTAATTCATCATGTCCCTTAGAAATATAAATTTTCCCCCCAACTCATTCACAACCAAATGACAATCAACTCCCACTTAATAGTCTTAATATATAAATTATTTCAAAAATATCAAAATTAATAAGTTACAAAAATAAACAATAAGTTATTCTTAAATCATAAAAATCTTAAAATATCAAAAATAAACAATAAGTTACAAAAATATATAAATTATTTCATATTTTTTATTGATATTTCTTTCACAATTAAAAATTTCCCCAACACTAATAATAGTTTATTCTTAAAAAACATCATCATAAAATAAATTAAATATAATTTAATGATAATTCATGATGTCCCTCCCTAAGTAGAACTTTCTCTCCCAACTCATTCACATTCAAATCAAAATCAAATCACATTCTTTGATAATGTTCTCTAACCTTTAAAATCATCAAAACATATTTACAATATCATAATGGTCAATCATTTAAGTTTTAATTCTCTAAAACAAACAAAGTATCTTACAAACTCTCATATAGATTTAATACATTCATACCTTTTTTGAATATATTTATCTATATTTTTAAACATTTACTTCTTTCTTAAAATTTTTTGCTAAGTTGCAATTAAAATATTATTTAATTGAAATTATACATGATCTCTTCTTTGTATTTATAAATTATATAAAATATTTTTTAACATACATACACACATATATAACGATCTTATAAATATCTTACTTTGTAGTATTGAAAACTGAGAATAAGAAAAAATGAACATAACTAATATTTTGTTATAATAATTTTTGTCTATAATATATTTTTGTATCACATAAAAATAAACACAATATCTTCTATTTTATTTAACTAATTTAAATTTTTTATCCTAAATTTTTTTCTTAATCAATATCTTTTTAGATTATAATTTTTAAATATCAAAAATAATATTTTGAGATTCATGTGCCTTTTAAAATTAAAAATCAAGCTAAATTAGTTTGGTATTGTGCATGTCGAAGGGTCCAAAAAGCCTAGCCTGGATTCAAAAGAATATTTCCAATCCGACATATGTTATATATAATATTATAAAGAATATATGAAATTTTTAAAAAGAAAAATTAAAATAACCTAAAAATTTATTTTTATTTTAAAACTATAATATAAAATAAAATATAATAAAATAAAAATGAAATACTTTCAGTTTCAAACTAATAAATTATTTAAATATGAAATAAAAAAAATAAAAGAAAAAAATATGCTTATCAAACATCAAATAATGTTTATGTCATTGAATATCAATCATCGTCTGACACTCTATCTAGTATTCTAGTTATGATCTCAATAATTCAAAATTTTATTTTATCATATAAATATGTAATTCATGTTCTAGTTCTAGTGCTTATAGAGTCATCTGTGTATTTTATCAATTAATTGAATATTTTTAAATTCTTCATATCATTCTAAGATAGGATTGAACAAAAATTAATATATATGTATCTTAATAGCTCATACCTATTTAACAAATTATCTCATCATTTAGTCCTAGCTAATTAAATAAAAAAAAATTATCAATTTGAATACAATATCAATCTTCATACGTGAAGGCTCGATACAACTATCTTATTTATTTTTATAATATTAGAATAAATTTTATAATTATTCATAAATTTTATACTCTAATTATTATGGGTAATTAATGCAAGTACATATGAACTTCATTATATTTTCATTCTCATTCAATCCTAACCTTATAATTCATACAAACAACTAAGCAATAAAGAAATAAAAGAATCATTCAATAGGCATATCATTAAAATATATGTATTCTCTATATTATTTAAATATGCTAATATTGCAAACACCTAAGTGCAATACAAGATATAAATAGTATACAAATGAACATAAGTTGATCATATCGTAACAAAATTTATGAATTTCCAAAATGAGAATTATATCTTCGAATCAAATTAATTAATTATAATTTTACTAATTTTATTTTTCACAAAATCAAATATGATATATTGATAACTAGCAAGTATTAAATATCTTAACTAAGAGACCTTTTATAATGGTTTTCATAAATAAACTTATACTAATATTATTTATAACATTATCAAATATTATAATATATTTTATTTTATATTTCACATTCTTTTAACATCAAATTATCATATATGACAAGGGTAGTATAAGAATGCAAAATCTCCTAAAAACTTAATTTTTTTTATTTAATTTTTTTATTATAATCAACAAAACAAACAATGATACACATAAAAGAAATGTCATCATGACTAATCTTTATCATATGTGAACTGTATGTATTTTTGCATATTAAACTAATTTTGGATCTTTCATAATTTTAAGCAAAAAACACATCCTAACAATTCCCTCTCATAAACTCATAATCATTAATAAAATGGTTCGCTAAATTTGAAATATATACAAATTTAATGAAATCATGATTAAGTTAGATTTGCCTATAATTTAGTATATTATATTCTTTGATATATTATTTGACATATTTCATTAGATTTATGTTGTATATATTTTTATAATATAAAAATATATGTCGACTAATCTATATATCACACTATTAATTTTGCAACTATATATTTTTTATAGTCTAAATTAAGTCTACTTTATTTTCAGTTGTTCTATTTATTTTTCATTTGTTTGGAAGAACATGACTCATAGGCTACCTCAAATTATATATAAAAAATTTATGTTGTATCCAAATTAATTTTTCTTCATTTTAATAAAGATTAGGTGTTTTATTGTTCACGAGTGCTCCTCCCTTTATCTCAATTCAGCATAACCCAAAACCATTGGTAGGCATTTACATAGTATTAGAGAGTCATATCCAGCAAAGAGGCACAAGAATTAGGGTGCGTAGGTGACGACGCACCCTCTAGGAGTTTCATGGACAATTATCAATAGAAGTAGCACCACAAAGCTAGTAATGTACTCCAAAATATAGATAAGATTTTATTGAAATTTTGAGGTCGTCAGACATCCAACAACATGATTTGTGTGGAAGAAAATTTTTTATTTGTCGACGACGAAGAAACTCACATTGACTAACATGATAATGATGTAGTACATAATAGTTTCTAAAGTGAAATTATAGAATATTTTAAGTTTTTTTTTTAACAACATGATAATGATGTAGTCTTCAATTCGGCCTGGCACGGCACATTTGAGGCACGAGTCAATTCGACAGTGCCAAGCCTAGATGTGTCAAAAGGGCTGGGCCAAGCCGGGCCAGCACAATTTTAGGTAGCCCACCTGGGCGACCAAACCATGTTTGGCCCTGCAAAGTTTCATAAACCAGACCCGACACAGCCCATCAGCCCAGCAGTGATGAGACCGTGCCGGGTCGGGCCTGGATAAGCCAGCTATGTCCCATCCGGGGCAGGTTTTAATTTTTAAAATATTTTTATTTTTTAAATTAGAATATTTTAAAATTTACAAATTTTAAAAATTAATTAATAATTATTTAATTATAATGCATATACTTTAAAAGTTTTTATTTTTAATTAATGTTAATAGTTAATTATTAACTTTAAATAGATAATTAATTTTTACATTTATATTTTATTTAATTTAATAAAATATTAAATTTATTTATTATAATAAACAACTAAAATTAAAAAACTAAATGTGTATCAGTATATGAATTAATAAAATATTAAAACTTAAATATCAATAAAAATCAATACAAAATAAAAATTTACACAAAATTAATATTATAGAACATATCCGCAAACTCAAAGTAAAATCACAAATAGAGACGTCAAACGAGCCGGGCATGGTTGGCCGGCCCAATTTTTCCAAGCTCAACCGAGCTAACGTATCGTGCCAAGCACGGCACGTTATGGTACCATGCCGTGCCTAGCACGATTGTTGGGAGGGAATGCCTAGCACGGAACAACTTGTGCAGTGGGTGCGCCCAACACGGGCCCGAGCACAACACTATATAAAACCATGTCGAGCCAGGAATGGTCAAATCATGTCATGACTCATGCCGAGCCGATCCAACCCAGCCCATCTGACACCTCTAATCACAAACAAAAAATAAACAAACACAAATACAATATAAATAAGTAAATTAAAATTCAATATCAAATATTAAGTTCTCAATCCGTCAATCATGAACATTATCAATCGTCAAATCATCCTCAATATCAATATCACACGAATCATCATCAGCTTCTCTGCTTTTGCTGCAGTCTTAGCACTATCATAGATGCCTAAGCTCAAATCTTCTCAATTCTTCATGCATGCTAAAGCTTCAACAATATCTAACCACAACCTCGATCGCATATCCAAAATAATAATTACTGCAACATAAAAAGAAGACTCTGATGTTATGCTCAATATCAGATGAGTCATTAGATCCCGTATTATCTTAGATAGCACGAGAAAGATAAAGTCATATAATTTTCACCACTAAAATATATTAAAATTCTTAATATCAGAATGTGATAGGAATAAGTAATAATTAATATCTAAGTATTAAGATAACTCGTTCCTATTCGAAGATTTACCACATCATTTCTCCCTCGCTACTTGAATGAACTATATCTAGTATTGTAGTATATAAAGAGCTCAGTCAACTTCTCGTGAATGAACTCTTCGGGTGAGTCTTCTTAGTTCATACATGAGAAAATATAAGTCAAAATATTCTCCACCTCTTTCATCTTAACCTCAAAATCTATGTAGTCAATCATACAATAAAGAGATGGGATGATGGATCAGTACTTTAAGTACTTGATTTTTATTTCTAAAACTATATCACTAAGTATCGAGTTATCTTAATACTTCCTAAACATGCTACTAATGTTACATATGTATTTGAGTACAATATAAGTTGTGGGAGTATAAACTGACGAACACATATTCGTCAAATCATAAAAAATCTTTAGGAATTTAATAAATAAAATTCATGTAACCTAGTCAGTGTCGTCAATAATAAATTTGTCACTCTTACTATTGACATAGTCGGATATTACATGTTTGTATCCAATACATGACTACAACATCAAGTATATGTAATTCCAACGGTATCTCATATCCGATTAAAATTTTTTCAACTTGAAACCCACAAACAAATAAAGACTACCGAACTCATATTGTCTGTGAGGCATACGAATATATTTTAGTTACATATAATTTCTAAAGCATAGACACACACCTACATCTCCGCTTGTACTATTAGGTTAATGACATGATAAATACATCTAACATAAAAAATTCCTCTTGATGATCAAACTCTAATACTCCTAACAAATATGTTAATCGTTACTACATTATTAAATACATTATTAAATGTGATACTAAATGATTTATTTTGAATTGTATATTCTCTAAAAATTTTTATCATTCACTCAAAAATAACTGGGAAATCATAAGGATAGAGAATCTCAGAGAATCCTAATATTTTTTTTATTTAGTATCCATTTAGAATTTACATAATGAACAGTGAGACATGCATAAGATGAATCATCGTGACTAATCCAGATATCAGACGTTACGGACATCATTTGACTATATTTCCTAAATTTAGTAATTATTATTTATTTTTCTAACTTATAATATTTTAGTATGTCATACTTAGATGTGAACCTAAAAATTATACGATATGCAAGCTGAAATTATGTTTGCATGATAATGACTACCCTTAGATCCTCCAAAAATCTAATCAAATTACCTATTGTGATAATTAATTTGATTATGTTTTTCCTTTCTAACTCGTTGCGATATATGAAAGAGATAAACTTTGAGACTGAACTAAATTCATCCTCAAAAAATCCACTGCTGAGTTTGATTTTCCTAGGATCTAATGCATCATATTTTTTTGATGCATAGTTCAGCATTCCTTTTACGGTGCTCAGTCTCACACAATCTCTTACATATTAATATTTATTTATAATATTTGTATTGTGTCAATTTTTCTTTGGCACCCCTAATATTTTTTTTATTTTATTATATCAACGTAAGTCTGAACCAGTGAAGTTTGTCTCGAGATGATCGAAAAGACCAATGTTTCGACATACACATACCTTTCTATAGGATTTTCACTATCTAAATTATAATTAATTTTATTTTCATTATTAAAATTATTTTTTGTCAATTTTTTTTATTTTTTATTTTTAGATTTCACTTAAAAGTTAGGATTAGAAAAAAGAGAGATACTAGACTAGAGAGAAAAGAATTTAGATTTAAAACTTTAAATTAATTAATAAAAAATATCAATGGATCATAATGCATAAACTTTAATTTTTTTTGTCCACACCACAAGCACACCACAATCCACACCTAAGTCCCAAAAAGCAAAATACCAAAAGCAAAAAGCTCGAAACCAAATCAAGAACTCAAGAGAAAAAAAATAAAGAGAGAGAGAGAGATTTACATTTTGAAAATATAAATCTTAATATAAGGAAGATTTTATAGATAAAAAATATATAATTTAAAATAAATAATTTTTTTTATTTTTTTTAATTTTTTATTATTTAAAAATGGACAAAATCCTTATGGTCATCTAATTCTGTCTCATAGTAGTTGGAAGCAAAATCCAATGGCTTAGATTTGAATTTTAATATTTTTTTGACCGTTGGGTCGGTTTGACCATCGAACCGACCCAAACAATCCAAATTTCCAGAAGCTTCGGCTTCTAGAACTAACGAGCTCAAGTCTAGGAGTTGCGGAAAAAGATCATAGGTCAGGTTAAGAGTCCGAAGAAAATATCGAATCCATCGAGCGTCGACTTTGGATCGAGAGCGTGAGGCTGGATTGAGGCACCGCTCAGCTCATTCCGAGATACCATGCCTACAAGCCTTTCTACCGGGCCTTGCCTAGCCCATCATGTGGCCCAACTGGACTAGGCACGGCACAGCACAAGACATGCCATGAGAAGGCCTAGCACAAGCACAAGCACGAGTTATTTCCATGTCGTGTGGAGCAAGGCATATCCGAATCATGTCGTACCTCGAGCAGGGCCCAGGCCGCCCGACCCATTTGACACCTCTAGCCAAATCCAACACGACACAATTCAAACACACCTGGACAATGGTAATGCATGGACCATGCTAGTGCCAACCCATGGCATGACTCGAGCCGCCCCATGGCACAACTCATGCCATGTTGGGTATGGTCTAAATGTACCTGGTGTCATGCCATGCATGACATGCGTGTATGATATGTTGGCATGATCCACACAAACATAGGACACGAGTTTTTTTAAAACCTATTACCCCCTTACTCATTAATCTAAACATAATGGGATTTTCCCCACTTCAATAAGGACAACAACAAGCATTGTCCTTTTGTTACAAAAAGATAAAAAAGAATTTTTTAGTAGTCAAATTTCTTCCGACAACTAATAAGCAAAGAATGAATGATTGTTGGAAATTTGCCTAAAAAAATTCAAAAAAAAAATAATTTTTAATAAGAAAACAAAAATTATAAATATGATATTAAAATGTATTATTTTACACTCAATTATATTTTCTCTCCTCTCGTTTTCCTCGTCTTCATCTCTGCCTCGGCTGACTAGCTTTGCTTACTAATTAGTGATTACTCCTAAATCCTAATTCTTAACTATAATTGTAAGTCTGCAATACAATAAGACACTTGTTAAGAAAAAGAGATGAATAACTGCTATTACACACATAAAGTTTAGATAAACATTACAATTCTATTTGTAATATCAAAATATAAACTTATAATTTTTTAAAAAAATTAGAAAAATAAATTACAATAATAATAAATAATAATTTTAATGATAATGAATTAAATCTAGATATAAATAATAATTACAATTTACAACTCGACCAAAAGATTCAAAGTTAAAACTAAAACATCTCATATATTTTCGATCTATTTGCCTAAAACCCTAGAAATAAATAAATTTCAATAATCTGAACATATTTTTCAATAGTCTAAAAAATGCAAGGAATAGTTTAGTAAATTTATCATAATATATATATAATAAAAAAATACATACAAGTATGAGTATTAGTAACACCAACTACCTTAAAAGAAATGACGATCAATATAACAATAAATATGATGTGTTGCATCCCAACCTAACCTAACTAAATGCCAAGATATTTGAAGTTGGATCATTTCAATTTCAATGATTCCCTTCTTTTATCGCAATGGCTATGGGAGAGAAAAAATTGTTAAATTAATTATTATGATGAAAATTTAGATTATATTTTTGAAGGATCATAAAATAATAAATATTATACATACCTACTTCTAGCATGCTTATTACGAATTTCTTAGTCTACCTATGAAAATAACATATATAATATTATAAATTAAAATATTTATTAATAATTAAGAAACTTTATAAATATAATAGTGATATTCAAAATATTGATATTTGGATTAATCACAATTATGCATCATTCTCAAATCTCATCATTTGCATACCTCATTACCCGTGGCAAGGAGGCCCATTCATAGGTCACTGTGCTGGTGAACCGTGCCACATAGCCAGGCATGTGGGTAATGCTTGGCCAGACATGATGCACGACTAGCTCCAGCACAACATAACATGAGTCATGCCTCAAGCCAGCATGGTGTAGGTCCAAGTCTAGGCACAATTTTGGATCATGCCAAGAAGAGCCTAGCAGCTAATTCAAGTTATGTCTTATGTTGAACCCAGGTCACCTGACCCATTTGACACATCTAATATGATGATGATATTTAAATAATATAATATTCAAAATAAAATTTTTAATATTATATTTAATTATGCTATAAATAACGGAGTTGTTAATAATATATTTGACAGAACCATTAGAGATTAACTATTAGATAAAAAATTTTACATTAAGTACATATATCACATAATTAACCTAATAGCACAAAAAAATAAAAATTATTTTTCATATTAAAAATAATATATTACATGATGATCAATATACCAACAAATATAATGTGTTACATCCCAACCAAACCTAACTAAATGTTATGATATTTGAAGTTGGTTCAATTCAATTTCAATGATTCTCTACTTTTATCACAATGACTATGGAAGAGAATATATTGTTAAATTAATTACTATGATAAAAATTTAGATTAAACTTTTGAAGAATCATAAAATAGTTAATATTTTACAAACCTACTCTAACATGCTTATCATCAAATTCCTTGATCTGCCTATGAAAATAACATAATAAAATATAATAAATTATAAAAATTATTAATAATTAAGGAAATTTAAAAATATTATTGAGTAACTTTCATCATATTTGATATTTGGATTAATCACAATGATGTATCATTCTCAAATTTCATCATTTGCATACCTCATCACTCATGGCAGGGAAGCCCGTTCATATGTCATCGTGCTGATGAACCATGCCACATAATCAGGCACATGGGTCATGCTTGGCTCGATATGAGGCATGACTGATTCCAGCCCAAAATGACATGAGACGTGATTCAAGCAAGCATGATCCAGGTTCAGGCACAATTCTGGACTATGCCAAGAAGGCCCAGTATGGCTAATACAAGTTATGCCTCATGTTATGCTCAGATCACCCGATCCTCTTGACACCTCTAGTATGATGAAAATCTTTAAAAAATATAATATTCAAAATAAAAATTTTAATATTATATTTGATAATGTTTTAAATAACAAAATAATCAATAATATATATCAAAACTATTAGAGATTAACTATTTGATAAATTTTTTTATATTAGGTACATATATCACATAATTAATCTCAAAAATAAAAAAAATTATTTTTCATATTAGAAATAATGTGTTACATGGCGATCAATATACTATGATGTGTTACATTACATCCCAACCAAACCTAATTAAATGCTAGAATATTTAAAGTTGGATCACTTAAGTTTCAATGATTCCCTTCTTTTATCGCAATGACTATGGGTGAGAAGACATTAAATTAATTACTATGATGTAAATTTAGATTAAATTTTTAAAGGATCATATAATAGTTAATATTATACATACCTACTTCTAGCAAGTTAATTAGCAAATTTCTTAGTCTATCTATAAAAATAGCATAATAAAATATTATAAATTTAAAAAATTATTAATAATTAAGAAACTTTAAAAATATAATAGAGGGAATGTTTGATATTTGAATTAATCACAATTATACATCATTCTCAAACTTCATCATTTGCATACATCATCACCCATGGCAAGGAGGCCCATTCATAGGTCATCGTGCTGATGGACTATGCCACATAGCCAAACATGTGGGTCATGCTTTGCCGAACACGAGACACAATCAGTTCCAAGCCTACATGACATGAGTCGTGCCTCAAGCCAGCATGGTCCAAGTCCAAGCACAATTCTGCAACATGTCATGAAGAGCCTAGCATGGCTAATTCAGGTTATGTATCATGTTGTGTCCGGGCCACCCAACCCACTTGACACCTCTAGTATGATGAATATTTTAAAAAAAAATAATATTCAAAATTAAATTTTTCGTATTATATTCGATGATGCTTTAAATAACATAGTTATCAATAATATATTTGTCAGAACTATTACAGATTAACTGTTAGATAAAAATTTTCATATTAGGTATATATATCACATAACTAACCTAATAACACAAAGAAGAATAAAAAGTATTTCTCATATTAAAAATATATTAGGATATCTAGAAAACAAAAAAAAATTAGTAGACTATAAACCAAAAAATTCCAAACAAATGAGTCATCATTAAAATTATAATTATCTAATATTATAGTCATGTATTGACTACCAATACGTGATATCTTACTACATCAATAATAAGAATGACGAATATATTATAAATAATTAAAATAGAAAACAAATTTTTTTTATAAAATTTATCAATAATTTTTATGACACGACGAACAAATGTTCGTTTGTATATACTTTCTCTACTTGTATTGCATATGAGTGCGTACATAATATTAGTAGCATATTAGCAATCACAGAAAATATCCTACATTAAATATCATGACTATTAACATAAAACTAAATATTTAAAATACTAGTCACCAATTCCAGCTCTATGTTGCTTGACTGTCTATATGGTTCATAGGATTAAGATAAAAAAGAAAAAAAATATTACTATAAATATCTACTTACATGAATCAATCAGACAAATCTAAAAATTTTATTCTCGAAAAATTAACTAGCATATTTATATATTATGATATTAAGTATGATAGTTATAAATAAACTCTAAGTATAAACAAAAATATCATATTCATATATGATAATTTTTTTATTTAGTTAACTAAATACAAATGAGATAGTGGTCCATCGAATATGAATAAGCTATCTCATTACTTAGATATCAATTACTATTTTATCCTATTATATTATATTAATAAAAATATGAATATTTTGAGTTATTAAAAATCAAATGTATCTACTTATCTCATACTATATAAGATAACACATAATCAATTAACAGCTTTTTATATTTAGCATAATATCAGAATCTATTTTTTTATTAGCTAATATTATTTCAAATATGAAATCTAGACTATAATCAGATATCGAGCACTTGCATTCTTGAAGGAATAAAAAAATTCAAGATAGCATATGCTATCTAGGATATCAATTATTAGTTTATTTTATCACATGATAATAAAAATTTAAATATTTTCAATTATTAAAAATCATATGAATCCATTTATCTTGTGCTATCTAAAATAATAAATAATTTATTGACTTTCATGATATTTAGTATAGCATCAAAGTCTTTTTTTTTATGATAACTGATATTATTTTAGATGGAAGATTCAGACTACAATCAGATATTATCAAAGTATAAGCATGATTGAAAAAATAAAAAAATTCAAAATTATACATTAAAGATAAAATAAAAGAATTAGTAAATAACAATTCATAAAACATCATAATTGAGAATATTAAGGTCACCACTAAGGCTATATACATGATGATGATTTGTACCAGCACTACCATACTATAAACACAAATTAATAACTCATAATTTTGAATTATTTTTTTAATGATATCTTGATTATTATCATTATCAAATTGTTGTCAATTATGTTTCATCTTATATTATATTTATATATTATATTATTTATTATTTTCATAAGATATTTATAATTTGAGTTGAGCTGACCAAATGTCAATACATTTTTTTTAAAATTTAATTTGATTTTAATTTATTTCAATTTCTAATGCAATGAAATTATATAATGTACTTTTTAATTATATTATTTTGATATGTAAATATAACATTTTGAATAAATCAAAAATTAAAATTTCAAAAAATTTTAATTTGACACATTAAGGTTGTCCATAACTAGCATTAACCGACACGACCCGACATGAATTAGAATCGACCAGACACAACCTAACACGACCCAACATGAAAATGCCTTTCTATGTGCCAAATAGGTCATGCCAAGCTAATTAATTTAAATATTGTGTCATGCCGACATGACACAAAATAGGTCATGCAAACATGGTATGGCCTATTTGACACCTCTATATCAAATCTACTCAAGTTGGATCTTACACAAGCATACCTAGTGATGTTATTAAGCTTACTCATGTGGAGTATTCTAGAATTTTGTTCAATGAGCATTGCTAACTCTAGTCAAGACACTCTTGCCCTCATCATTCTTTCTTCTCATCGCCTCCATCTAGGCTTTTTAATCATATATTCAAGTACAAACATTCATATCACAAGTAGCATCATTTTTACTTTTATTGTAGAACTCAGAATAATTAATATTTTTATGGCCAATAATATTATTGAATGAACCATGAAATATGAAATATGAAATATTAATATTGAATCGGTTCTTTTAGCACACATTCTTTTTGTACCCAAATTTTATCAAAATTTATTTTTAATCAATTATTTTCCTAATAATTGTGATGTGACTTTATTTTTTTTTTTTTGGTATTTCTATGCATTATTAACAAACCATACTAATGATTTCACCTAGTATTGATTAACATAGACATTACACATTTTTCTTCATGCACAATAACCCCACTAGATATTTGGCTACTATGGATCCACCAAATAAACTCTCTCGATTTGTATTTTTTTTCATTGAATATGCTAAAGATTTTGAAGTCAAACATCAAAAGCAAACTTCTATTAATTATGTAACATATTAGTTAAAAAATATACTTGAACTTTCTATCCAATATATCAAAATAACATTAGGAGAGACTCATTTAATCTTTTTTATTTAGATATTTAGAGACCTCATAAAAACTATTCATGATAATATAAGATATTTTATTAATTTTTTCAAAAATATATTAAATATACATAATTGTCTATTTTTTATAGAAATTTCACAATTTTTACATTAATTTATGAAATTTTACATAATAATCAAAATGTAATTTAATTAGTATATTAAAATGTTGAAAGATTAAAATCTTTCAAAATATAATTCTCATCAATTTATTTATTTTTTTGAGTAGCATGGCATGATTCACCAAATATCATATATTAGCACTTCCAAATAAAAGGAGATAACTAAAGACTTTTAAAATACTTTTTTGACCTTTATAAAAAATATTCAACTGCATATAAGTGCTCCTAATATTTTTTAGTTGAAATAATATTAATTACTACCTTAATAAAAAACTAAATGTCAATTTTTATCTTCTCATGTTATATCTCAAATAAATTTATATATCAATAAAGACTTTTTTGATCTTTCAGCTATAATTTTTGTATGTATTTATTTTGTTCAATATTTTTATCCGAATCAAGAAAAATTAGTTAATGCTATCAAGTATGACTTCCCCTCATACTCTAATACTCAAAATAGGCATTTGCATCAAACTACTCGCGGAGGCCATGAGAATCATTGGGAATGAATATGCTGTACTTTGAGATTATTTCTTTTTTTTAATTATTGCTCACTGTGATGTAATAACAAACCCTACTCCTCCACTTAATACAACTAACACAATTAATTTTAAGGAGAATTTTAAAACACCTTTTGGAGACATGTGTCAAGAGAATAAACTGTGTAGGTATCCTATAGAATAGAAGATAAGTTTTCACATAATATTAAAAGATTTGATGATCACAATCTAATAATATATAATTGACAGATATGATCATAGTTCTACCTAAGCAAGCCCACTAAAAAATTAACTAATCATATTCTGAGTATTTACTTGGTCCTTCTAATTACTCTAAGAAATAAACCAAGAATGTGTTATATTCACATTTCATTTTCACCAATACTTTGTTACTCTAATGATAATACTAAATATTTTATTTTTTTACCTCTTGATAGTTGTCAAATCTCTAATACTCCCCACGAGACATTTAATTTTCCAAGATGCCAACAAAATATATTGAATAAACTAAGTACAATTACTTTAATCATGCATAAGTTTTTGTTCTAAAGATTTCATGTAAGCCTAAAATAAAATGCAAGTGAAAATATATGATAAAGATTAGACCTAAATAAAATATTGATCAGCTTAAGATTTCCTTGTGATCAAGATTATTATTATTAGGTTATTTCTTTTTATTATTGATTATCATGGGTGAATGGTATATCAATTAGACGTGATAAATACATTCCTTCTTGATAATTTTAAAAATGAGATATTTACATAACCATTATATTTAGCTATTTTAGAGTACAAGTAAAATGTGTATTATAAACTATATAATACTTTTTTTGTCATGAAATAATCTCCTAAAATATGATTCAACATATTTTTTTTCATACTTATTCTTTTTGATCTTATGAGATATATGTCAAGTTATTCTTATTTTTATCATCATGAACTCAAAAAATATTATGCGATATTAATAATATATATTCATAATATTATTTTAGAAAAAAAATGATTTTTGTTAAGCATATCTCAATTAAAAATATTTTTAAAACTTATGTTTCACACAAATAATTTGGGAAATTTTAAATATTTGTTAGCATTAAGTTTATATTCTCATGAAGTATGATTTTCTTTTTCTCAGATGAGGCATGTTTAATCATATTATGATTTGGGATATTTTAAATAATTTATATAATCATGTTATGGTGTGATCCACATTAGTCAACTCACCATTTGATGTGTGTGTGTTTATTCACAAATACCGATTCTTCAAATGACTACTCTAGATATAAAAAAGATCATTGAAAAACTAAATCATCTAATTATGAGCAGAAGACATTTATTTTACTAGTATAATTAGTTATTTCTTATATTTTTCATAACAAACTCATATAGATATAGTCTTATAATTTTCAAATTTATGAAGACAATTCCATGACATAGATCTCATTCATAAATTATGGGTATAAATGGGTAAAAGAATACTAAGATTATAGATGAGCTCAAATAATTATAAAAATGAGATTAGTTACTATAGATAAGTAGTAGATTATTATTTTTTAATTCAATATAAAAATAAAGTATGAGATTATGATATTGATTACGTGTAAACTTTAACACATCAAACATTTTTAAAAGATTTGTGTTTATTAATAAAGAGGTAGATCACACTTCATTATGATTGACAAACATTTTAATATATTATTATCAATTAAGTATTTCATGAGAAGTTAAAGCATATTGAAATCAACTAATATTTTATAAAGAAAAAAAATCTAAAATGATTCAATAGTTATTACCTATATGCCTACTATTAAATAAATTTCAAATATTTTCACAAAAATATTTAGGATACCACAAATATATTTCTTATCTTCCAAATTGAATATTTATAAATGTATTTATGTACATATCAACTTGAAGAATGACATGAAGTATAGTATTATTTATTATATTCATTTTCTATTTTAATTTGTATAAAATCTAAAATACATGAACTGTCACAACATGAGTGTGTGTGTGTGTGTTATTATTTCTAGTTTTGAGAAAATAATAAAAAATATAAACATCTTTATTTCTTTTTACACTCACTTCTCTTCTTGCTCTATCTTTTTTTATCAAAAACCTAATTGACTAAAAGCCTAATTGCCTGAAACCAAAATTAAATTATTTATTTTATTATTATCTTTTAGATTTTCTAATATTTATATAATTGACTAGTTCAAGATTTTATTTTTAAATTTTAAAATATAATTTTTTATTATCTAAATTAAAAACTTTATTTAATCCTAAACTGCTTAAGAAATTATACTTTTATTATATTTTATGATAATTCATCAAATAATCTCGACATAATAGTACATATTTTGTGTTTAATCAAGCATTCATAATTAGAAAATAATTAATTAATTTATGTTACATTCACCTGGATGTGTTACCAAATAATCATTTTTTTTCTTGTAAATAATATTTACAAACTCAAAATCACAAGTTAAAAAAATTCAGAAAATAAAAAAAAAATTGAAACCATACTCTCTCCTGCAGCATTAAGGGTGAAGCTCAGAGTCTGTCCAGACACTTGTTTCATTGTTTTGCTTCGAAGAGAACCAGCAAGAGCCACCTCTTTTAGGCTTGGATACAAAAATTCAATTCTCTCAATATCCTGCCACAACCAAGTCAGCTTCCACGTTTTAAAAATCACAAATAACCTTCACATTAAAAGTTTATATATTCATAATGTCAGTTAATAGCAATAGTGACTGCAGCAAAAGCAAAGAAAAGACCCACCTTTACTTTATCAGTCGAAGATGGAAACGTAGCTCGCAACAGCACGTCCAGAGCAGTTGGAGGCACCAAACGCTCTCCCTTTCTACTAGCATTGTTCACCAATAGTTGTTGAGCTTTAGGCATTGACAAAATTCTGCAGCCAATTTTTTAGATTTTACAGACAAAGTGGCCCATAGATTTAAGTTAGGAGAGAAATTTACTCAGCTCACCAACCTCTCAACAAGCTGCAAAATTATATCTCTAAACTGTTGACTATAACTCAGACTAGAAATTAATGGCAGAAGGAATCGTGTCCAACAATACAAACCCACAGCCAACTCGCCTTGAGAAGCCTGAAAGAGCAGAGAAACATGAACAAATGTCTGAATACATACAACCATAAAGCTCACTTCGACTTTAGTGTCAATTGAGATAACATACGATTGTTGGTTCTTACCTGAGCTATCATCCACACAATAAGAGGAATTTTGTCATGTCCTTGAAACTTTGAAGCTTCTTTAAGCATTGGCAATACATTGATCAACACGTCTGGTTTCCGACGCAACACCATTGCCAACACCAAAAACATTGCCACCTGTCAATGTTAAATCACCAATTTCAAAGTATTCTCATTGCTAGAAGTTCAATCCTCATGTTCAACAACAATAGATTGAAATGATGAAATATTAACAGCAATTTCTAATTGTACTTGAGATTTTGATGATGCTGGCTGCCCTGCCTTTTTAGAATTCTTAGAACTAGCTTGGCTGACCATAGCTGCTAGGATGTTGTCTAATGCCCAGAGAACAAATGAGCAAAGCGCCTCTTGGGGGCGCTTATTAAGCCAGTCAACAGTAGATTTATAGACAGCTTCTGAAACATAACATGTAGGGATCTGTTGAAGAACAACCCACATTAGCTATCCATTTCATTATGCTTTGAACTAACAGCTAAGAGGATCAAACAAGCCATTCCAATTTGTACATTAACATTAGTAGTCAGCATTATAGTTCTGTTTTATAAGGCTCGATCAAAACTATGATGTTTTTCCCAAGCAAATCCGATTGCAATCTTATATTCAGGCGAGGTTTTTTTAATATTCATCACCGGTACACATAAATGAATTAAAGAAACTCACATCAACAATTTTGGCCAAAGCACTCTCAGCGAACATCTTAACCCATGGAAATTGTGAGGAACTCACAGTAGAGAATGCTTTGCCGAAATAATCTGCAAATCTCATCATTAATATCTCCTGTTGATCTTCATACATATCCTGGAATCATTACAGTATCAACACAAATTTCAACTCAGTAATCCTCTCAAAACTTTAATGTCCACTACTTACAGATACATCTGCAAGAAAAGTCACGAGATCAATCGGATCAATCTTCGAAGCAGCTTCTGCAGGGGTAACCTTTGGTTTCTTTGCTTTTTTAGGCTTCATCTTCTTCAATTCAAGCTTCTGGGTATCATCGGACACACCAACCTCATCACCTTCGTTGCCACTATACCCTCCAGATTTACGATTTGGTTCATTCGACATGTCATCATCGAAAAAATCAGCAGCTTTCTCCAATTCAACGATCCGTTGATGCCGAACCTCCGACTGCCTTTCCAGCGATACAAAAACGTTAGCTTTTTCATCACCTGTAACCGAGCGGTCAGTCTTATTACTGTCGGCATTCATATCTGCCGGCTTCACTTTTCGCTGCCGCTTCACGTACGTTACCGTCTGCCATCCATGATCATCTCCATTAATGCTTGCAGTTTGGTGAACTCCGCTGGTGAACTCCACCTCCATGTTGAACGTTGAATAATGGTTCTCTGATTTGTCTCTCCTTTAGAGAGAGAGAGAGAGAAGACAGATAAATGTCGAAGATGAACAAATTGGTCCTGACCTCAAGTTCACAAACACAGGTGTCGCCAAGACTTGAAGATGAAATTAATAGGGATCGTAAGGGCCTTACGATTAGAGCTGCTTTAAAAATCCGTTTCAATTTCTGATTTGGATTTCATAACCGCTTTTAATAATGAACTGAAGAGGTGCGCTGTGTTCCTCCCACATCCAATCCACCACGAAGAGTCAGAAATAAGGGCTTCTGATAATTAAATTAATGCAAAAGAAAAGTCTTACTTAACATCCCCCAGGTGGCTAAGGCTAGACAATTTAGTGTCGGATCCAGGTCCTACAGAATGAGATCAAAGTTTATAGTAATACCATTAAAAAATTAAAAATTATTTGTTAGGTAGACGTATGATTTATGCAAATTTATAAAATATTAAAAAAATTCACAAAATTTTAACATTAAAAAAAAATTATACTTTAAACATTAAATATTTACTTTTGACTACCTAAAAATTAGAAATTCATTTTTACATTCACTATACGAATAAATTATCAAGAAAAGATTTTTAAAAAAATTATTCAATTGAGAGGTCTGACAATGATCCAACTATAGAGGGAAACAGTACAGTTCAAACCTTAACACACCTACAACCAACTAACTACAAGCAACAAAATATTATATATATATATATATATATATATTTGTTTATAAAAATTTATTGATAGAAATTTATATGTCTATAGATATTTATATGTGTGTGTGTGTGTGTGTATTTTTATTTATTTATTTATTTATATTTATATATTTATATTTATATATAAATATATATATATTTATATTTATTTATATATATATATATTTATTTATTTATATATTTATGTATATTTGAATGCTTATTTTGCTTTTTCCTCTTTAATTTTCTCCTAGTTCTCCTTATTTTATTTGGTTTACACTGTAAAAGTCTCTCCATGGAGATTTATTTAAAGTACATTTATTATACATTCAAAATATAATAGATAATCGAAAATGTTCACTTTAATTCTATATTTTTTTACTTGATTTTATCATGGTATCGGTGAGAGGTTTCTTTGAATTTATCATTACTTCTCTCTCCGGGCATTACAACACCTAGTAAACATTTTTTTTCCCGTTTGGCAACTATCAATCAACCTTGTCTCATTTTTTGGTGATTCACAATTCACCTTATTACTTATCTTCATAAGCCTTAAACTGAAGTTTTAGGCAACCCAGATATATCTCTGGTTATGAGGTTTGCCATCAAATTCATATTATTTTTGATGGAAATAATTTTATTTAATAGTTTCAAGTCTAGCACAGTTATCTCAAAGGCTGCAAATTGTGACTTTATGTCTTTGGTGATTGTCCTCTTCTAGAAAAGAGAGGAAAATGTTGTGTTTGAATACACCATTGAGATTGAAGACTAGGAAAATGCAAATTATCAAATCATCACTTAGTTTTGCAATACTTGTATTTCATCCATTATTGATGCATCTAGCAACCTGGATAATGTAAAAAAAAAGTGTGAGACTTACTTGTTGCTTGATATGTTGGATCGAGTGGTGCTCATAACTTTTAACTGATCCACAAGCTCTATCAAATTCAACAAGAACCAAGTGAGAGGATTATTGTGTATCACAATCGATTGAAATTCATTTGGATCAATTAACTAAATCTAAACTGATTCTTTCTAATTTTGCCGATGCCAATTTAATTTATGTTCACCATGAATAAGGATGGATGTTTTAGTTTTTCATGAGACTCCTATATGAATTTGAATTAATAAAATGTCATATTATCTATCAAGATCCATTACCGACAGTATTCCAAGCTATTCATAAGTTAGTTGATGATGAGATATACTTACAGACCAACCATATTTCCACTCAGCCTATGATTCTTGTTGCTCCATCTACTATGTCATAGCCTATCACATCCTATGTTTCCAAAGGTAGTTGAAATAATGCACATTGATATAACAATAAGAAATATATTCTTATTTCCAATTTTTGTAAGAATGAATGTCACTTTATTGAATGCTACTATACTCATCAGTGTATTCTCTAGAACACTTCTGCCTTGACTAAATCTAAATTATTTATTATGGAACCTCACTCCTAGTTTGATCATGCTTCATCTCTCACTGTCATAATATATAGGATATGATCAATTAGGGTCATCTTTCCATCTTCCAATGCATCCAACACTTCTCTTTCTACAATACAAGGTATTTCTCAATCATGGCTTATTGACTCTGCTTATTGCAATCATATAATTTCTTTTCCTGATGTTGCCCCTTCACATATCACCACTTGTCTCCTTATTATATATACTACAAATGGTTCTTTTATGCAAATATCTCATTTTGGTAATATCTCTACACTTGAATTATTTATTTCTAATGTTTATTAGATTTCTCAACTTGCTCATAATTATATATATATTAGACAATTTATTAAGCTTAGTTTTTCTTTAATCTTCTCTTCTGCTAGTGTTATTGTACATGATTCTCAGACAGGAAAGATCGGTGGGATTACCCCATAAGGTCGAAAGGCTATTTGAGTTTATTTCTCTTCATCTATCATTCTCTCGTCCTTTCTACTTTAACCATGTCAAGAATGAGTACCTCTTGAATATGTGTCATGTCAAGAAGGGACAGATCATTTTTTCCTTTGTTATGCTTCTATCTCTAAGGTTAAACAACTAGTTTCCCGATGATTGTTGGGTTTCATTTCAAACAAAAGTCTTGAATACCTAGCATGTCAATTTGGTAAACAAACTAATTTACCTTTTAATAATAATGTTTTTGAATTTTTTTATATACTCAACCGGATAGATTTCTAGAGATCGCCAGATAGATTTTCAATGAGATTCCAGCAAAGTTTTGGGATTATATTTCGAGGCCTAAATATTGAAAGAATTTGACAAATTTTGGACCGCAGCTCAGAGTTGTGAAAAGTTTAATTTTTATATACTTTTTTTGGTGCAATTTGTTAAAAATATCTGGTAGTGACTGTCGATAATGACTTTTTTCTGGAGGCAATTTGGAACCCTATATCTAATTATTTTGTAAAATAAATTTAATATTCATAATTACACTGCCCAAGCTTTCTAATAATATAAATCTTTTTAATTAATGGGTCAAAAAAAAAATTTTTTTGCTAGCATACATGATGGTTAATAGTATTGACAGTGGCACATGCAAGGACTATTGGGTAGGGGGCATGGTCGAATTGAGTGATTTTTCTAGGCTAATTGGTCTAGCTTATTTGGGTAAACTATTATAGTGTCATAAGTATTGTATTTGCATTAAAAAAGGTTGATATGCCTTTAATGTAAATATAGTTGGTCTTAATAGGAAAAGCATAAAAAAGTTTAGACCCTAACAGGGTCAAAGGTGGCTTAGGAAATTGTTCAAATAGTCATGCTCATTGTAATGTAATGTCATGCATAACAGATTATTCTAATGTAATGGAAAGCATCCCATCCCCTATTAATACATGAGCAAGGTCAAGAAGTAAAAGGTATTATGGATATCCTTCTGCTAGCTCAAGCATTACAAAGACTTTCAAAGAGCTGTGCAACCAGTTACAGTTGCTGCTCAATGGTCAAAAACTAAGAGAATGATAAGATGCCAAGCCATATATTTTTTGGAAAGAAGAGCATATTAGAAAAGAAGCAAAATATGCTAAGAAAACTCTTACTCAACCAAATTCGTATAACATCAGAGTAAGAATTTAGAATACCACAAGGTTCTAGCTAGCCTACAACTCAGGGACTTGGTTAAACTCACAACAATATTCTGATGATTTAGCGACGGATTTTTTTGTCTCTAAAATTTAATTTCTGTCGCTAAAATCCATTTTTATTAAATTTTTTTTATATTAATTAAAAAATTACTGCAATATATTTAATTTTTAAATATTTAAAACCATAATAATAAAAAGCACACATTCATTGGAAAAATAAATATTAATTTAGTACATTGTTGAAAATAAAAACAATACAAATAACTTACATTAATTATGTTGCAACAATTAAAAAAACTCTTAACACAATAACTAGTTCATATCATCGTCTAAAAAAACAAACTAGCTCATAATCTAAAGATCATGATCATGACCTAGAGATGGTTATGGAGATGTAGAAGCTGGATTGGTAGGATCAGGATGTTGGGCTTTGGATTGAGACTGTGCATGAAACATATGTTCAGTGCTCCATATTTTGTTGAAATTGTTGTTCTAATTATTCTTTATACAATCTCACATCTTCATTCATTTTGAGTTGAAGTTCTTGAACTTCTACTCTCATCCTCTGCCCAACCACTTCATTCAGACGTTGTGTGAAACGTTCATCAAATGTAAAATCATAGCGCGAAGTAGTAGAGGAACTGATGAAAGTCTTGGGGTAAAATGTGGACACCTGAGAGCCAAGGCCATACACTCGCCTCTTTTTCTCACCTCCAACCATTTATAGATATAACCGGCTCATGTTAACCTCCATAGGCTCCATTGAATCCTCCTCAAACTGAGAAGCAGAGGCAACCATGGTTTCCACAGCATCCTATATTTAATTCATTATTAAATTTAATAATTATTTAAGAATAATTATTGAGTTATTTTAATAAAGAAAAATTGAAATCTTACATTGACGTCCTTAGTTCAAATAAGATAATGAGGAAATGTTATTTTAAGAAATATTCTTAAATTCTTACCAAATCAATACAATATTGAATTGTGGATCTAGAGCCACCTGTATGTGTGGAAAGATCGGTGCTAGGTCCTTCCTTTTATGTACGACAATTTTTAGCAGCTTGTTCACATTTTTTTTATATTCAAAAGTATTCCAATGTTGCTTCCAGCTTTCTCATAATTTTTCTGGTATATTATCTTTCTTTTTCTCTTCGATTCGCATCTTGTACAACCAATCCTCATATCGCTTTCCTGCCACCATATAAAATATTTTCTTGACTAATAGATCATTTGAATCATCTTAGTTACGTGCTTTTTGAAAAAAAAATATATTTCAACAAATAAAAATGCATAACCACATACAGTACTAGTAGCACAATGCGATTTTAAAATATCACAATATTAATAAGTTTGAATGATCTTAAATCATCTTTTCTTTTGTATGTGGCACACGAAAAAATGACTAGGGACTTAAAATGTTGAAATATAAAGATGTAGTTACTCTTATTGCTACTGAAATCATTTTCTCTCTAATCTTAGACCAATAGATTAAAAAATAATCCAAGATTTTAACTTTATAAGCAATAACATCATCATGTATCATAACTTTCAAAGGAAGAGTATAATAATAAATAGAAGCAATATGTTTTGTTTCATATTAATACCCCACTATAACTAGTCTGAAAAAATAAAAAAAAGGGAGCAAATCAAAATGACACCATCATACCAAATATCTATAGAATCTCTTTTCTAACACTTATGCAATCTTATTAAGCACAACACCAATTTAGCTCCTTAGAGCATTCAGGTTACCTTATCAAGATACATGTCTCTTTTTGCTCCCATTTATAAAAATTTCACCATTTTATATCCTTCAATCACCTAGACCACCTATTGGCTGCTTGCTTAATATTGTATCAAATAAAACTAAAGGCTATTCATTCACGTTTTAGAATGTGTATGGATTCATAGTTGTTCATTACTGAACTTACACTACATTATTTTAAGCTTAGCTACCACAAAACAACATAACATAGACTGCTAAAAATACAACTAAATTTCCATCATCCTCAAACACGTACACTTTCAGTACATTTGAAAGGTGATTCAATATACATGAAACATCCCAATAAAATAGAAATTAGTTCACATAGATACATTTAAAAGAATCTTGTCAAGTGTGTAATGGTAACAAGAGAACAAGTACATATGAAATACCTTAAATTTGTCCCAATAGAACTCCTTAGTGTTGGTAGACACCAATGTCCATGTTGCACCCTCCTTTTCTAGTTTATGCTTGAAAATCTTAGTAATGTCCGTTGAAGCACTTGGAAAAAATCTATTCCAAAAATTACAAAATAATATTAAATGTTAAATATCATATGAAAATAAATTATCTTGTAAGGCAATCAACCAAAAAATAATAAGTGGCATAATAAACATTTTAAGCATACGTGGTCTCCTTATCAACTATTTCTATATTCTTTCTCTGTGTGGTACCCACATGTGGTTGATGACCCAGCTGATGCTGATGTGGTAGAAGACTCCAAATTAGTTTGTGGGGTAGGTGGTGGTAAGTTCTCCACATTGAAGGTAGGTGTTGAACCTATAGCTGGTGGGGCAATGCTTGTAGGTAGGATGGCTGGTGAAGATAGTTTAGTTGCCCCCTGGCCTACAGAATTAGATCTACTCCTTGTTGAATGGCCACCTCTCATACCTTCAATGAACATAATTACAAAATAACACATTTATAATGAAAATGCCTACTATAAAGTACATACATATGCAAGAAAAAAGGAGGTCACGGTCCTTCTTATGGATTCATCCCATCTTTACTAATTTAAGTTGGATCAAAGGGAGGCCGAGCATCTATTATCTTTATTATTCCTAAAATATTTGTTTTTTGCACTTTCGTTCTCTCTAAACATCATTGCTAGACATCTTATAGATATTTATTGAAGTTGTATGACTATCAACTTAGATTTGTGTTTGTTCATGTCTAAAATTACTATTTTTATATATTTATGTATATGTTTGTGAATTATGTGTACTTGAATATTTTGGATAAAGTTTTAGCCGATAATAAGTATGTAAAATTCTTGGCTGGTCCTCATGGTGCTGGGATCAGCACCTTAGCTTCTGAAGTTGTGAGATGAATGAAAAAATTCTAGTACCAAGTTAATGCAGGTGTGTTCTTGACACTCTTATTTCGTGCAGATCTACGTCCTCCTGTGTATTGAATTTTTTTTCTCTTTTTTTTCTTTGTTTCTTTCAGGTTATCTTACTTCGGTGGATTCCTATATGAACCTACAGGTATGCAAAAATTCATTACCACGTGGCCAGTTGTCATTTAAACTTATGTCTCTTTTATTTGGCACTTTCTAACTTTCTTATAATTAACCATGGACATGATGCGTGAAGTTGGGCAACACAGAAGAATATTTTGATGGGTAGTTCACTAGAAATCTTGGAGTAATTTTGATTTGGAAATTAAAAAATAAGCTCATGATTATTTCGTTGTGTGAAATTTCTAGCAAATGGCAATTGGTGTTGCATGCGCTAGGCTATCTATTTATCAGTGGCATGGTGTTATGTTATTTATTGGTTTGTAAATGTACTATGTTATGCTCTATGTGCATGTATAATAATGTTATCTATCTGCGTAGAGTACAAGAGGACAAAGAACTAGAAAATGTTGACCGTGCCTGAGAGACCTATATGTGTATTTTTTTAAGCCCTAGATTATTTTCTTCTGTTGTCTTTGATGGTATGTGTATTAGGATGAAAGTATGTGTGTATATATTTATTTTTAGACATGTATATATTGTCATACATACACACCCCTTTACACACACACACACACACATGTTTGAATATATAATTGCTCGGGCTGGTCTGGTCATCATCGTGCATTGCTTACCGATGCATGTCATAAAAGCTATGGATATTAGATATTCCCCAAAGCTGTGGCATGAAGATATTTCTACTCTAGGCCAGCCAGGCAAATAGAGGTTGGCCTTAAATCTCTTAGTAATTGTGTAGATATGCAATTGTTACATGGTACAAAGCATATGAATGAGGAAATAAGTTTTATTGCTGTATGTTCTACAATGATTGGTTCTAATTACACTAGGTCTTAGGATGATGATGATGATGCTTGTGTAGTGTCGTGTAATTTTATTAGTTTTCACAAAACTATATTCAATCAGAAGGAAATATGTAACATAACCTGATTTTTACAGGTTGCAAGTGCCAGGAGGAATATCTAGTCATGTTTTGAAAGATGTAGCTAGCCACCTCGTCAAAAACTCGCTCAATCTCAAAACGAGTGGTTGGCAGGAAAGTTCATTAGTCGAGCATCATCACTCACCCCACATTTATTATCAGGGGCATTAGTGATAGTGGCAGCGGCAGCTGCCCAAGTGGCAGTGGCAGCGGCAGCTGCGGAAGCGGCAGTGGCAGCTGCGGCAATGGTAGTGGTAGCGATAGTGGCAGTGGTAGCCACGGAAGCAGCAGTGGCAATAGCAGTGGCAATAGCAGTGGCAGCAGCACAACGACAATGGCAGTGGTAATGGTAGCAGCAGCAATAGTGGCAGTGGCAGTAGTAGTAGCAGTAGTGGCAGCAACAATGACAATAGCAGCAGCAGCAACAACATCAAATGTGGTATAAACATATGTATATACTCAATATATATGTACATATAATACTATAGTATTTTATGAACATATATACCAAGTATATATGTACTCAGTATATATGTACATATAATACTGCAGTAATATATGTATGAGTGAAATGCTAGTATATATATATATACATATATACTATAGTCTATATGTACATATATACTACAGTATTATATATTTATCAAAACAATTTTTTTTTATTTGATTGAGTGGTTTAAATTTCTTACAGATATGATACCACATTATTCCCCATATGAAGCTTGTATAAGTGAAAAGATTTTTTACTAGACATGACACACTGTGACTTGGACAGCTTTGTCGCAGTAGTAAGATGGTGATTAGAGGAGCAGAGGGAGAAAAAACAACATCAATGAATGGATAGATTATACTTTATGCACTATAGGTAGATACATTGATGAATAAGTTATAATAAAATTTTGTTATTTTTTTGTTTTAATTATGTAAAATATTGTAACAGAATAAGTTATTAAATGAATTTATTTTTTGTTAATTATAAATTATCATTTATAGTTCTGTTTTTATTCAATTTAATATAAAAATATTAAATTATTCAATTAAAATTTTTTTAAAACCTAAAATTCTAAAAATAGTTTTGAAATTAAAATAGCTAGGGATTTTTCCCTTGCTAATTTAGAAAGAAAAATTTCCCTAGCAAATTTAGCTAAGGAAATCTATATTTTAGCAAAGAATTTTTTCCGTCGCTAAATTTATTTTGCTAGGGACTATTTATGTTACTAATTTTTGGCGACGAGCACTTTAGATTGTGAAAGCTTCCGTCATTATATTCGTTTAGTGACGAAAACTCTCATTCAGCTTGCTAATTTAGCTAGAGAAATTATTTTTTTAGCTAGAGATTTTTTTCGTCCCTAAATTACCAGGGACACTTTCCCTCGCTAAATTTAAGCAATGTGTACTTTAGATTAGGAAAGCTTCTGTCATTAATCCGTCGCTATATCATGTTTAGCGACAGAAAATGTCCATTTAGCTAGGGAATTGTCCCTAGCTATATGAGATTTTTTTGTAGTGAAGCAAATAATAACCTGATTAAAAAAACATAATCTAATAATCTTTGCAAAGAACAGATCATTAAACTTTGTATGGTTGAACCTTTAACAACTTATAACCTGATTTTGAATTCAAGATATATAATGTAACTTCATTTTGTAATCATGACATACATATAAACCTGATTTCAACATGTAATATTACAAAAAAATTTTGCCATTGATACAATGGTGTAGTTTAATTTTCAGTCCATGTAGCAAACTACTTAAAATGAAATATTTTCATGCATACAACTAATTAAAAAAATCTAAACACACAAACTAGTGACAATAGCATCACAAAAAAAATCAAATAATCAATCTACACAATAAATAGATGAATACATACCTTAATAATTTTGACACTGAATTGGATGCAGAATAGACAAAGAGAAGAGAGTGGAAAACATAGCTCCAACAACAACTTATGTTTGGTTTTTTAGGAGAGGTTAAAAACCTATAATGTGACACTGAAACAAAACAAATCAATAAATTGACATTGACATCAGTATTAAAAATAAATAAATTTGAACCATGAATATTTTATAATTACAATACAAGATGTTTCTTATAATTGTACTACCTGACAATGACAATAAGAACTTCTCTTTGAGCAAAATTTTCCGTTTAACCTTTTATTTTCAAAACATTTGAGCAAATAGACTGTTTTGGCATATGATTATAGGCAACCCTTTTTAAACAGATGCATATACAAAAAGCTTTTATTAATTTGGATAACTATGTTAATGCAAATGCAAATTAAAAATGTAGATACTGCATAATAATCATAGCTAAAGTCATTAGTTATAACCAGCATGTTAAATAGAAAAAGGTGAAAATAAAGCATGTTAGAAAGAATTTCCAGAAACTTAGAATATAGACAACAACATATTATGGCACAAACATAAGATAATATACACACTTGGCATGAATTTCAAGGTGAATTATTTTCAAACATAAAGTTCTCTTCTTTCACAACCACATCTCATTCCCACCATATTGGCCTAGGCTTTTCATTAACAAAAACAACCAACCACTTACAGCACAAAACGTTGCCGAGCAATATTTTCTCTGTATCTACCTTTGGATGATAATTTGTGGCTTCAAGCTTCCCCAGATATATCTCTCGATGAGGAAGTTTCAGTGTTAAAATATTATCAAAAAATAAATAAATAAATGCAAGAACTAAGTGCAAGTTTCAACTAAAAATTCATAGCTTATTCTGTTTCATGTTATAGGATTTCGGGATAGTATTTTTTAATCTTTTAACATTCAGGTCATAATTTTTCCTAAAGCAAAACCCAAATACCATATCATGAAACACCTAGCTATTAATTGAATGTTGTCCTTTTGTTGAGGGTGTGAAGAAATACATTCACAATTTATCAATGTTGTCTTCAATTGTGGGTTCTATCCAAGAAGACCCTTCCTCCCATTAACTAATTTAAACTACATGAGGGAGAAAAAAAATAAGTTTGATAATGTTTCTTGTCTACATACTGAAGCAGAAGATGCAAAATAAAGAAGAACAACATACTAGCAAAATAAAATCATCGACCAGGTCAAAGTCAGACATCCATGATTTCGATAACAACTCAAATTGGTGCTGTGATTTCTATTAGCACATTAGTTTTTACTATCAAACACAACTTTTTCTGAACAAAACAAAAGAAAATGATGGTGGTGCTACCGACGGTAGTGACTGAAGATGATGGCAATGGATGGCAGTGGGACGATGATGGCGATGGATGGCAGTGAAACGATGATGGCCGATAGTGATGGGCGGTAATTACATTGGATTGGAATGATTTGAAGAATTTAGGCTTCTTTCTAAACAAAAATCAAAGAAAATAAGGTTTTAGCTCTAGGTTAAAGTGACTTACGAGATTTTGCAAAAAAATCCCGTAAAGCGATTTAGGAAAGCTCAAAATTAGTGACGGAGTTAAAAATCCATCACAATTCCCAACTTTATTTTTTTTTGCTAAAATATTAAAAGGTCCATAGCGACGAAACTTATAATTTGTCACTAATATAACGATGAAATTGATAATCTGTCGCTAATATAATGACGAAACTGGTAATCCGTTACTAATATAATGACAGAACTGATAATCTGTTACTAATATAACGACAGAACTGATAATCCGCCGCTATCTACTAGTGCATGCCAACTTTTTGCCTTATTTTGGTGATGGAATATTATCTGTTGGTAAATTTGTTGCTAAGTTGGTTTTTCATCGCTAATTTGTAATGGATAAAATCTGTCGCTAAATTTTATCGCTAAATCAACTATTTTTTGTAGTGACTATTAAAGTCAGATTATTCTTACGGCACCATCAGTAGTAGTGTACCAAGAGGTTATTCAACAACAACTCCTCCTCCTTATTACACACATTGTGGGAGGAAACATAAAAGAGAGTGTTGGAGATTGATAGATACTTGATTGGTTTGTGGATTCAATGAATACCAAGTGAAAGATTGTCTAAGAGCTTATTCATTTATAGCACCCTAGACTATGGTTATGGTTTCAACAATATAGAAGTGCAACAATGGCAACAAGAGTATTGCATCACCAAGTACATCAAAACATGCAATACAAACCATAAGAAGACAAGATGCTCGTGCTCTAGGCAAGACATGTGTAATAAAGGCATTGGAAGATAAAGATGCCACAAATGTGATTATTAATAATTTTTATATCATTGAAACTATAGTACATGCATTAATCTATCTATGATCAACTTATTCATATGTTTGTATTTTCATTTTGATCTTGGGTAGTTTACTATAGAGTGAAACTTAGTATGAAATCTTGCTAACAAATTTGTTTGAGCATATTGTCATTCTGAATATAGTTTACAATTTTTTTTCATCAGAATATGAGAGTATGAGTTTTTGGGAGACTTAATTGGGTTATCATTCAAGGAATTCGGTGTAATATTGGGGATGAATTGCTTGTTTCATCACCAAGTGTTGTTCATTGTAGAATGAAGAGAGCAACTATGAGGAAACCAAGTGGAGAGGAAGTAACTTAAAATAGTGAGAGGTCAAACCACCTCTCTAATTTAATATCTTTTGCCACTGCTAGAATGATAGTTTAGAATGGGTGTTAAACTTATTTGGCATATATAATTAATATGAAAAAAATGAAAAGTCTAGCTTTTAAAACACCCCCATAGTTTGTAATTTTTTTGACATGTTTCTAAAGGAATAGCTGGGAGTGTCCCCACAGAAAGAAATTCAATTTGTGATTGACATTATTCTGAGTGGCACTCCAACATTCATTATACCTTATAAAATGGCTCTAATAAATTAAAAAGAATTGAAACTTTAGTTGCAAGAGTTATTAGAGAAAAGATTTATCCTTTTGAGTGTATTTACATTGGGAGTGTTAGTACTCTTTGCTAAGAAAAAAGATGATATTCTTTGGTTTTGTATTGATTATAGGAACTAAATAAGATGATCATAAAAATAAGTATACATTACTCATGATTGATGAATTGGTCAACCAATTAAAATGTTCAACTATCTTTTTGAAGATTGACTTGTGATCTGATATCATCAGACAAGGATTAAAGGTGTAGGTGTGCACAAGATGAAATTTAGAATGCAGTATGGACATTATGAGTTCCTTATAATGATGTTTAGATTGATAAAAGTACCGGTGGCTTTCATGAACTTAATGAACCATATTTTTTTGACCATATATAGATCAATTTGTCATAATATTTATAGATGTCATCCTTGTGTATTAAAAGGATCAAAAAGATCATGATACACACTTTTGGGTAGTATTAGAAATCATTGAGAAAGGAATAATTATAAACAAAAACAAAGTAAAAGTTGATTTTGGATGAAAGAAGTATCCTTTCTTAGATACATTGTATCAGAAGAAAGAATTAGAATAAATTCAAAAAAGAAAAAAGTAATTTTTGAATAGAAACAACCTAGAAATATCATGGAAATGCATAATATCTTAGGATAGGAAGATTATTATAGAAGGTTTGTTAAGAAATTTTTGATGAGGTGGGCCCCAATGATGAGATTGCCATAAAAAATACAAAATTTAAGTAGAGTAAAAAGTGTCAAGCTAGTTTTGAAAAGTTAAAAATATTGGTAACGAAGGCATCGATTCTTACTCAGTCAACCTATTGTAAAGAACACATGATTTTTAGTGATGCTTTATTAAATGGGTTTGGATATGTCCATGTACAAGTGGGTAAAGTAGTAACTTATGTTTCAAGGCAATTGAAGCCACATGATAATAATTATTATATGCATTATATTGTGATTTTGTTATGCTACCTAAATTTATCATTTAGATAATATTCCAAAAGTTCATTAATAAGAGTATCTCATCAATTGAGATTCACAACTACATGATTTGTATAGGTAATGAAATGGACTTTCATCTAGATATCAAAATTTACATGGATTGTATATGTAATTTGGTTATTTAACAAAGAGATACTCATTTTTTAGAAAAATATATACTCATATTGTTAGATAATGTTCGGTCCATATTTTATTCATTTAATTTATATGATGTCAATTAAGCTTTATAATTTATTTTATGTTGGATATAGAATGAAAGTCGAGATGTTATACAATAATTCCATGCCTTATTATAATATAAGGTGGTTATCACTATTACTCCAATTCCAATGACGATCCCATCAGTATTTTACCACCAAGATAATAATCCATATCTACTTGAAAGTTATTTATAATCTCATATATTTTAGGCAACTACATCAACAAATCTTGATGGTTGTTTTATATGCACACTCTTATTCTTCGACCTCCAATATCATAAAGATCATAGATTAATATAGTTTGTAAGTATATATACTTTAGGCTTCAAAATTATCATACTCACATAATTATTGGGTACTTCCTTTAAGTTTTACTAGTGTGAATCATGCAAGTAAAAGTAAATCATAAGAGTTATCATCATCTTGCGAGTCACCACCCACTCACACATGTTCCAAGAATTGCTTTTCATTATACTTTTTGGTGATGATATAACTCTCACACTAAATGTGAACCTCTTGGGAGAACTCCACACATAATCTCTATCCTAATCAATACCCAATTTTATAAAGATGTGTACAATGAATTTGAATGAAAAAATATTCATACTTTTAGCTTCATAAGCGTCATACTCATGATGATTAACATTCCTAAATTTTGGGTTTCAATGTACAAGTTTATCTCATGCATTATAGTTGGAAGGAATATTACTTTCATTCTACTATATGCATGAATGAGCCTTAGTTTATATATTACCATCCATCATACTAATCTCACACAAATCAACCAATAGTTGAAACTTTAGTTTATGTTTTATTTAATTATTATCCATCAATATATATACATACAATAAATCAAATCATTTATTTATTTCTAAATTAAACTAATTTACATCATATATCTCAAATAACACAACTCCAACCCATTCTTGTTTGGTATACATTTTTGAATATATCCATAGAGAAGAGGAGTTTGAGGGACAAACCCATCAACTCTAGGTATCAATATATATAATTCATCCCATGCTATTTTCTAGAGTCCCTAGGAACTATGAAATTTATTATTAGGGTTTAATTGGTGTCATGACTTTGCTCATTGCATGAGGGAGAAGAAAAAGAAGAAAATAAAAATATTTCAATAATTTTCTATCTTTTAAAGTTTTAATTTATACTTGGGCAATCATGTATTACTCTAAATAGGAAGTCATAACTTTTAGAAGAATGTCATGACTTACAAAGACATAGTACTAGTAATAAACATAACTTGGGCATAATCTCTCTATAACACAAAGTCACGATACTATGAAATAGTCTCGGCTTCATGTCTTTATTCATCTATAGTTCCTAAAGGGTCATGATAATTGAAAGTGGTAGTTGAGTGGAGACACTTTCTCATTTTGTTATATAGTCAATACATTGCATAGAGGTCGTGACATTGGTAATGGCTCTTCTTGAGTTTTATATGTCTGTATCATTGAGAAATAGTTATAGTGATGAGAAATTCTTTTGTGTGTTGGATATGGTTGCACCCTCAATACTATAAAATAACCATGACACCAAAGTTTTTCTTCATATCTCTTAAGTATTTTATGGTACTATGAGTGGCTATGACACTTATCTTATTTTCTCTCATATATTATATTGCCATAACACTATTAAAATGTAAAGGTATTAGCACTTAGCTAACCATACAAGTCATGGTTATGCACTACTCTGAGGATAAAAGTCATAGTCTTGAAAATTATCATTCTCAAGTAATATACTCTATAATATTTAATGTCCCAAAAGTCATGACTTTAAATTATTTTCATAACTTTGACATGAATAATTTCATATCTAAAATTTTTAAAGCTCAAAAGTTATGACTTTGTAAAAAGATCATGAATCTAACTTGAAACTACCAAGTCATATTAAAGATAAAGTCACAATGTTTGGGCCTGACCAAAACTTTAAGCACTAGAGTGAAGTACTTGGTTGCTATGATAAAAAATTAATTTCACATCCATCAAAATTTTTCATGACTGCTTCTCCATGATAATATTACAGCCATTATAATATATCACATAGTGAAAAAATTATACTAATGAATTGATAGAATCATGACGTATAAAAATAATCCCAATTAATTAGGTAGAGTTTTATCTAAGAATTGATGTCAAAATTACATAAGACTCAATGATATAACCACTCTGCTAAATTTCTCAAAAAATCTCTTGATTTCATGACTATTTATCAAAACTCCCTAAAATACCAAGTCATGAAATCAACTCATATTTTTTTTTCATTCTATATGTACATATCATTATAAATTACCAAAATATACAAAAATATTTGATAGTTTGAACACTTGATACATAATTTGGAATTGGGGATCATTGTGTTTGAATTGAAATACAGAGACACTATCATTATGGGAAAAAGTGTTTCATCTACACTAATCATAAAAGTTCTAAGTATTTTCCTCTCGATAAGAACTTAACTTGAGATAATGTATTTGAATGAAATCGATCAAAGATTATGATTATATCATTGACTATCATGTAGGAAAGCTAATGTCATGGTAGGTGCTCTAAATAGAAAGTCAATATAAGTACTACAATCATTGAATTCTCATTTGTCATTATCAAATAATATTGCAATAACAACAAAATTGATAGCAAAATTAGATTTGTTGAATTAAGTGCTAGAGGCCCAAAAAAGCGATGAGAAGATTTCTACTCTTGCAATTCAAAAGAGAAAGGATAACGAAGCTAATTTTTTAGTGAAAGAGTATGGATTTTGGTATTATAGAGATCAAGTTTGTATACTCACTACTGATGAATTGAAGAAATCCATACTTGAAAAAGCACACAATGGATCCTTTACTATGCATTCAATTAGCATGAAAATATATCAAAATTTGAAGAATTCATACTAGTGGTCTAGAATGAAGAAATGTGTTTTAGAATTTGTGACTAACTATATGATATGCTTGAGTTAAGGTTGAACACTAAGTTCCTTTATGATTAATTCAACATATTAAAATATTCGAGTGGAAATGGAACCAAATCAAAATGATTTTTTTGGTATGATTACCAGTGATAGTAAGAGAGCATGATTCAATTTGGGTCAAGATATGCCGATTGACTAAGTCAATTCATTTTTAGCTAGTGAGAACTGACTATTATTTTCAATTACATAAGTCAAATTTAGTTTGGCAGAACTTTACTTAAAGGAAGTAATTCAATTACAAGAGATTCCAATATCAACCATTCCATATAGAGATCTAAATTTCATCTTGAGATTTTAGAGAAAGTTGTAAGAGTTATTAAATTTTAACATTGCATTATACCCATACATGGATAGACAACCAGTAAGAATAATCCAAGTATTAGAAGATATATTGAGAAGTTGTGTGATTGACTATAAGGGTAGTTGGGATAGATATATTCCTCTAGTTGAATTTGTGTATAATAATACCTTTCAAATAAGAATAAGAATGACACCTTAAAGACTCTCTATGAAAGAATGTGTAGAACATCACTATGTTGAATAGAGTTAAGTGAGAAGAAAATAATTGGCTGACTTGAAAATCTTTATAGATAGACAAAAGTCTTATGTTGATTTGAGAAGAAAGGACATTTGATATGAGATCGGTGAAATAGTAATTTGAAAGTTTCTCCTTTGAAGAATTGAGGTTCAAGAAAAAAAGTAAGTTGAGCCCAAGGTTCATTGGGTCATAGGAGGTGATCGAGAAAGTAGGTCTAGTAACATATAGATTTGCCTTATCTTTATAATTGGAAAAGATCCATAATTTTGTCCATGTTCTAATGTTGAAGTATAGGTTAGATCAATCACTTGAAGTATCTTTGGAAATTATTGTTCTTTGACCATACTTGATATATGAAGAAGAGCCTTTAAAGATATTGGCTTGGGAAGTGAAAGAGTTGTGGAAAAAATAAATCTTATTGCTCAGAGTGATGTGGAAAAAAATAAAGACCAAGGAAGGAATGTAGGAAAGTGAAGAAGTTATGCGGCAACAATACTCTCAACTTTTCAATGAAGGTAATTTCGAGAATGAAATTCTTTTAAGGAGGTGAGAGTTATAACATCCCAAAAATAACCTTTTCATTTTTTTTTATTTTTCTACTCTATAGCAAATTTTACTATTAAAAATTATTATTTTATTTGAAATTTATTGGATTTAACTAATAAAAATAAAGTCCATAATCGAAAAAAAAAATTTATTTCCAAAATGGATTTATTGGACCTAGATTGCTTAAATGAAAAAAATAGACCATTCAATGGGCTAAAAGTTCAAGCCCATTCTACCACTTTTTATTTTTATTTTCTTGTATACGGCTTAAATCCATACTATCATTTCTCTTTTATATCTCTCTCCCACAAATTTTTCTCCCAAAGGACAAACCCTAACCTTGTGCAAATCTCAATTTGAGAAGCAAGAAAATAGGAGTGAATCCACTCTTTTTTCCATCCATTTCATCCCTTGTCTAAATTTTAGACTGATCTCATCTAAGTTGAAAAAAAAGGCAATGAACTACAATCTTTAGGTTTGTTCTTTCTACTTCTCTTCTTAGTTCAATTTTGTGTTTAATTTTGTCAAAACTAAAATGTTGAGATAAAATCTATTTATGTGCTTTTGTTTTGAAACTTAAACAATTTAATTTGAGTGTTTTTATAACTATCTTCAAATATATTTTCAATAAAAAAAATTGTAGTAAGTTTCAAATAATATGTTGGTGAAAAATTTGCAACCCCACTTTTGAATTTTATGCCAAATTTTTGATGACCATAACTTTTTTGTCCAAATTCTGATTCGTGCAATCTTGGACTCTATGAAAATCTCTTTGAGCCTAGAATCTATCCATGTGCTATTATGTACAAATTGGTGTTCACATCTTTGCTAAAAATTTGATTGTTTCAGCAGTTGAACTAATTATTTGGTTATGTTAATGTTTGAGTACTTGAGTTGTCTTTTCCAAATTCCTTCTAGTGTTGTTGGACCGTGTGGGCATCCCATAGCTCACAAATAGATTAAAAAAATGAGGTATGCTGATGCCTAAACATAATGATAAGAGTGTCTAAGGATGAAAAATTGAGGAAAATAAAAGAAACAATATGCTAGAAATGAGTTGGGTATAATCAAACCTAAATAGTAATCTAAGAATATTTAGGATACATTGAGATTCAATAATTAACCATCATTGAGATTCCATGTGGGTATCCCTAGTCCATCATTGTATAGTTGATACAACATAAATAATGAAATAAAAAAAGATATTTTATACAAATGAGATATCAATTGAAGTATGAAAATATTTAGGAGACATTGAGATTTATTAATTAACAACAATATTCAATTTTATAAAACTAAATTAATAGGCTATTACAAACTAAAAAACATGTCAAACATATACAACAAAATAAAGTAATGCAAATTTATAAAATAAATATGTTATATGCACAACTCGAATTAAAGTGGGACAAACTTGATCAGTTATGTGATAACAATATGTGAGAAAAAAAAAACTAGAGAGTTTAATTTTATGCAAGAGGTTTACTATGGAAAATCATCTTCTTGCTTAGATATGATATATAAAATACAAAAAAAAAGTATCTTTGTATGATCTTTAATAATTTTGAGAAAATATATGATCAAAATTTATAAGAATTGATTTATAGAAAATAAAATGAGGCATCTTTATGTTATTTTGATATTATTAAAATATCTACAAATGAGTTGTAACAATTGCAAGCAACATATGTGAGATATCAAGATATTTTTCTATCTCAATATTATTATGATGAGGATTAATGTTAAGCTCATATCTCTTTTTTTATTTATAAATGAGTTGAAGAGACATTTTTCATAAGTAGTATATTAGCAAGTGTTCTTTTCAAGTGATATTATTCTAATTGATAACAATAGTAATTTTTTATATTAATATTTGATAAAAAAATGATACTCCTTAATATTTAAAATGTATCATTCAAAAAAAGTGAAAATATAAAATACTTAAGTTAAAATATTAAAGTTCATTCATTAAACATAATGAAAGCTAAGGTCGATTCTTATGGGATAAAAATTACATGTTTTAAAAAGAAAGTTTTATAAAATTATTATTCAACTAATCATGTTTTGAAAGTTTGAGCTATCATAAAACACAAATTAATATAAGATGACATTAATTAGATTTGTATGCTAAGATGATTATATAACAAAACTAATCAGAATAAAACTGGAAAAATCAAAAATTTTAAAATATATAGATATCATATATATGGAAAATAATATTAGAGAAATATATCTAATGTGATATTAATAATTGAATATGAAGCACACACAACTCCAATTAATAAATATCAATATTGACAAGTTTTTCAAGCATATAAATAAAATGAAATACTATAAAAAATTTATATAAACAATAAAGAAAAATATGTATGAGATTGATATTCAAGGAAACATATGAAAATATCAGAGTATTCAGACAAATTTAATTCACATGAACAATCCAATACTATCGCAAATATATTTTAATAATAATAACAAAAATAAAAATCATTATAAAAATGAAGATTGTATTGAATGTTTTTACAAATAAATATATTTTTGCAACAAGCTTTTGGGATGCTCAATTAGCATATTAATGCTCTTTTACATAATAAAATGATGAAAACTTGTGGCCTAAGACAAATTTTGAAACTACCATATTCATCATTTGTTTTTTAAAAAAAACCTTAAAATTGATATTTCCTTTGAATATTCATTTATATCATAACATTCATTGTTATTGGAATGAAATTTACTTTTTATTTAATAGGGTGTAAATATTGTAAATAATGAATAATTGTTACTTTGCATATTAGTTAGTTAGTTATCCTTGCAATTATGCTTTCTATTATAATTAATTCATTGCAAAAATGCATATGTAGTTGGCTACTTTATTGTTATTTTTTGAGAGAATGTAGATCATTTTATGTTTCCATCACTTCTTCTTGACTTTCTTTCTCAAGCTTAACTTGGTATTAGACGAAATTTGACTTTTTACAAATTTGCTTGTTTTCTTCCTCATTCATTGTTTGTTCATCTTCTTTGATATGATGATTCTTTCCTCAATGAGTAAACTCAATTCCAATTCAAGAGAGCATGCCAAGTTGAATCTTCAAATCAACTTGACATGACATCAATTGGAGTTGTTTTATGATGATTCTTTCCTTGATGAGTAATCCGAATTCTACCATAGAAGAACATTCAATCCCCTACTATCTTCATCATTATGATAGCACTTAGAAAACACTTGTCTCATAGTAGCTAATTTGTGAGAATGACATCAATTTGAGTTGTTTGATGTTAATGACACTATATGTGAAGTTATGTAAAGGGTCCAAAACAAAAATATTTATTTTATGGTCCCCCTCTCAAAAAGTTTAAGCAAAAGTCCCCAAAACACTATACCATATGTATTGATATATAGTATATCAATATAATATTTTTATTTTTCAAAAAATCTACTATTTTTCAAAATATAAATTTCACACTAAAACTTATATACTATTTTTATTTTGCAAAAATACTTTAGTATATGTATTGATATATATATGATAAACTATATATATAGTTATGTATACTATAAAGTATACATTTAATTATATATATTGTGAACTAAACACACACACACACACACGTATAAGCTAATATATATATATATATATATATAGTTATATATAATTATTATTAGATAACACAAAAAAATAACTTTGTTGTTTAATTATGGCGATGATACTCATGGAAATATTATATTGATGTTTTGAATATATTTGATGAAGGAAATACCTAGTTGTAGGTCGAGAAATGGCTTCGATTGTCTCCCATAATACCTATATTGGCCTCAATTAGAGAAGATGTCGACATTACACCACAGTAGCATCATCGAGCCATATGTATATTTTAAAAAAAAAATAAAACAAATTCATTAATGCATTAAAATCATGCATTTCAGGTTATAATTAAATTAAATATCTTATTAATGATTTAAGATATTATATATATATATATATCAAATTAATAATAATCAATTTAATTTGACAAAATCAAATTATTCAATTATAATTTAACTAATTATTCCCATTATATATAAGAACATATATACTAATTAAAAAAATGTTTAATACTTTAATGGCAAAGATAAAACTATGGAAGGCATCATAGTTTGAATAAGATCTTGGTCTTCAAATATAAATTATTTTGCATAATAATTTACTTTAAGTATAATTCATACTACTACATAATTATAATTGTACCCACCCACTTATTTAAAATAATTTATACATTTTGTTACTTATTACTAATTAAACTATTCATATAAAGATTACTGATACCCTTTGATTGAATTAAGATAGATCTACTAAAATCTAATCTTACTGATAGGTTGTCTAGTTCTATTTAGATTATGAATAATTAACTTATATTTTACAAGAACCAATGATTCTATCTTCTATGCATAAGCTAATTTTTACACAATGAATCATGTATATGTATTTTTATAAATTTAATTTATTATAAAATCTTTTATTAAAATAACAAAAAGATATAAATCAAGAAAATAATCATAAATGACTTTTAGTATAAATTAGTTCCAATAATCTTCCTTATAGACTAAACCCATGATATCACACATCTGACTTTCATCACTTCTACATGTCTATATAATACTTTAGTTGAAAGGCTATTTGTAAAATAATTTGCCAAATTATTTGCCAATACTACTTTTGTCACTACTACATCTCTACTTTTCATAATATATTTTATTAGATGAAATTATGCTCGATGTGTTTTGCCTTCTTGTGGATTTTAGGTTCCTTTCAATTTGAAACTACTCCATTATTATCACAATAAAGTGTAATAAGTAATTGCATAGAAACAATATCACCTAGATCCATTAGAAAATTTCTACGACATATAGCTTCTTTATCTACCTTTGAAGCTATCAGATACTCAATCTCCATGGTAGAATTAGCAATACAAGATTACTTGATACTCCTCTAATATATGGCTCCACTTCCTAAGGTAATTACATAACCCGAGATAGATTTTCTCAAATCCCCATCTAATTGAAAATTTGAGTCTGTATACCCTATTGTTAGATTGTCCACTTGACAAACTAACACATAATCTCTAGTTCTTTTCAAGTACTTAATTATATATTTTACTACTATCTAATATTCTTTTCTTGGGTTAGGTTGATATCTATTTTCCATGCCTAGAACATAACATATATCGAGTCTAGTATAAAGTATTTTTTTTTGATATAGTGATTCCATGCCTGAAAGGAAGAAAACTTTTATTGGAATCCTGTATATTAAATCGAGTCAATATCTAATCAATATAAATAGTTTGAGATAAGCCCAATATCCTTTGTTTGTATTCTTGCAAAAGCTTAATCCTAAGAATATAAGTAGCTTTTCCTAATTATGTTATATTGAATTGATTGGACAACTAGGCTTTAAATAAAGACAATGTGTCACCATCATTGCCAATGAGCAATATATCTTTAATGTATAATACCAAGAATACCACATTGTTCAAAATAACTTACACACAATAAGTATTCCAAAATGAGACTTAATGGTTTGATCAAAGCCACAATACACATCGTTCAAAATAAGAATACACATTGAGCAATATAACTTCTCTTTATATACACACACAATACTCATACTAACATTGATCAAAGCCATAAGACTTAATGGTTTGATCAAAATAAGTATTCCAAAATCTAGATGCTTATTTTGGTCGATAAATAAACCTATTCAACTTACACAATATGTATTCTTTGAATTGTTCTATGAAACCATTAAGCTCTATCATATAAATATATTCTTCAAGATATCCATTCAAAATTATAGCCTTCGTGTCTATTTTTCAAATCTCATAGTCATAATGAGTTGTATATACAAGAGAATATAGATTGACTTCATTATGATTACTGGCAAACATGTTTCCTCATAATCAATTCATTCTTTCTGGGTAAAATATTTTATAACAAGCCTAGCTTTATAAGTCTCAATGTTATCATATATCTTTCTTTTTTTCTTATACATCCACATTATGGGTTTATCCCTTCAAGTGGTTCCATAAGATCCTAGACATGATTGGATTGATTTAACTACATTTCTAATTATATAGCCATTTGCCAATATTCTACATCTCTATCTTGAAGTACTTCATCATAGCTTATAAGATTAATATCTAGCCCATCATGGATTCTATCATATAACTCTTGCAAAAGTATATATTCTATAGGTTGATGAATAACCCTCTCACCATGATGAGATACTAAGATATACTTACCTCAACTGTATACTTTTAGTGACATGCTACATAGATATTGATCACTATAAAATATTATGACCATTGCTTTCTGGCTATACTACTAGCACATCAAAGATAAGCTCACAAGGTTAAGTATCAATACTATAATGCATAACTTTTTCATTATGATGAGGTAATGAGATATCAGAGATGTCACCTTATGGTATTCCTTCTAGTATTAAAGGAGTGTGAACTTATCTATTCTTAATATCTCTAGAATAATTCTACTTCTGGGCTTATAGTTTGCTATATATTCTTATTCTAAGAATTGGGCATTAGTTATAACAATGAAATTCTAATCTTTTGGACTATAAATAATCACCTTTAGTCCCTCCAGGATATCACAGGAAGAAACAAACATCTATTTTTGCTTCTAACTTATTAGTCTTCCCCTTTAGCCCATGCATTGAGCAACCACACAAATGAAAATATTTTAGATTGGACTTATACACAATCCAAAACTTGGTTGGAGTTGCAGGTACCAAAGATGGAACTAAGTTTAAAATACATGCTGATGTTTTTAATGCATTTCCTCAGAAGGAATCATACATATCCGAATAATTCATCATTGTCCTTATCATCTCAATAAGAATCCTATTCTTTTTTTTACTACACCATTATAATATGGAGTGCTAAGTGTGGAAAACTAGGATATAATACTTTGATCTAATAAGTAGTCCCTAAATACTTCAAAGAGGTACTTGCCACAAAAATTAAATCATAGTGTTTTAACATATCTATTATGATGTTTCTTTATTTTTATCCTACACTCTTTGAATTATGTATTAGATTTATGATATATCAAATAAATATATCCATATATTAAGTACTTATCAATAATAATGAAAAAAATACTCAAAACTAGCTCTTGCTTGGATAACTATTGACCCACATAAATTAGAATGAACCAATTTTAGTAGCTCTTTGACTTTATAGTCTTTGGCCACAAAGGACATTTAGTCATTTTTCTTTCTAAGCAGGATTCAGATGCTGGAAGTATTTTCACTTTCAATGAACTCAAATGTTCATCTTTAACTTATCTCGAAATCTATTTTAGATTTATATGATCTAAACATAAGTACTAAAAATATGTTTGGTTCATATCAAAAGTAAGTTTTCTTTTATGTGGTAAGGTGTTGAAGCTATTCAATTTGCATTGTTGTAGTAGAGTAGAAATAGTTTTAATAGCATAAAAGGTTATAGTTTAATATATTATAATATATACTCTTTTTATTCAAGTAAATTATTACTAATTTTTTGAATAAAATAGAGAATCCATCTCTACCAAAACTAGAAATTAAAATCAAGTTTCTTCTGATAATTTTTAAAATTAAAATATTATTTTTATCAAAGTGAAGCATGTAATCTCTTACTACAATAGTTGCTACCTTGATATTATTATTCATATGAAGATCAATCTTTTCATCACTTAGTTGTCAGGTTTCTTGGAACTACTATAAATAATTACAAATACGATAAGTGTGGCACTTATATCTATACACTGTGCATACATAGACACCACCACCACACATATTTTAATCAATTGTAATTATGATTGATCACTTTGCTGATATAAGTTGGACACTATTCTTTTAGTGTCTTGACTATTAACAATAAAAACATTTTCCTTTTGGATTTTTAAAATTGACTTGTGACTTGGGAACTAGTGTGCAACTTCAAGTATGTTTCTGAAATTTTTTCTTCTACTTTTCTTTATATTTTAAAAAAGATATCTTAGTAATGAATACTCTAGATAATTTTCTGATAACACTTTTAGTAGATACCAATTCCTTCATTAATTATGTCAAAGTCCAATCAAGTCAATTCATATTATAATTCAGACAAATTGAATAATATTATCAATGTGAGAATTCATATTAATCTTAACTCTAAGGATCTCCAATTTATTCAAAATACTAATCATCTTGAGAAATGATCTCTCAGTGGAGTACTTTCAGTCATTATAGGATTCATTAGATCCCTCATAATTTTTTGTATGATAGAATGAGTCTGATTTCCAAATATTTCTCTGAGATTAGATATTATGTCATAAGCAATAGCCATGGATTAATGCTGATATCAAAGTATATTTGATACAAAAACCAAATTATAACATTTAGACATCTTATTAGCCATTACCCAGTTTGCATAATGCGTGATTTCCTCATCAATTGTCCTAAATTGAGTTTTACCTAGACACAAATTTGTAGGTATAAATTTATAGTTCTTAATAGTCAAGTAAATGTTTAGATTCATTTTTTCAATCAATATAATTGATTTCATCAAATTTATATTCCTTGAGAATGGTGGCTAGTGAGTTAAAAGATATTTTTCTAAAAAAATTTATAATAAGCTTATTAGTTTGAATTCTATCATATAATTAGTTCCCTCTAATAATTCTTGAATGAATTTATCATCAGTCTAATATATCATAAGTAGTATATCTTGATGTAGAGATGTCTATTATTCATTATTTGTTCATACGGGTCAATTTCTATTAATCTTGTTAACTAGGCAATGATTTTGCCATATAATATTAAATTGATAACTTATCATTGGTCATACAAATAATATTAGTAATTCAGATAAAAAGGAAACTATTATTTATAGCTAAATATAAACCATCACCTAATTCTTAACTGATTGATTCTTAAATGAATCATTTAGATATAGAAGTGATTCCTTTAATTAATCCATATAATTACCTTTTGGTGGTTTGTGCTAAGTATACCTACTTAGTCAAACAGGGTTGAAGATACCAAGGCAAATATGTTAATCAACTTGCAAAACTTTCAAACCAATAATGGAGATCATGTGAATTATTTAAAAAATTCTCTCACTCACTTAGATATTTTAAAATTTGAGATTTGTATTTAAAAAATGTCTTTTCATTCGGCACAAAACTAGGCAATATAGATACATTTTCATGCCACAACATACATACAGTAGAACCTCTCTAAATTGATACTCTATAAATTAATAACCTCCATTATTTAATGAAAAATCAATTCACCGACTCCGTGGAATGTGTATAATTTAATAATTCTATTATCTATTATTTAATGCAAAATAGAAAATACCCTATATAAAAATATTAATTAATAGAATCAATATTCCTTATAAATCTAAAAATACTATACATCATAGATAAAATATATTGCTTCGTAAAATCAATATTCCTTACAAAAATACCTATCTAAAGTAGTTTGTTCTTTTTTTCAATAGTCAGTATCTCAAATTGTATGTTTCTACGTACCTTATGAGCTATAACATGACTTGGATTTGAAAGATCAAGAAATGAAATACAAGAATGAAGAACATTTAATTTTTATTTTGTTGACACGAGAGGATTTTCATCCATAACTTCACCATCTTCCTCTTCTTCTTGATCTTGAGACGACGAAAGTTTTATTAAATCTTCATCTGAATTTTCCTCATGGGCAACTTGTTGTTCTTCCTCTAGATTTATAAGCTCGTGAACAAACATTGGGCGACTAATTGGTAGATGATTAATAGCATCTTTAAGTTCATTTTCTATATCTTGTTCTTCCGAACCCACTTCATTTTTTTGAGTTTCTCTTTCAAAGAGACCTGTGTGCTTAAAGCAATTGGCTATTGTCTTGCTAGAAATGTCATTCCATGCTGCCTTAGCCCATTTCATGGCTATCAATTTATCAACCTTATAGATGTCTGCCTTTTGTTGTTTATCTCTATCAATTGCATCTTGGAGTTGAAAATGCCTATATCGCCTCTTGAATGCTGCTATTATTCCAACATCCATTTGTTGAATTTTAGAAGTTGTATTACCTGGAAAAAGAAAAACTTGAACATTTGTAAGAGGCAAATCCCTCACCACATGTGAAGGAGCATTATCTAACAAAAGTAGGACTTTTCTATTAGCATCTTGCATTTGTTGATCCATCTTTTGTAGCCATTTCCTGAAAATGAGTCCAGTTATCCAAGCTTTTGCATTGCTGTGATAATGGAAACCTAATAGCTCTTCACTTTTTCTATTAAAAGATCATGGCCTTTGTGCATGACCAATGATGAGAGGTTCCATTCCGTGAGACCCATCTGCATTTGCAGCAAAGACAAAAGTCATGCATGTTTTATCCTTCTTAGAACCTTTAATTTGATGTCATGCAATTGTTCGATCAGGGGCCATGCGATAAAAGAGTCCTATTTCATCCATGTTGTATATGTCTTGAAGTGAATAGCTTTGAAGTTTTTCTTTTATTATTAGCATATTTCTGTCAATTGCATCTAAATCAGTAGAGCCACTTTCTCCATATGATTTTTGAGCTTTGAATCCATGGCGAATATTGAACTTTACAAACCATCCATTTGAAAATGTTGGTGTTCTCTCTCCAAGTTCAAGTTGTCTAGCAAATTGATTAGCCTTTTCCTTGATTAAATCACCTAATAATGCCACTCAACGTGCTTGGCATTATAAAACCAAATTTGCTAAAATATTATCAAGTTCAGGATGCTTCACAGCTCTTTGATGCTTAGATGTAAGTTTAGTTGAGTCCATGCTTTCATATTATTGACGCTTAGCAAGGATGTTGCTGATGGTTCCTTGTGTTGGGACTTTTGAAAGCTTGAATTCTTGCATTGCCCAATTTGTAAGAGCTAATTGTTTGATGGATGGATTTGCTGCTTTATGATGACAAATTTTAAGCTTTTGATCATTACTCAGAGAAGATAAAGGCTTCATTTTGGAAAAAAAAAGAAATAAAAAAAAGGACAAACTATAACTCAACTATTGTATGCATTAGCCTTTATAATTCAAGTGAGGAACTTTTGATATTCCACACCTGGAAAACTTTCTTGGAAACATGGTCACGACCTTTAGAATTTCAAAATTTAAGTTGATAAATTTAAGCTTAACTTTTAACTTTGGAAATTGAAGTTGAATTTATTGAGGATTGCATGGATTAATCATGTAATATCTTTGATATATTTTCTGATTTTTTTAGGTGAAGGTTCTATAAATTAATAACCTCCGTTAATTAATAATTTTTTATGCTATGGATCGTATTAATTTAGAAAGGTTCCGCTATATTTCCATATCACACATATTTTTGTGACACAAATATTTTCATACCACACAAATTTCTACGTCACAAATATTTTCATACCACATATTTTTGTGCCACAATTATTTTCATACCACATATTTCCGTGCCACAAATTTATTCATACCATAAATACATAATGACTAGGAATCATGTATACACGAATGTTGAGCATTTTAACTTACAACCTAAGACTTTTCATGAATTAGGTTAGTGACTTAAACTAAGCATCATCTGCCTAGTTTTACCAACATAATGATTTGAGGTAGCGATGTAGTGTTTATTGTAAAATAGATATGATATCTATTTTAGTTTTAGATGTTGGCCTTACACTCAACTATTGTCCATCATCAACCACTACAACAAAAAACATAATCAAAGATGCTTAAAAAGAGTCATTATATATAAATCATGTCGCTTATCGATAGCATTATCCGCTAGCTTATCGATAGCATTATCCGCTAGCGTGACATAAAAAGTCTATACATATAATGACATTTTTTAGCAGTATCGTTGAATCATACCTTGACGCTAAAATAAAGTGTCATTGTTTATTAATAATGATACTTTATTTTAGCTTCAAGGTATGATTCAACGACACTGCAAAAAAATGTCATTATATGTTGTAGCTATCGTAAATTTTTTTAATACTATGACACTTAGTAAAAGCATCAAGGAAGAATATGATTTAAATAAATTTAAATTTAGTAATAATTGTAAATATATTTTCACTTGTTATTGTAATACTGCTTGCACATAAGAACAACATTCTTTACAATCCATACCAAGAATATAGTTTTCAAGTACAATGGGGAACTCGGACTTCTTACAAATCAAAAAAAAAAAATAATACAATTTCAACATTCATTTCTTAAAGTCAATTCAAAATTTCTGATATATGCAACCCAATTATGCCTTATCTCCATAAAACTGGTTCATGCTAGCCTGACAAAGTTGAGAGTTAATTTCCAAATAAGGTAACATGCATACAAAAAGATGAACAATAAATACTTACACTTGCAGAAAAAAATATATTATAGAGCATTGGAAAAAAAATAGGAATGATAACAACATATCATAAAAATAATTTATATAACAATTGACATATATGATTAAACAAATTTAACAACAACAAAAACAGAGTTAGTAGTAATGGATAAAATAAAAAGCAAGAGATTTATCAAATATGGCATAAAAGTTGATCAAATTTTTTAAAATACAAAATAATAATAATTAATTTAAAACCTGTATGTGTGTAGTGAGTTTAAAGATCTCACAAACAACTTGAAAAAATACTACAAATACCAATTAAATATAATAAAATGAAAAGTTAAATTACTTGTCATCTTCCCAACACATCAAAAGAGATAAATTATGAACTGCATCAAAAGTTAAAGTTGAAAATGCCAAAATTTGTTCAAACTTCAATACAAAAAAGTGTCCCAAATGCTTTTCAAACTGAGGAAAGTATTAATTGAGTCACCAACATCACCCATTCAGATCATACTTCATCCAACTCATCTTTGTTGTATGATTTCTTCCCATTAAACTGTTGAAATGTAAAGTATTATTTTAATCAATAAAATTGGAAAATAAAAAAAACCTGATATATTGAGAAAAAACAAATCAACACATACCCTTGTTGTTAGACATCCTTGATCAAGAATGATATCTCTCATATATCTCATCACATAGTATCCACATTCAATACTACCTTGTTGTCTTGGGCACTGAATGGAAAATAAAATTATTATATATATATGGAGTTACTTGCAAGTCATATTGTAATAAGTTTAAAATTAAGCAGAAGAAACTAAATATTTAATTAATCAGTTAATGAGTTATGTACCCCTAGTTCAACCCAATTAGTTTCTCTTTTTGATGAGGTATGTTTTTTAAAGTGAAGATTTCTTTGAGCCGTGCATTAAGAAAAAAATTTTTTGTTACCAATAAATGCTTCATTCTATAATAAGAAGGGGAAAACTTACATATTAACAATGTCTTTAAGATCATCTGAAGGTTGATAATGCAAGGAATCAAGGTAATATGCGATCAAAGTCCTTATGTCAAGTACCACCAATACCCAATGACAACTACAAAATTAATATTAGTGTTATAACATAACATTTATAATTTGATAAATATGCATACTTATAATCTTACTTATGTTAAATAACTTACCCTGGGTTATATGGAATAAAAACAAAATCTGCATTATTTGCATTTATCAACCGATTAGCTATAACCCTTGACCTATTTTTCTTGTTTGATTCTCTCAATCCAGCTTTGGAAACCAAGGTCGGATTTACAAAAATAAATCGCTCTGCCTCTTTAGCATCAACCATCTTTGTATGCAAGTGCCTGATATAATTTCACACAATATTTAAAAGTTTTAATATTTTAATTTAACTAATATTAAATACAATTCTCATTATGAAAAATTAAAGCATAAATAAGATAGTTAAAATATATGAAAAACATATTAAATGTTTCTCTTACCATATATAAAACATAAGGCAATTAGATGACACCTCTGTTGATGATATTATGATATCCATATCTTCTTTCATGAGGAAGGTCTTAAATGACTATCCAAAAACCTTCTCTATGATTTCTACTGCATGTACGATCTCATCCTTTAACATACGCCCAACTAATGTAGCAAAGTTCTTGATATCTATAGGATTCTCATCATTTAAACTCAATGTTCTCTCTCTATTACTCTGTTTCTTAAATTTCTTTGAATCCTATCAAACATAAAATATCATTGTAAAATAAGAATTGTCCTAGATAAAATATTATTATTATTATTATTAAGAAATTTTATATTAAAAAAAACACATACCTGGATGCAAAGAGTAGTAGGAATGACAAATTGGGCATGCAATAAAATTTGATGCCTAATAGCATCTCCAATAGTGGCAATTTGGCTTGGAATAGGTATAGGAAGTAATGCATTTGGATCATAAGAAATATCCACGGCAACAATGAAGTTAGCACCACATTCAAGTACCATAGTTCCAGCTGCAACAACATTTTCTTTTGTCCTTATGGCCAATTGACAATTCCTTTCTTGTAAAATGAAACTTTATTGTTTAGTTATATGCAATCATCTAAAGTTGATAATTTCTAAGTAGGAAAGAATTAGTTAGACAAAATTGAGTTATCATAACTTAATGAGCTTATTAATATAATTTATCATACTAACTTATATTGTAACATTACTTCTATATTTTCATATCAACTAGGTAAGTTGATATGAAAATTATGAGTTTGTTACCACATTTATATTAAATAACATAATATTAAATAAAACATATCTTTTTTGCTTCTAGCATTGGTGGAGTGTGGTCTTCTACTCGACGTTTTGGTTGCTCAACACTTTCAAGAAGGACAATATGTTTTTGGAGCATGTTAGAGCTACCAACATCAGATTGAGGTGTGGTGGGTACCATCTAAGAGAGTTGGAATAAAATCTTTGCCTCAAACTTTGATTGTCGCTCTTGCGATTCTTTCATAAATTCCAGCAAAGCACTATCTGCCATAGAATGAAAATAATGTCGTGGAGTTAAATGCTTTCCTTTTGCTCGTACTCGACCACTATATTCTGAAATTTTCAATGCTTCTGTAAGTATGTCATTTCCATTGAAACTCAAACTGCTTTCTTGTGACTGTTGCAACATCTTATCATGATACACAATTATATTATAAAATTAAATGTCATATTGGTTAATATAAATAAGTTTTTAACGTAAATGAAATATTTGTTACATAACTTATACTTACAATCTTCTCCACTACTAGAATGACCACTTCATCATACGTGCTATTTTTTTTCACCATCGCTTTCTTCCATAATACACTTCTATCAATAACTCTAGTAAAGCTGGTGTCTACCGAGTTTTATAATATTGCAATGTAATATAATGAGTCTCTAGGCAAATTCAACATAAAATAAAAAGTAAAGTAACATCTTTAACTTACCATCTCCTCCTCAATACCAGCATATCCCTTCCTACTAAGATGATGATTATAAATATATTTTTTCTTTCTTTCCTTTTGAACTTCTCTAAACTCCTACAATTTTTAATTTATATTAAGTAAAGAAAAATTGAGAAAATTCCATGAAAATAATTAGAAATATACATGAAATCTTTGAGTCAATCTTTCTTTGACAAAAATTATTCAATCTTCATCTTCAATAAAATCGTATTCAAATGGTGGTTTTTTAATAAGCTCGAGTTGGTCTTTGAATGGAATGATATACTTTGCACTCAACATGTTCTTGAAAGATCTAAAGCACTTTCCAATTGTTTTCATATAGTTCCTTCTACTTTTACAATCCAATGTAAATGCAGCCTAGAAGTAATGAACATAGTTATTAGTTGTTAAAAAAATTTGCAAATAAATTATAAAACGTTATAAATATAAAAAAAAATAGAAGTTTACCTCAATGGAGTCCCACAATTTATTCTTCAATTGCTTAGGTACATGGTGCTAGGTGCTATATCTAATTGGGACCATGATACGTGCCAATACCCCTAAATAACTTGTGAGATGCAACGCAGCTTGTCCGACATAAACACCATCAACATTATATTTAACTGAAAGTTTTATTCCTTTGCTCCTATTCTTGATAATCATTGGCTTTCTTGTTATCCTTCTACATATATTTCTTGTAGTAGCTTTATCTTGTTGTTACATTTCCATACCTATCTTAAAAATAATTATAATGTTTAAAAAAAAGTGCAAAGATATAAAAAAAATTTAAAGGGTAAAAAATTAACTAATTAAAGGCATTACCTAATCAGCTGTTTTGCATAAAACATAATAATATCAATTTTTAGAATATTCTCAACATGCCATTAACTAAAATTGAAATCATAACATTCATCTAATAACAAAGACGAATAAATTAACTAGTCAACATATATTTTAAAAACAAAAAACTTTAGAAGCGTATCAATTCACAAAGCCATAACAAAAATAAAAATTGGATACATTTATGATTTGTTCTCGACCCAAATTCTCTCGCAATCATCACGATTACAAATTTTATCAGATTCATCCAGTGCATCAAATAATTCAACTTGTGGAAAAGAAGATATGACTTGATTGTGTTCAATAGAAATGTCCATGAGATCATCATCATTTGCTCTTTCTGTGAAGTCTTGTTGATGAGTTGACAAAACAATTGACCATCTTGGATTAATCTCATCTTGTACATAGAAGACTTTCTTAGCCTGGAAGGCTAATATGAACGGATCTGACTTATGAGCCAATCTGCTAAAGTCAACTAAGGTAAACCCAAAATCATCGATCATGATTCCATTATTATTATCAACCCAATCACATTTGAAGACTGTAATTCTGAACATAGTATAATCAAGGTCCCAAATCTCTGTAATAACCCCATAGAAATAAAGTTCCCCGAAAATAAGATTTTTATCTTTAGCACTAGCAATTTGTATGGTCGTTGATACAATACTAACTCCACTATTTTGGGTAGCTAGTAAATTATCATGCTCCTTGGTGTTATATTGATACCCATTTATGACATAACCATTATACTTCATCACATAAAAGCTTGGACCATCAGCTATCCATTTAAGGGTTTCAGATACAGGTTTATTATTTCCCAATGCAACTTCAACCTATAGAAATAAGATACAGATATAATTTATATAGTAACCAATAATGAAAACGAAAAGGAAAATTTAATAAATCATTGTAGTACCTTTTTTCGTAACCAAAAGGTAAAAGTATGAGTATGCTCATCATGTAACCACTTTTTCCTTTTTGATTAACGTGGATGTTTCGCTTTCAGCCATTTCATGTGCTCTCTATGAGGTCATGTATAAAAATTAAATAATTAGAGTAATATATAATACGTACAACAAATAAAGAAACAAAAACTTAGTGGTACTTACTCAATATAAGGTTGGACAATTGATGTATTTTCCAACACATAATGATGTGCTTGTAACCATAAATTGGATTCGGCCTTCATAGTAAGACCTCTAAATATTGGTGCTCCGTCTGTGTGATCAATGTTTGAGCTACTAGGAATTTTAATTACTTCCATATTTGATAAGTACTTTGTACAAAACTCGATTCCTTCTTCTGTAATATAGCATTCAGCAATACAATCTTCAGGTCTAGTACGATTTCGTACATAGCCTTTTAACACTTTCATAAACTTTTCAAATGGGTACATCCACCTAAAGTAAACCAGTCCACAAAGTCTCACTTCTCTTACAAGATGCATAGTAAGATGCACCATGATATCAAAGAACGAATGTGGGAAGTACTTTTCAAACAAGCATAATATCACCACTATCTCATTTTGTAACTCATCTAATGAAGGAACATTAATGACTTTAATATAGAGAGCATTGAAAAATAAACTTAATCTACAAATGGCATTCCTCACATGCTTGGGCAAGATAGAACGTAACAAAATCGACAAAAATTGTTGCATTAATGCATGATAGTCATGAGATTTTAAGCCATTAAGTTTCAAGTCTTCTATTGACACGAGGTTTCGAAGGTTCGAACAATATCCATATGGAACCTTCAATTGTGAAAGTGTTTGGCAAAACACCTTCTTTTCCTTTGTAGAAAGTGTATAACATGCATGAGGGAGATATGCCCTCTTCGAATCAAACATTGGTGCCAATTCGCTCCTTAAGCCCATATCTACAAGATCCAAGCGAGTATTAAGCTCATCCTTTGTCTTACCTGCAATGTTGAGTAAGGTACTAATAATGCTTTCACAAATATTTTTCTCAATATGCATTACATTCAAATTATGACGAACACGAAGATATTTCCAATAATCAAGATCAAAGAAAATTGACTTCTTTTTCCAACAAGTTGTATTGTTGATTTCAGATTTTCCCAGAATAACCTTTTTTTCCCCCAAGAATTACAAATTCCATTGATTTTTTTTAATATTTCCTCGCCAGTCAATATTTGTGGAGGTGACCCGAACTCTTGTTTTCCATCAAATGCTTTCTTTTGTTTCCTATAAGGATGGTTTCTTGGAAGAATTCATCTATGTCTAGTATAGGAATTCTTTTTTCTATGCTTTAACCTACAAGAATATGTTTCTTCTCCACATATTGGACAACCATAATATCCTTTAACTTTGCAGCCTGACATGTTTCCACATGCAGGAAAATCATTGATTGTCCATAAAAGAACGACTCTTAATGTAAAGATTTCTTGTTTATGTGCATCGTAAACTTGAACTTCGACCTCCCACAATGTTTTAAGATCTTCTATTAGCGGTGCTAAATAGACATCAATGTCATTACCGGGTTGTCATGGACCTGAAATTAATAAATATAATATCATAAATTTTATTTTCATGCACAACAATGGAGGAAGGTTGTAAATTATCATGAGAATGGGCCAACAACTATGTTTGCTATTAAACGAACTGAAAGGATTTATGCCATCTGTAGAAATTGCAAGTCTCAAGTTTCTGGGTTCTAATGAAAACTCAGGGCATCTGTGATCAACTTGCTTCCATGATGGTGAATCTGATGGATGATGCATTTTCCCATCAAAATTTTTTTCTTCAAAATGCCATATGAGCTCTTTTGCAATTTTTGATGATTGAAATATTTTTCTAAATCTTGGAATTTGAGGAAAATACCACATTACTTTCGCAGGAACTCCTTTTCTCCTCTTAGTTCTTGTGTTATCTATCTTCCACCTCGAAGTTCCACAGGTAGGACATAAGGATGCATCTTTCAACTCCTTCCGATAAAGTACACAATCATTTGGGCACGCATGGATTTTCTCATATTTTATTCCCAAAAAATTTAATGTCTTTTTCACTTCATACATCGACAAAGGCAATTCATTGTTTACAGGCAACATTTCTCCAAGAATTTGTAAAAGCTCTGAAAATCTATTATCAGACCACCCAAAACGTGCTTTCAAGTTGTATAATTTGATCAAGGCTGATAATCTTGTAAAGTTTATGCAACCAAGATATAACGGTTTTTCTGCATCTTGTAGTAATCTTGCAAATAATTGAGGATCATTTTGACAATCCTCATGTGCAGCTTGAACCATTTCTATTGTACTACGTTGATCATCAAATTGAAGTCTATCATAATGTTCTGCTCTTATGGAAGGTGGCCCACTTGGAGCTACCTCTCCATACCAATACCATATATGGTAACTCTGATCAATTCCATAGAAAAACAAATGGTCTCGAATCATTTGAGGAGTATTGAAAATCTTATTACCAGATTGTAAGCATGGACATTTAATGGAGATTTTATTTGTAGAATTTTGTATTGCAAATGCAACAAAGTATTCAACTTCATCTTCATATTCCTTCGATCTTCTATCCTTTGAGATCCATGAACGATCCATTTTTAAAGAAAAAATTAATTCCAATAGATATCACACTTCAAATGGAAGAACTCATCAACATTCCAATGTTATTCGTTGAGCAACCTCTTATTTATCTGTTAAAAGAAAATTCAAAAATCAATTTAATAAAATATTAAAATGCATGTCAGATATAAGATAGAAGAGATGAGCATTATTTTTTGTAATATTGTTGAATTTGTTAACATAGGAAAAATTATTAAAATAATATTTAAAAATGAGAAATTATTTCTCACAGTTAGTATGATTCCTAGAAAAAAAATATTTAAACAAAAAAATATCAATTAATTATACTTTATATTAAAGTAAAATATGATAAAAGTCAATTTAAAGATATGACATTAAATGTCTCTAGGTCCTTAGGCTAATTGATTTTGAAATGACATGACTATAGTGCACACATTTTTATGAAATATAGTCTCATTTTTTTTCCATACTGTCACTGTCTGATAAACAGAGGACGAGAGAACAAATAGAACATGTATAAAAATGACACGAGATAAAAAAAGAATGGATAATCACCCACTCAAAGCCAACAACAAGAATTTCCCACTCTTTATCCCTTGTAATTAGCAAATTGGACCTTGCAAGATGAATTGGAGACTGAGCCTGAAAATAGGAAATGGAAAAGAAATCATTAATACTCTGTGGCAGAATAATAGCCTGAAAATAGGAAGCAGATAACTCAACTACGAAAAAATCACTGACAAACCCAGCACCAACATCACAAAATCTACATAGAATGATGGAAACACAACTAATTAAACTTCACAAAATAGCAACACAAAACACGATACCGAAGATATGATGCATAAGCCATTTACAACTCCACTTTCCATAGTTTATAAATCAAAGCCGTGTAGAAACTGATGACAAAAGTATTTGACTACAATTTCTATCTTTCGATCCCAATTTTAACTCCTTTTCAGCTTTTTATTTTGTCCTGCCAATCTACAAAAAATATCAGTATAACAAGGGTAGCCATTAAGCATTATGCATTTTGGTAACATATATACTATTTTAACAATAAAGGGCAGTGATGACCTATTGTGCACCACGTAAGAATCTATTCACTGAGATAATGTGCGAGAATACAACAACCCTGAGGAAGAAAGATATAAATAAGCAAAGTGAATTCCAACAATGAAGAAATAGAAAACGAGGCCATAGAGAAGCAGGCTGAGACTCTTCCACTCGACTCTTCTAGTTTGTTGCTAGCACCATTTTAATATCTATTACATATTTTACAAATAAAATATACTAACTAATTTTTTCCAATTCAATACATTCATAATTAATATATACATATCAATGACACTTATAATAGTGACAATGTTTATATTTTTCAGCCCCTTATTAATCTCAACAAACTATTATTCTTAACAATCTATTAGTCTTAACAATGAAACATCTAGTAAGTGTCATTCAATGTCTAATTAAAAATAGAATAATTACATTTTCCGAAAGCATCAATGTATAAAACGTAATTAATTTGAAGTTTTGTTGTAGGAAAATGAAAATCAGAGTTTGCTTCAAGAAGACACAGAGAATACGAGACCGAGAGAGAGAGAGACCAAGAAGGAATTAGGTTAGCTCCGAGCAAGGAGAACAAGAGAATATCAAATTCAAGCTAGTATTGGGGCGAGTGAAAACGAAACACATCCTCTAAAAGGCAGAAATGCGATGGAGAAGAAAGCATCCATGACAGTAACTTTCTAATCTGATATGATTCTGCAACCTTCACTTCCAAGTTCAAAATAAATCAATAAAAATGAAGAGAAGGAAACAAAAAAGTTACACTTTCACCCCTAGTTTTACTTTGAATTAATTCTCAACAGGAATCCAAGGGCTTACTAAATTAAGTCACAATTGTCATGATCACAAGCCCACTCGCACATGTCCAGATAAATCCTCTCCCAGAACCAAACATGAGAATATAACATTTATTTTTCCCCCTATCTCTTTCTCTCTACTTGTGAATTATGATAAGTTTATGCATAATATAAGATGCAAAACAGAAGAATTTGGAAGAAGCTGTGAAGAAATACAAAAAGATCAGAACAAATTCACATTCATTAATTAGTTTAACCTCGTCAATTCAAGTGATTCAATGCACTATTTTTTGATAAAAGTTAAAAGTATGGAAGAGCTGATACAATTAGAAACTTAATGGAGAAACTTACAAGATACTGCAAATATGGCCAATGATATCGGAGACACGAGCTTGAAGCCGAGCTATTGGAAATGGCCGAACGTGATGAAGAAAACGTGCAACTCTTTCTAGCGATAGATTCTTCATTATATTAAATTAAGCTAAAAATACTATTAAATTAATCACATAATTTTATTAAATCACCTTATATTTACATTTTATTTTTATTTCTCTTAGGGATAAATTAAATATTAACAGATTAATTTTAAAATTAAATAATATTACTTATTTTATAAATAAAAAATTCAATTTTGAATGTAAAAATAATTTAATTTTTTTTAATTTTATCATAAGTTTCTGTTTATTTTTAATAAATAATTTTCAACTAAAATTTGATAATTTTTTTATTAATCTAGAGTAAAAATAAAAATATTATTATTTATAAAAAAAATAAATAAGAAATTAGTTACAAATCAATAAATTCAAAATTAATTTTTTCACATCCATGACACTAATAAAAGTGACAAGGTTTTTAATTTTCAGCCCCTTATTCCTTGGAAATTTTTAAGGAGTTAAGAAATTTTCCTAACCTATTAGTCTTAACAATGACACATCTAGTAAGTGTCATTAAAAGTCTAATTACAAATATAATAATGATATTTTATAAAAGCGTCAAGATATAAAACATCATTAATTTTAAGTTTTGTTGTAGTAACAATGACACTTCTAGTAAGTGCCATAAAAATAGAATATATTTTCCAAATAATGACGCTTTTAGAAAAATATCATTAAATGTCTAATTACAAATAGAATAATGATATTTTCTAGAAACGTCAAGGAATAAAACATCATTAATTTGAAGTTTTGTTGTAGTAAACTATATCACTATTTATGTCTATCACTAGCTCAACCACCACATGCTTTTGCCATCATAGCTAAAATTTCTAGTTAACTATGATGGCATAAGCATAGTTAACATTTCTAGTTACAATCATCACTTCTGAGACTAACCATGTGCCTTGATAACCTCCATAAGTGATGTTGTCGATGAACACATTCTTTGGCATTGTTGATTGCCATGATAACCACCACATATAACAACTTTGATGATAATCATCTTCTTTGACATTGCTGATCACTGCAACAACCACCATAGATGGTGTTATCATTGACAATCATCTTCTTTGGCATTGCCGATCGCCATGACAACCACGCAACACCTCTGACAGTCATCTTCTTCAACATTGTCAATCACCATGTAAAAACTACCATAGTTGGCATCGACAATGATAGTCATTTTTTCTGGCATTACTGATCATCATGACGACTATCACAAATGGTGTCATCAGTGATAGTCCTCTTCGTTGGCATTGCCATTTTTTATGACAACCACCACTTATAGTATCATTGATGACAATCATCTTCTTTGGCATTGCCAGTCGCCATGACAACCACCATGGGCACTATCATTGTGGTGGTTTTCATAAGATTGACATAAAAAAAATTACATCTCAATTGAAAATTTAAACACAAAATTATACCCAATGAACATAAAAAATCACCATACCATATTGTCACTATCTACAAATAAACAACCTCAGTGTTCAAGTGAGTCAACAGAGGTTAGAATTATTTTGTTTTAGTTGTGCTTTAATATATTGTTTAAACCATAACACATCCATGTGTATTAATGCAAAAAAAAAACTCTTTTGATACCATCATTAGAGAACTCATAAACAAAAAAATATCATTTAATCATAGTTGTAGGTCCATAGACGACTTTGGTCATCTCTCGTAATACCTCCGCCCATCCCAATTAGCGAAGATGACAATACTACAGTGGTGTAGCATTTCCAAGCCATATGTATATTTTTAAAAAATAGAACTAATTCATTAATACATTAAAATCAAGCATATTAGTTTATTATTAAATTAAATATCTTATTAAAGATTGAAGATATTTATTATATGTGTGTGTGTGTGTGTGTGTATAAAATCAAAAGCAATTTAATAATAATCAATTAATTTGACGAAATCAAATTTTTTGATTATAATTAAACAAATTATTTAGATTATATATATGTACATATATAGTAAATAAATAAATAAAAATCTTTAATATTTTTATAGCATTCGAAACACATACAACTATGAAAGGACCCTGACCTGATTAAGATCTCAAGCTTCAAATGTAAATTATTTTATACAATAATTTATATTTATTATAATTTATATCACTATAGAATTATAATTATACTCTTACTTATTCAAAATATTTTATACAAAATATTTCATGTTAAGATTAATGATTTCTATTGATTGAATCAAATCACTGATAATTTAATTTAATAAATTTTTAATTATGTTCTTAATACTTTCCACTTAACATATTTAAATTATAATATTAAAATCTATCTACAGAGTTTGATAATATCAAAACTTATAAGTTTTTTGAAGGGAGTATCATCAATCCTTTTGATAGAATATGAATTTCATCATCAATCATTTTGATAGAATATGGATTTCATCATCAATCCTTTTGATAGAATATGGATTTCATCATCAATCAAATTCACTATATGTTTGATAAAGTTATCTAATTCATGAAGTTTTCAAATCTATTTCAAGACTTCACTCTTTATGAATCAAAAAATTATTGATAAGCATAGGTAAATAATAATTACTTCAAAAATAATAGTAATAATATTTATAATTTCTATAGTATATTTTATTTTATTAATTAGTACGAAATAATTACACTATGTTGATCCAATTCATTATACTCAGTGTAATAGTATTGGCAATTAAAACTTCATCATTCATTATAATCAAGATAGATCTACTAAAATCTAGTATTATAATTTTACTGATAGCTTGTTTAGTTCTATATAGATTATGAACAACAAACTTATATTCCATAAGAACTGATAATTTGATGTTCTATGTTTAACTCAATTTTTATGCACCAAATCATCTATATGTATTTTACAAATTTAATTCATTATAAAATCATTTATTAAAATAACAAGAAAATATAAATCAAGAAAACAATTATAAATGACTTTTAATTTAAAATAGTTCAAACAATCATATGTATATGGTAAACTATATTATATAACCATGCATATATTTTTGCATATATGTATAGTTAATTATAACTATACATATTGTTTATAATTTATGTATAGTTATATATAATTATACATATATGGTAATCTATACGTATTGTTATATATAACTATAGACATAGTTTACCACATATGTATAGTTATATATAACGAAACATATAGTTTAACATATATGTGTAGTTATGTTTAACTAAACATATAGTTAACCATATATATATAGTTATATACAAGTATAAGTAATATTATAGTTTTTAGTGTATATATATAGTTATTTATATATAATTATACTATAATTTACCATATATGTCTAGTTATGTATAACTATACATATAGTTTACCATATTTATAGTTATATATATTCATACATATAATTTATCATTATATATATATATATATATATTGTTATATATATTATAATTTTTTTTCAAAAATAAAAAAGTTGTATCATGTTTAGCATGAATAGTGTTTTCAAAAACATAGTTCATTCTTGAAATAAAAGTACCTAATTTTTAATTGCTAGGTACAATTTGGGAATACAAAAAAATTAATCCTAAAACATGAATATTTTATGTTTTGGGAAATTTTGGTTAAAAGATAAAAATTTTTGAGAATGTGACCAAAAAATAAATGTTTTATGTTTTGGGAATTTTTGGTTAAAACATTTTGAGAAGAGGACCAAAAAATAAATAGTTTTGTTTATGACCTCATTTACATAATTTTTCCTAAATTAAAGTAAGATTAGTCAAAGAATCAATTACTAAGCGTCTAAGCTTGATGGTACCGATGCTAATTTTTCAACTCATGTATTCACAATATTAATATTATTTTATCTTGGATTTTAAGTTTGGTTTCAATGAACATTTCTACTAATATAATTTTTTTTATTCTACTTGAGAGATTGACTAAATATTAGGGATACTTTTTAATAGATGAATTGCCTAAAATTTTCAGCTTAAAGATGAATTAATAATTTTGCATCAAGGATAGAGTTTTGATAGCATGTACTTCACAAAGTTGAAAACTACATGAGAAAAAAATTTAGTAATTTCCACCCTAATTGTTCTAATGAAAAGTGCTCTAATAGTGGATTTAAAATTTTGATGATCATCATAAAATTGAGTGCATAATGTCCTTAATGATGAGTTTTTCTCCCAAGCATGTGGTAAGTTGCTTCTCATGGATATAAACATTCTTATGTAATTTTATCCTATTATTCATGCTTTCCCTTTGATTGTTCAAGAAGAATAACATAGGAATAACTAATCCTTCCTCTGATTGAAGTAATTTTATTAGCATAATGATCATTACTATTAAAACAAAGATTGCTTGGTCTAGTGGATTTGGATAGGGTTCTCAAAATTCTTAAAATTTAAATTCAAGTGTTTCCAATGATCAAAAAAAGAAACAAGCCTTATTGCACCAATTGTAAGATTCTTGGACGTATTATGCATCAATGTTACCAGATCCATGGATATTCTTCTAGATGTAAATACATATCCAACAACGATTATAATATTTCCACTCATCAAGTTTCTATTTGAGATTATAGACCAAATCAGTCTAATTCTTTTGGAGGTTTTGTTTAGAATCTAAACTTCAATCAATATCTACACCTAATGTAATTACTTTTTACACAATTGAGTAGCTAATCAAAGGTCACCAATGCTCCTAATGCTTCTCAAAACAATGGTATCACATGTACTTGCTTATTTTTGTTTTTGTGTCCATTTTTTTGTTCTAATCATTTCTGAATTTTAGACTCATAAGCTACTTGACATATTTATTCACAAGCCAACGCCTTTGTTTCCTTGCATTCTATTCAGCACACAATAATTTCTTGTCCAAATCATTCTCAAAATTTGGTCCATTTTGATTGTGATGTTACATTGCATTCTAAACCTTGTGCTTAAGGATGTATTGTTTGTTTCTCAATTCAAATTCAACTTTGATCGCTTCCAATGCTTTAGTAATTGAATATAGCCTTATAGTGACTTTTCTTCTAGACTATTTTGTTATTCAGAATCTATCAACCAACAAGATGATTGGAAGATGTGTCAAAGTCCAAGATCTCTATGTTATTAATGTTCAGTGTTTAAATTCTATTTCCGATGCCTTTCTTAATAATGTTTCATCTCATATATAGCATAATAGGTTAGGACACATTTCTTTTAAGAGATTTGAAAATATCAATTGAAATGTGTTGTAACTAGATTGCATAAGTCAGATTCTTATTATATATATATATATATATATATATAATATTGCTAAACTTTTGATCTCGAGCATTATGATATTTAGAGGCCATATCAATTTTTTTATTGGTTATTGATTTTTTGAATCTTGTTGAAGTTTTGAATCATTTTTCATGTGTTGAAAGGCTTCAACAAAACTTAGTTTCAGAGTGAAAACACCAATAACTCTTGCATGTGGCTTGGTCATATTTTTCCAATATAGGATTCAAGTTTCTTTTGCAACAAATTGTGTTCTCATCATGGCTTTCTTGATTAATATAGCTCATCAAAAATTGAGGCACAACGCACCTTTTCAATTCCTATACAAAATAGCTCCTAATAACACTCTTTTTTGAGTTTTTGATTGTTAAACATTTGTTTCCACATTAACTACTCTTTAAACCAAGTCCCAACCTTGTGCTCAATTTGGTTTGAAAGCATTTAGGTTCTATTATGTGGAGACAAAAAAAGCTTTTCTTTCGTGATATGCAGTGTTTTATGAGGAAGTGTTTTCTTTTTATGCTATGACTAGTTCTCATTAAGTTACTACTGCATTTCTAAATTTGGTCCTACGACATTGTTCATAATAAACTCATTTTATATAATAGCTTTCTTTTTCACATGTTCATGTTCCATCTATTTCTTATGGCGGTCCAATTGATCTTTTCATTGATCTTCCTAATTCTATATCTTCAACTATTTAAGCATCAAGTTCATTTTTCTTTGGTTTTTCTTTACTTAAGTAGTTATTATACATGCTACTATTCCTTTTTAGAACTTGTGGTGTTATTTTTTGAAAATTTACAAGAGTGATTAATCAACCTAATTACTTGAAGGATTATGTGGTTTCACATTATTATTTACCAGAATGATTATTCAACCTCATTACTAGAATGTAAAATCATAGTAATCATAAAATATAGAATAATAATGAAAATCTAGTGTTTTGGGGAAGAATGCTCTATATGCGATTTTGCATCATCACCCATGTCAAGTGTTCAATTCGTTGTCTCATGTCGCTTCTATGAGAAATCAAAAATGTCTATCTATAAGTCATTTTTAGTTAGAAGTGTTATCCAAAAACTCTATTTTAGCTTTTGTAACCCAATTGAGATAGACAGATAGATTAAGAGAGAGAGAGAGAGAGAAAGTAATATACTACTATTATTTTGCTTATGTAAATATATAAAAAAAATTCAATTTGCTCATGTAACTCCATAAAAAAAAATATTTTTGGATTGTAACTCCTATTTAACTTTTGAAATGAAAATAATAATAATTTTTTTTTTCTTTTTTCATATCCTCACAAATGATAAAAATTTTCAATATATCTACCGATATATCTTTGAAATATCCTTAAATTCTAAGTATCAATATATCCATTAAGATCAAAATATCTATTCTTGATTGGTGCTCATATACAAATACATATTGATATATATTTGATATATCCGATATATTCATAAAATCCAAATACCAATATATCCATAGAAATTAATATTTAAATCCTTGATACTCACTTACCCTATTGCACGTACACCTCCTAAGCCCTACCACATTTTTTCTTCATTGTGATTGATAGGGGCACTTCCCTCACCTAGAGGGCTCCATGCCTACTTGCGCCCTTTCATAAAATGAGAATGTAATTTCTATTTTTTTTTATTTTACTATTTTTTGAAATATGAACGTGCAAAATTATCTTACATTCTTGGTCCACTATGTTTTTTGCCTGCAAAAAAAAACAAAAAAAAATAAAATAAAAATAAATATAACTGAAAAATAAAATAAAAATGACAATAACTAAAAAATAAAATAAAAATGACAATAACTAAAAAATTAAATATTTATGATATAAACAATAATTATATTTTACAATTTTAAAATTAAAATAAGCTCAAATGGAACATAAAGCAAATAAATATGATTAACTCAAACAAACCCAAAAAAAAAAAAACAATGTTAACTTCGAGTTGAGTTAAATGCCAATTATGTGAGACAACAAATACAAGGACCTTCACGCACTAATTTTTTCACAAAAGAAAAGATTTAAACACATTCCAAACTTTCTTGTTGTGCATAACTTTTAGCTATCAAATGAGCTTTATGTTACTCAATAGGTCCATCTAATTTAGGCATGATCTTATAAATTCATTTTCATCTATTAGCATGATTGTCATGGGAAAGAGTAGTGGCATTCTAAGTGTTATTTTCTTTCATTGCTTTCAACTCTTAGTACATATCATTAATAACTCTTATATATATATATAGTTTGTATATACATTGTATAAAATTGACTTTGAATATTTATTGTGCATATTGGATTTTTTGTTTGTTAAAATTATGGAATGTATTGAACTCATCCCAAATTTGTGTTTAAGTGAATTATCTATTTAAATATTCAGATTTGATTTAATTAGTTTTTAATAAAATAAAAATTTGATTGAATTTTATTTTATTAAAAGTGCATTTTCAAAATAAAAAAAATTTAATCTCATTTGGATTTTAAATTTAATTTTTTTCATTGTGCTAACTAAAAAAATTTATCTCCAGTTGTATTAAATGGTTTTAAAATAACCACCAACCTAACTGGCTTCTCCCAATAATTGGTATTACCACTTGAAATTATAATCGTATTTGATACTAATGTGATATCTAGTTTTTTTTATATCATCAAATTGGTATTAGATTAATATCAACATAATAATATTGAATATGATTTGAGGTATTTTTGTTTGTATGATTTATTTGTAGTTGACTTTGACTTTTGTAATAATGTAGGATTACTTTATGATAATATAGTTGAATGCAACAAAATATTTTATTTGAAAAAATAAAATATGCAACTATCTTGTCATCAAATAGTTATATGAGCATATGAAAGAAAAAAACAAACCTTAAAAACATGAGTGATGAAAAATGGGAAGACATGTACATTATAGTTTGTTTTTCTACCATTTGGAAAAAGATAAGTGGTGATACTTATCAACTTGTTTGTCAAAGAAATGAGGTCAGACAAGTTATTGAAGAAACTAGAGTTGATATTTGAAAATATTATGCTATGCTAATCATCAGTTATCTAGTTAATTTTAAGTTCAAAGATGGAAATCAAATGTTATCACACATTAATCTTTTCCAAGGGTTGGTAAACTAATTTTCATCTATGAAGATGCTCTTGAAAGATAAGATGACTACTTGCCTAATCTTTAGCTCATTTCTAAATAGCTTAAATAATTTTGTAGTTTCTTTCAGCATGTCACCATTAGAAGGTAATGTATCAATGCATATAGTCTCAAAAAATTTATTGCCTAATGAAGAAAGGAGAAAAGAGAAAGGAGGAGCATGGTATTCTTATTTCTGAGAGATATGGTAGGATCACCATTAGATGCACACAGAGTGAAAAAAAATATTTTTTTCCAAAAAACAATTCAAGAAATAGAATAAAAAAAGATAGGACATATGAACAAAAAATTGATATTCTTGGAAAGGACTATGATAAAAGAGTATGAGAGGAGATAAATCTGAGAAAGAATAACATCACCTTGGAAGGTGATTTGATACTAAATAGCAATGATAATTATACTAATCTGGTATAATAAGAGGATCATTGACTTTATGTTCAATCTCAAAATATGTAAGATCTAAACTCAATGATAATACATGCATCTTCATTGGCTATGACAATGAGGACATCAAGCATAAACTATGAGACCTAAAAGCCAAGAAGATTGTTCAAAGCAAATATTTATTTTATCTAGAGAACCAAATAGTTGATGGTATTCATCTAAGTAGAGAGGAGAGTGAAGTCATAAAAATTTTTATATTCACTGATCCTATATCTATTTGTTCCATAGATTTAGAAAATCAAGAAAGAAGAACTAAGTATTCACCAGATGATTATGAGCCACATGATTCATCTAATGGTTTTAAGTCCCAAGTTATGCTAGTTGAAGAGGTCAGAGATGATAGAACTAGACAAAACCTAGTTATTCATGATGATACATCTCAATCTAAGCTGAGACAATTATTTAGGCTCTACCAAGTGTCCTTTAGATTATGTGATTATGCATTACTCTTATATGCTGATGAGCTAATGACTTTTTAGAAGAATATCTTTCTTGAGAATAATGTGGAATAACTTCAAACTATGCAAGAAGAGATAAATTTCTTCATATCAACAATACATATAATCTAGAAGCATGCTATGAAAATAATTGATTCTTTAGACTAAAACTTAGATATGTTGATTCTCTACCAAGATACAAGGCTTAATTACTCATTAAGGGAATTAAGCAAAATAAATGAATCAATTTAGATGTGTTATATGTTTTTATAGTGAAGATGTCTTCTATTTCAATAGTTCTCAGTCTAGCTACTAGCTTGGATTTAAAAATTGGTCAACTTGATTTGAATATAGTATTTCTTCATAGTGACCTTAATGATTCTCTACATGGATCAACATGAGGGATTCAAAGTAGAAGAAAAAGAAGGAATCACATGTAAATTGAAAAAAAGTTTGTATTGACTTACGCAGGCTCCTAGGAATTGATATAAGAAAGTTTATTCATTTGTGGAGTTTCATATATTTCATCACACTATTATGACCATTGTGTAATTATCAGTTAGTAGTCATGTAACAACTAACTTAGATATTGAAAGTCTGATGTATACTATGGTCTATAATATACTAGATGAGAACATGTCATCGATGTTTTTGATTGCTTACTCTAGAACTCAAGTAGATATCACAAACTGTAATAAAATTTATCATGAGATATCTATGAAGGATAAATTAACTATTTTTTTTCTAGGTGAGTGAAACCTCTTGCTTCTTAGATATATTGATTATTTTATGGTTGGTGATTTAGATTCACATAGATCCTCCTTGGTTTATGTATTAACCCATGGAGGGGTAGTAGTATTCTAGAAATCTAAGATGCATAAGTACATAAATTTTCATTGCACATACTAATACTTATAAAAAGAAACTTTATTAATAAAAATATTTATTATAGGGTTGGATATGCGATTGGATAAATATTTATTATAGAGTGATAGATAGATTATTATACATCTTTTTAATAATTTAACATTTCAATAACATATCAAGCACATTGATGTACATTATCATTTAATACGAGATGAACTAGATAAAAAGTTAGTTGTACTTGAAAAAGTACACTCAAACAAAAAATTACTAATAAGTTAACTTAATCATTATAATGTGATAGTTAGATTATTATACATCTTTTTTAAAATTTAACATTCAATAGCATATCAAAGCACACTGATGTACATTATCATTAAATATGAGATGAACTAGATAAAAAGTTAGTTGTACTTAAAAAAGTACACACAAACAAAAAATCACTAATACATTAACTAAATCATTATAGTCAGCAAAATTTAATTTCTTTAAGATGCATACCAGCACATGTCTCCCCACTTAGGATAGATTGAAAGGCTTGTTAGGTATGTATGAGTTGAACATATCAGGTTTATTTTCTTTATGTTTCAGCTTGGCTTATTTAATTTTAAAATAACAACATATAATTATTATTTTAAAATTAAAATAAGCCAAATACGAACATAAAGTAAATAAACATGATTTGCTAAACTCAGGCAGACACAACACCTTCTTAAATGATAATGTCTTTGAGGAAGTCTGTATGTATCTCCCTCTCTGCTATCTTAGATAGGCGGAGTCCTCTCCATCTCAAAGAAAACTAGTAAGCAAGCTTCACAAACTAATTTATGGTCTCATGCAAGATTCAAGATAATAGTATTTAAAAATTTTTTAAGTTTTGTTTTCTTGAGCCCAAATATGATTACTCTCTCTTCACAAAAGGTCATGAATTCTCTTTTATTGATATTCTAATTTATGTGGATGATATCATTTTCATTAGCTCTTCATTTTAAGCTATTGATGAGGTCAAACAATTTCTATATACATAGTTTTAACTCATGGATTTGGATATTGGTTATCTCAAATACTTCCTTTGTCTTTAGATTTCTAAGTCCAAGTAAGATATCGTGCTTTCTCAAAGCCATTACACCTTACAATTGATTGAGGAGATGGGTTACTTGGCTTGTACGCCAATTTCTATTCCATTGGATCCAAAACTTCATTTAACTATTAATGTAGAGAATTGCTTCCTAATATAGCACATTATTGAATACCTATTGGGAAACTTCCTTTTATCAATTTATCTCACTTAGATATTACTTTTTCAATTCAAAAGTTATATTGTTTGTTGGCTTTCTAATATTGTTATGATGTAGAAATTATAAATAATGATTAGTTGTTTTGTGAGAGAATAAAGTAATATTGTTAATAATGATTAATTCGTTTGTTAGTTTTCTAATTACCCTTTTTTTTGTTATAATCAATTCATTGTAATAGTGACCATTTATATTGTTGGCTTCTGTATTTTTTTTTGAGAGATAAAGATCAATTTCTTTTTCTTCTCTCTTCTTCTTGACTCTCCTCAAGCTTAATATTATTTTTGTATTATTTTAATTTCAATATAGAATCAAAGCTCAATAGTAGCATAGCCAATCTATATAATTCAACATTCAATTATGGAGGACAAACAAAAGCATCATCAGTGATAATGAGATCATGACCATGGATAAAATTTCATTAATTCATTGTTAAAAACAAGGTCATTGTTGAGCCATTATCTTTGGATATTTGACATTCTGCCACCAAAAATATCAAACGAATCATGTATGCATAATAGTATTTTTTATGTGCAATAAGCATCAAGTCCCATAGGAAAGGCACATGGGAGGAAAAAGTAGAAAAACTATAACACATTGTTCTGTGTTAAACTAGTGCATGTCACTAGTTATTTCCATGCATGATGATATGGTTGGTTTTGAGTGGAAGAAAAAAAATATTATTCATTATTCTGATCATTTGTATGAAGTTAGATAAACATGTATAACATGAACACATGAATAATAAGAATGACACACAACAATATGTGCGTGATGCACCTAAAGAATAAAATCAAAGGATGGTTTGCCACTCATGTACAACGTGGTCAGAATCTATAATTATCTTCCTAATTATTTTATAGGCAAGATGAAACTTGTTGAATTGAATTCTAATGTACTTTATGGCGAGCAATATGCTACCGACACAAACAGCTTTATTCAAACTAAAAAAAAAATCTACAACAACACTCTTAAGAAACTCACTAAAGGTTCTCTCTCTTGCTTCTTCACTAAATTAGTAGCTTTTTCTCTTCTCTTGATTGTTTTAAATCAAAATGGGGAGCTGCATTTATACTACTTACAAACAATCCTATGTCATAAAAATAAACTAATCCAAATGTATAATGGTCATACACCTCATTCCTTGACCACAATTACCTAACCCTAGAAGATTCTAAGTAGAAGGCTTTGATAAAAATATCAACAACTCGATCTTGTGATTTTACATATTCAAATTACATATCATTTCTTTCAATACGTAATACGTACCTTGGTTAGCTTATCATGTATGAAGTCTATTTTCATTTCAGAGATTTATAAAACAAATTGCATGACAAATGCATAGGTAGCAACAACATATTCTACTTCACATTGAACAATGTGACAATCATTTCTTTCTTTGAAAATCATATAAAAGCAATATCTACCATGAAAAATATAAATCCTATAGTTCTCATTTAGTTATGTATTTTTCTATTCAAATGCTAGACATACATCTAACAAGCTTGTAATTATAATAAACTAAATAAAGTAAGTCAAAGTCAATCGTCCTTTTTATATAGTGAAGAATTCGCTTTGAGCCATTAAAATTAGGGGTGTAATCGAGCCGAGTCGAGCCGAGTCGAGCCGAGTATTAGGCAGGCTCGGCTTTGCTCGGTTTTAAAGGAGTAGGCTTGAGTTTGTTCATGAGCCTGTTTACGAGCTGATGAGCTGAGTTTAAGGGTGCTTGGGCTCGGCGCGTTTAACTTACGAGCCTCAAAATGATGTTCGAGAATTAAAGAAAATGTTAATCTAAAATAACTAACATACAACTAAATTAAAAAGATAAGATAATAAAAGTTCAATTAACTTGATTGAAGTTCAAGAGTTAAAATATTCATCATGTTCATTTCTAGGAAAAATTTGTTGTGTATCACGTCTTCTCCATGTTCACGAGCCTATTCACGAGCTTGGTTCATGAGTTTGTTCACAAGCTTGGTTAATGAGCTTGCTTATGAGCCTATTCACGAGCTTGTTTACGAGCTGACGAGCCGAGTTTGAGGATGTTCTAGCTCGGCTCTTTTAACTTACGAGCCTCAAAATGATGTTCGGGCTCGGCTCGTTTAACTTAATAAACAAGTTCGAGCGAGCTTCTAACGAGCCGAACGCTGAGCAGCTCGCGAGTAGCTCGGTTTGGTTACAGCCCTAATTAAAATGGGTAAGAAACATAGCAAGTTAAACTAAATAAAGAATGTCAAAGTCTTTGAGCCATCAAAGACTATACAAAAGAATTCTCTTTTATGTAGTCTTTCACCAAGCTTTTGAAAAATATTGGATCTACGTTTTCTCTCTCTTCATGTTTGAATATATTGACTCCATATTCAATTAGTAAGCTTATTGGATTATAGTTTTCATCTTGAGATTCTCCAAGATCTCCTTTGTATAGCTTTCTTGTGAAATAAAACTTGTATCATTTTGTTGCTTAACTTCGATGCCAAAGAAGTGTGCCATGAGCCCTATGTATGTCTTCTTAAAAATTTTCATCATCATTTACTTTAATTATTTGAACATGTTTGGGCTACCTCTTGTGAAGATCAAATTGCCTACAAAGAGACATGATCAAAATATCTCTACCTTTGATCTTGATATATAATTTGTTGTGTGCTCATAGGGAGATATACTGAAGCTATCCACTTAGACGTACTTTTTGATTTGGATGTTCTATGCTTTTGGTACTTGTTTTAACCCATAAGATATTTTTTAACTTCTACACCTTAACCTCGTTGTCTTTTTCTTTGTAGCCTAATAGTTGATAAATGCAAATATCCTCTTCAAGAACTCTATTTACAAAAATAGACTTCATATCCCCATCATATATTTTCACTTGTCTTGAGTTGCCAAATAATTAATTAATACAACTATCTCCATATGAGCAACGAGGAGTTGATACCTCATTGTCATCAATTCTAACTTTTTGAATAGTCTTTCACAACTAACATCTTCTTGTGCCTTTCATTCTTTCTCATTGCATTTTACTTAATTATGTACACCCATTTGATACTTATCACTCTACCCTTTGGGAAGTGAAATGAATGCTCGTGTTATTTTTGTTGATGAGCTTGATTTCTTCATCTATCATTAGCTCTCCACATCTTCTCTTTTGCAACTTCTGAATAGTTCACTTGTTTACAATCAAAAATAAATACAAAATAATATAATGTTATTTTGTCATTTGGTTACTTCATAGAGATCTCAAAGTCTTCTCATATATTAACTTTGACATGGACTTGAAGATGTTGAACATTACTTGTCTCTATAGATAGATGATGTTGGCGAAATAGGTGGAGTTATTGGTTATTTTTGGGCATCTCTATGACATTGTATTCGAGTGAGTACATCTTTAAAAGGAAGAGAAAAATTTAAGTCATTTAATCGAGACTCAAAATCTCAATTTCTTTCTTCATCAAATATTACATATTGTTTGATCACAATATTTTTATTATTAGAATTATATAGTTCACAACCTTTGAATTCATGTCAAACTAGATAAATTTGAATTTTTAAATTTCATCATCAAAATTTGTTCTTTTTTTATCCAATACATGAACATTTGACATGTTTCCAAAAACATTGAGGTGGGAAATGTTGAGATTTCTTGTGGTGTCTTTTCCTAAATACTTCTTGCTACAAATAGATTGGAAGATTAGATTAGCACGACACTTCTATGACCCAAAATATTTTTTTCTAGATTATTGTTTTTCAACATACCCACAATCATATTGAGGATAGTTTGATTTTTCCTTTCTATCATATCATTTTTATAGGGAGATAGTTTGACATTTCACATATTGACTTTTTTGGGTTTGACATAAATTTAATGATGTGTTGATACTCATTTGGGCATTAAATAAATAGATTTCATTAAATTGTGATTTTAATAGAATCCGATGAATGCTAATGAAATCAAAAGTGTTTTAGGTTACATTAATAAACTTGGTAGAATGATGACTTTGGAGGGCTCAATAGTAAAAGAAAATTATGTTATTTTCCATATCATGACTTAGTTATTCTATTCATTGTCTACTAAGAAGATGAAACATCCTTTCATAGTTACAACTCTACCAATTAAGTCATTGAATTTTTATATAACACGATTATATCACCGAGTTCTTATAATCTTTTACTATGCAATACTATCTTTGTTGTTTTATGATATTTTCTTAGAGTCAAAACCATGCTATTTCTAAAACACAATGATGATCATGATTTTATTTTCATATCACATCAATCAAAAACCCCACCTATATAAGAAGTCATATTATTTTTTAGTATCATGACTCATTGAATTTTTATATAACACGATTATATCACCGAGTTCTCATAATCTTTTACTATGCAATACTATCTTTGTTGTTTTATGATATTTTCTTAGAGTCAAAACCATGCTATTTCTAAAACACAATGATGATCATGATTTTATTTTCATATCACATCAATCAAAAACCCCACCTGTATAAGAAGTCATATTATTTTTTAGTATCATGACTTAATCAATACAAAACCAAAAATCATGCAACATTAAAATATTTTTAGTCATGACAATCTTTTCTACCTAGACTTTATGATAAAGAAAGTAAATATCTAAGTCACAACATTATAATCACTACCACTTTATGTTACATAAAGTAAAAATCATAGTAACATGCTACCACAACTTCATGATTCAAAGAGGAAAATCTTTATTCAAGGCATTCCTATCATAATAAATTTATGCTCTGGGTAGAAATTACTTCTATCATGATAAATCTTTATCACTATAACTTTTGTACTTTAGAGAATATTAAAATAGATAAAAAAATTATGACCTCAACCCAATACCATTACTTCTAACTTAAAGATTTGCATCTTTGAAGTATAAAAGAAAAACTTTAAATTTGTCATGAAGGAGAGTGGGGGAATTTGATTTTGAGTCCAAGAGCATGGCCAACCCTAGACATCATGACTTCTAACTTTCAATTAGGGGCAAATTCAAGTTGAACACAAATAAGAATTGGTTAGGATTAGGTCTTGAGACTAAGATCCTCACTAGGGATATCATTGGGAATCTTTCGATTCCATGAGGTACCACTCCAAATATATCGAGTGAACTCTTTCTGAATATCAAGCTAAATTGTAGTATAAGGCTAGTTTATTATATTTTTGTTATGAAAATGTGATAGTATAATATTTAAATTTGTGATAAAATTATGGTTTAAATGTTGATTGATATAGATGCTATTTAAAACTAAAATATAAGGTTTTCAATAGATAGTAGGTTAATGAAAGTTAGTCATGATTGATGATAATAAGTAAGTCATGAGACACGCTCTCGAGATGTGATAAGAAGGAAATAAGTCATAATTTTAACAAGTAAGATAAATCCATATGTGAAAACTTGAGGTTAGTTTAATTATTATGAGTATAGTTCTTACTAAGATAAAAACATAAATATATTTAGGACCAATCTATTATGCATATCCTAGAAGAAACAATTCTCAAGTGATGATAAGTATGTCATGAGACACATACAAGTGAATGTATTTTTTATGTTGGTGATTGCCATGTAATTTATTATCTTATATAATGTTTATAGGTGAGCTTTATGAGAAATCATATGTTAATTGAGTCATTAACATGAGTATGATACTTATAAAGTTGAAAACATAAAGATATTTAATTCTTCATTATTTTATGCTATTATGGTATTATATGTTGGAAAATAGGGATACATACTCGACGTAGTCATCAAGGAAAATTGACACACTACCTAAAAGTAGTAGATGTATGAATGACTCATGAATAAAACAAGTATAGTTACAATGGTTAAATAACATTGGTATAATTATGATAGAATCATCATTATTAATGACTATTCAAAGATGATAACCACATTGTATGCTAAGAGGCACTAGGGTATTTCAACACTAATTTATCATTTATTTGAAAACAAACACAACATTACCTAAATACTAAAGAAATCTTATTTCACACAAAGAAGTGAGCTAATCATAGAGTCCAAGTATCTTTCTAAAATACAAGTCTATCTACTCAATTCAAGTAGTTAATGATTCACTATTAGGTCAAATTTCCAATGCAATCAATGTGAGATCAATATATGGACTTACATCCATATTAACTTTTTGTATGACTAATATATTTGTGAATTTTCATTATATGAAAATAATTGTCCAATGGGCTTTTGGGACCATGATATAGTTTTGAAACTATAACAAAATTACAACAAGTTTTTCGTATCATTGTTGAGAATTGTTTAGTTTGGTTAGTCAACTTGAATTGATGTTATGATCCTTGCAAAATAATAATTTTATTTCATTTTTGTTTGGATAATAATTATTGCTTAGTATTTATATTTTTTTTTCTTTATTTTTTTGTTATTTATTTTGTAGCAACTAAACTTTGTATGAGTTGAAGCTTTGAGATCGAGTTAATATCTCTAGACCATGCCTTGAAAGGACAAGAAGGAATCTATTGAGATAGATAGCTGAGAGAATAAATATAGAAGGAAATAATAGTGATGAAAATAACCAAGGGAATGTAGAAGAAATATAATAGCTTATTTACCACTATACACTATGAGATTATTGGCTACCAATGATGATAGACAATTACTCTAGAATTTGGTGCAACTAATATATGTGAATCACTTTGAGTTGAAGCCTAGTATAATAGTGATGGTACAATGGTGCCAGTATGATGGATTCTTTTTAAATGATATAAATAGTCATGTAGAAATATTTTTGGAGTTGTGTGACATGGCGAAGATGAATGAAATTAACCTAGTTACAATAAAGTAAGACTTTTCAATTTTATTTGAGAGATAAGACTAAGAATTGGTCCTAGTACTTATCTAAATGATTAATTGAAAGTTAGAACAAACTTATGTAAGCTTCCAAGAAGAGTAGGAGATGTTAAATGGTGCTTGGGACCGATTCAAAAATCTATTGATGAAGTGCCCCACAACATGGATTTAAATTATAATTCCAAGTTTAAAATTTCTATAATAGTTTAAAATACATGATGAGATGCATTATTGATTTGGCACTCTAATGGTTCAATCACAAACAAGTCACCTGGGGAGACATATTCCTTATTTGAAGAGCTAGCAAAAAATAACTACCAATTATTAAATAAAATAGCTTTTGGAAGAAAACTAGTTGGAGTGTTGAAGTTAAATAAATTGACCACATTAGAGATCAAACTTGATAGATTCTTTAATAAGTTTAAAGCCTAAAATGACAAGACTTAGTGTGAGAGAAGTTTTTATTTTGCAATAGCAAGAAGTGCCCAACTTTGATCTCATGTATCAAATGAAGGAAACAATATTTTGTATAATATAAAGTATGTGTTTAGACCAAATAACAATGCTCCCACATACTTCCATTCGAATGTGAGAAATAATGAAATTTTGTCATTTGGAACTCAAGGGAAAGTCCAGTAGAATAATGGACAATTTTAAAAAAATTTATGAGTAACTCAACTAGATATCAAATACAAGGAGTCTTGAGAGTTCTAATTACAATCACTCAAAGAGAATGGAAATATCATCGTGAGAAATAATATTCTTGTACTACTCATAGAGATAAACAAAAGGAATAATATATAGAAGAACTGAATAAAAAGGATTGAAATGAGGCAATAACATTTGAATATGGTAGTAAAGATTATTGAGAATCAACTAAGGAAACTAACATTATTGTTGAAAAACAAGAGCATAAATGGGTTACCAAGCAATATTAAGAAAAATATAAAAAGGTACATGTCTATTAAAAGTAGAAATAGTAAATAGTTGGATGGGTAACAAACATATGAGAAACCACTATCATGACTTTTTCTAAAGGCATGATGCCACCGCTATGACATATGATGCAATGACTTTTTTCAAAGTTTTGGCATCCATAGAACCTATTGCCCAACTCATGTCCCTAGCCATGATACATATAGAATAAAAAATGGTGGAGGTGATGCATATTATCAAAGAAAAGAATAGAATATTGATTTTCTAGATAAATAATATGTAAATATTAACAAGATCTTTGCAAACAAGATATTTGGCATAATCTTTCTTTTCTATAGTATTTTAGAAAAGAAAAGTTGGATGAGTAATTTGAGAGATTATTCAATATCTTCAAAAAGTTGGAAGTCAATATTCAATTTGCCAAAGTGTTATCCCAAATGGTCAACTACATGAAATTTATGAAAATTGTCATGAATAGCATGAAGAAGTTAAAGATATAAAAAAATGAATATGACCAAAAAGTATAGCATAATCATTCATCAAAAATTATTAAGAAAGCTCAAAGATCTGAGAAGTTTTATGATTCCACGTATTAGTGGGGACCACACATTTTGAAAGATACAATGTGATTTGTGATCAAATATCAACTTAATGTCATGGTTCATAGTGCAGAGATTAAATCTTGGATACATTATTTTAATATCTCTCTCACTACCAATGACAAACTGTTAGATCAAGTTTCCATAGAGAATTATTGAAGATGTTTTAGTCAATATTGGCAAATTTATATTTCCTACTAATTTTGATATGCTAAATGTGGAGGAAGACTAGTATACTCCATTACTCTTGGGATGATCATTTTTAACTAATGGATATGCATTAATAGATGTTAAGAATATTGAATTCATACTTTGTGTAAGTGAAAAGTAAGTAAAATTTGACCTATATAAAACTTCAGAGATTTCAGACAATGATGAGGAAGATTATTAGAGAATAGATAATATCTCACATATAACTAAGAAAAGAAAATGTATATTTCAAATGAAAGAATTTCATGAAAGATTATTATCCCAAAGAAGATTGAAAAAAGTAGAACTAGAGGCAATTTGGAGAGAATAAAATGATGCAAGTGAAACTGAGGAAGATAATTGTTATGAAGTCATGATACTTTTCAAAATCACGACTTATGAATAGTCAAAGTTAACCTCCCAAAGTTGCAAAGGAAGAAGCCAAAATGGTAGAGTTCATAATTCAAGAACATAAAGAGACTTACCATGAAAATTTTTGAGAACATAGAAAAAGTTTAAGAAAGAAATGTCTATTACTATTTGTTGATTTACTAGAAGAAAAAGATAAGATGGAGATAACAATTAATGAACATCAAAAGGAATATGAGTATATGGTTGTTGTAATAAAAAAGTCATGACTTTTGAAGAAGTTTCAACTTCACATGCAGAATCTATGATTGAAGTAATGGTAGGATACAAGGTCATGATAATGATGAAATAGAAGCTTAAAAGAGAACCATGACTTATACTTAAGCCATGGAAAATAAAGATCTAGAGAGAAATTCATGCCATGACATAATAAGTTATGGCCATATCAAATGTTATCACATGTAATGATGCCTTGACTTTTCATAGAGTCAAGATATCCACCGAGAAGTATCCCAAAGGAAAGACTCATGAGTTAATGTTGAAGGATAATTCAAGAAGACAAGTATAAAAGAAAAATTATTTTGAGAAACTTGCCTGGATTGCTAAAATTATCAATTAAATTGGAGATTTACTTTTAATCTAGCTAAATATATTAAATATAACATTACTTGGAAGGAAATCCATGAGTTTCTTTTTTACATTGTGTGATGTAATATTTCTTTTTTCATATACCCAAAAAAGAAGGCGTAATACTCAAACCTAGTCATGACTTTATCATACGAAAAATGAAATCATGACACTCAAACCTAACTATGATTTTTTTTATAAATCAAACAAAGTCCTTACACTCAAACCTAGTCGAGATTATTCTTTTAAAAGAAAAGTCATGACCATGCCTAGAGTGGTGGCAAAATTTTCATTAGCGATGACTTAATTATAACCTTATATAAAGCATTAACCCTACTTTTTTTTTTGCAAATTCATTTCTTTTTTGTTTTGCTAATTCATTTCTTTTTTTTTTTGCTAATTTATTTCTTTTTTTTTTGCTCCACTCTGAAATAACTAATTACTATATTTTTTGAAGATCTAAGCTACCATGAGATAGAGACATTGATTTCAAAGCTTGGGGCATAAGAGAAAAGACTAAGGTGAGTTGCAAAGCTAAGGGCATAAAAGAAAAGACTTATGTGAGTTGCAAAGCTAAAGGCAAGCGACGAAAGCAACTTGCCATTGAGACTTCCTCTAAAGTCATATCACCTAAACTAAGTTTATATTCAAAAGGGAGGAGGAGATGGATGACCTTTATTCTAGTCAAGAAGTTATGAGCGAGTTGGAGTTTATTGAGTTCATCCTATCTTTCTAGCTAATGATAGATAAAAGAAATTGGGTCATTTTTTGCATACACATGTAATGTGGGAACATGATGATCGCGAGGGAGTTCTACTCCAACTTAGAAGATAAGCAAGATAAGTGGTATTATGTATTAAAAGTGCAACTAAATAAAAGGGAATGTGGATTGTATGACATTCAAATCTTTATATATACAACTAAAATATAAGGTAATTGCTAAGAAATTGATGGATTGAAGAGAGACTTGAAAAGTTTCTTCAAAAATTGCATATGGATACTTAGTATGGGAAGACCTCACGAAAAAGATCAAGTTTTGGTTATACTTTTTGTGTTTTATTTTGCAATCAACTCTTCATGTCGCCACCATCATGTAAGTTAAGTGATCTTGCTCTTTACCCTGATGAAATAATAATATATGATCCATGTGGAGAAAATCTTATAGAAATCTAATCTCAACATTCAATGAAGAAAATTCTCAACTCAAATAAAACACCCCGTTGATTATGATTCTATGTCGAGCCAAATGAGTTTTAATGAATAAAGAAAGAGATGGATGATACACATGGATGTCCCCATAACATTGGCTAGTGTGAAGAGGGGACTTGATGGAGAAATGAAGATGAAGTTTGTTCTTAAAGGAGAAGAATCAACTGATGTTGGGCAAGAAGTGTTATTGTTCCATAATGCTGATTATTTTACTTTCAAACTATCAAATATTCTTTTTAATCTAGTAATTTGTGATGATGTATAATTATAAAAATAGATTAATTATTGATTGATTTCATGACTTAAGATTCTTGATAGGTTTTGATAAATGGAAATAAAATCAAAAAAAAAATGGAAGTATTTAGCTGAGGAGTAGAAAATGGAGTCTTACATAATTTTGATATACATTTTTGATCAAAATTTTTTTTAATTAGTCATGCCAATTTTTGTATGACATGACTCTATTAAATCATTAGCATAATTCTTTTAATATGCAACATATTCTTTGTGGTAGTATTATTATCATGGAGTCACAGTCATACATATCTCGTAAAATTTAAATGATAGTGATATTAAATTTACAATATAGTAAAAAAAATAAAAAAAATAAAAAAAATAAAAAAAATAAAAAAAATAAAAAAAATAAAAAAAATAAAAAAAATAAAAAAAATTTACATAATAGCAACCAAGTGCCTTACCACTGCTAAAAGTCATAGTCATATTCTAGTACTATGACTTAATCTTTAATATGATTCAATAGTCTCAAGTTAGAGTCATGACCTTTTTTACAAATCTATAACTTTTGAGCTATAAAAATTCATAAAGCTAAAATTACTCAGGCCAAAGCCACAATATTTATTTAGCACCATGACTTTTCGGACATAGAATATTATAAAGAAAATTATTTGAGTATGACTATTCTTCAATATCTTGACTCTTGTCTTCAAAAAAGATTAAGTTATGACTTATATGTATAGGCTAATTGCTAGTTCCACGATATTTTTTTTATATTATGGCAACATGATATATGAAAGAGTAAAGGCTAGTATCATCGTCACTGATAATGTCGCAGATACTTGAGACATATGAAGGAAAATTTTTGTACTATAATCATTTTTCACTATCACAACCATAAAATACACACGAGAGATAATCTTAGTGTTGTGGGTTATTTTCTAGCACTATGAATATATAATAATTAAGAAAACTAATGCCAACACTGATTATTTCATAATGTCATGACCATATAATAATATGAGAGACCATTCATAATGCCATGACTATATAGTGTTGTGACCCTTTATAAAATATACAAGAAGGCAAGCACATGAATCACATTCACTTTATAGTGCCACAATACTGTGTGATAGAGATATTATGCCTAAGTCATGGTCATTGCCCAATATTATAATTTTATGTTATATAAATATTGGAATACATTTCGGAGTCATGGCCATTTCCTAAAATAATAACCTCAAACTTAAGAGGTGAAGACTAAAGTTGTGAGTGTGATTTTCTTTTGAAAGATACAACTTCCTACTTAGAGTAATGCATAATTTTCTGATTGTAAAAGTGAAAGAAATATAAACTTTGGATATCTCTCATTTTCTTCTTCTCTCTCCATGTAACAAGCAAAATCATGATATAACTATTAAACCTGATAAATGAATTTCTTACACTCTAAGAGCTCCACGATCAAACAAGAGACATAAGACTTAATGCTAATCCATAGAGTTGGAGGAAGATATGACTCTCACCCCCATCCTCTCTAGTGTAGATTCAAGATTTTTTACCAAAATATCATATGATTTTGGATTTGTATAATTTATTTTATATGATGTGACTTTGGTTTTACATTAATGTATATATTTGATTTATGTTGTGTCATGAATATTGATAGTTGAGTAATTAAATGGAATTTGAAATAAGAATTTGATTATTGGTAGGTTTGTGGGAGATTATCATGGTAGATACAAAAAGGTAAACTATTAGGCTCACACACACATATGATAAGAAAGAAGTGACAACCCTTGCAACTTTGATGCATGAGATAAACCTATATGCTAAAATACAATAATTGGACATATTAATCATTATAAGTATGGTGCTTATAAAGTTAAGTATGATTATTTTTACATGTTAATCTAATATATATATCTTAGAAAAACATGTTATCAATTGGGATGAATATTATATAAAATATTCTTTAATTATTTTCCTTTAGTGTAATAGCTGCTTCACCACCAAGAAAGATGGTGATACATAATTTTTGGGACATGCATGAGTTTATTGTGACTCATAAGGTGGTGATAGCCCTTGCGAGTTATTTTCACTCATATGATTTCTATTTGTGATTATTGATGAAAACATATATTAATTATTTGAGTATGGTACTTATGAAGTTGAAAGTGAAAATTCTTACAAACTATATCAATTCTTAGTTTTTATGATGCTCGAGTTTAGATAATAAGAATATACATATGAAGCAATCATCAATGATAATTGATGAAGTATTCTAGAATGTATGAGAATATGAATAACTTTCGAATAGAGTTAATTTATTATCTAGGTACTGACATACCAAGGAGATTACTATGTGGGAATAACTATAAGGGACCTACCATTGGAATGAGCTCAATGATAATAATCACTTTATATCTTATTAGAAAAATGAGTCATTACATAATACTCTAATATTTTTGTTATCCAAATATAATATAATACAAGCTAATTTAAATAAATATCACATAAATTAAAATAATCCCATAGATCTAAGATTGACCCCATGGTTTAGGTATTCATTTAACTAGAATTAAGTTGTCTCACCATTGAATAATTAAACTCTTACTACAATCTCTGTGGGATCAATATCTAGATGAAATTCCTCTTTATAACTTATATGATTCATATACTTGCAGATCTTTATTGATGTGATACTCTCTTTAATGAGTTTTTGGAACATTGACTAACTATAAAATTAGATAGCATAACAAAGTTATAATATTGACATAGAGACAGTGAAAAGAAATTGATACAAAATTAATGAACAATCACAACTATGATATGATTGTCCTATGAGTAGAAAAAAGGAGGCTTAAAATAGGCTTTCAACCTATTAAAAAAATGAAATTGGAGGTCTATAATAGCAAGATTTGCTTGAAGGCAAAGCTAAATTTTCTGCATATTTAATAGTATATTTTTGAGAGAAGAGACACTAAGTGAGAATAATATATAAGGAGAAAGGAAAAGTAAGATAAAGCTAATGCCAAGCAATGAGATGTATTATAAGAGATGTATCTCAACAAGAAGGAATGATTATTTTAGAGAAATGGGATATATTATGGTGATCTCAACAAGAAGGAATGAGTGGTAAAATATGGTAAATGTGTTGGATAAAGAGATAAAAGGAAACGTGTATTATAGAGAAACAGTGAATTGAAGATTTGGGAAAGTATAATGAGAATTAGAAGCATGTGCATTTTAAATTGACTCTTGAAGATTTATTCAACTTCATTAGAAGATGACAAGATGCTTTATGCATTATGATCTCAGTGATGATGAAATGGGCAAAGGGCAACAAGAAAATTTCAAAGTGACTTTTAATATCTATGCTCATGTTTGAGCTATCTAGAGTAAAGTTCCCATTTAAAGATTTTGGACCCTCATGGTCAATCACACCATCTACTATTTGACACCACAAAATGAATGTTTTGGATTGTTTGGCATGAAATTATTGATGTGTTTGCACTTATTTGAGCCTTAAATAGAAATAATTTACTTAATGATTATTTTAATTGAACTTAATAGATATTAGTGAAATCGGATGTACTTGGGTAAAATTGATAGACTTGGTGAAATGATAATTTAGAGGGGAGAAAAAAAAATAATGAAAAGTCATGATATTTTTCATTACACAATTTGGTTATACTTTCCAAAAACCTATAGAGTAGTTCTAATATTATTTTTTGGTATTAACTCAATTAAGCAAGCCATGATAATCTTTGTATGCTATGAATCTACCATCAAGATATCATAATCTTATTACTTTGCAATATTACAATATTATCTTTATGATAGTGATATTTTATTGAAGTTGCGATCACACTATTTCTACAACAAAATAACAACCATGAACTTATATATATATATATATATATATATATATATATATTGTGACACCCAAATTCCCCACAGGTACAAGTAGTCAAGACATTTTACCACACCATGACTTAATCAATATGGAGCCAAAACACCAAGTAAATTTAGTCATAGAGTAAATATATCAATCACAAACATTCCCAGTGCTGTGACTTTGTATTCTAGAAAGAAAATATTTCAGTCATGACATTTCTTGCCTTCATGTCTTTAGTACTCTAAAAGATTTAATAAGATAATAAAGTCACAATCTCAATCTAATACCATGACTTCTATCTTAAAAAATCATATAGAATCCCTAAGTATAAAAGAAATACTTAGTTTTTTTCAAAAAAAAGGGAGAGCGTAGGAATTATATTTCAAGCTAATAGCATGCAGATCCTAAGTAACATGATTTCAAACTCATATTAGTAGCAAATATGAGGTGATTGCAAGTAATAATTATTTGGAATTAAGTTTTGAGAGTTAGATCCTTATTATTGATATCATTGAGAATCCTTGATTTTAGAAGATGTTACTTCAAATCTTATGTAAATTATTCTCTAATGTCAGGTTAATTTGAGATTTAGGGTTGGTTGATATACTTGTGTTATAATGATATAAATATATAATATTTATGTTCGTCGTAATGTTCTAGTTTAAATCTTAATAAATATGGATGCTAATTAGAACTAAAATTAAAGGTCTTTACTATATCGTAAGGTTATGCATGATTGTCATGATAGACAATGATATGTAAGTCACATGATATGCTCATAAAATATGATAAAAAAGGAAGTAATAACCTTTCTAATTTTAATATATGAGATAAACCTATATGTGAAATATCAAGATTGATATATGTTTAATTGATGCGAGTTAGGTATTTATGAAGTCGAATGTACAAACATATTTATGACAAATCCACCATGTATATTCTAAAAGAAATGACTTTCAAGTGATGCGAGAGTTAAATAGGATGTCTAATATATGAGTTTCACCATAATATATGAGTCATGTGTTAGTTGTGATAAATGATAACACATATATGTTATGAGATACATGTAAGTAGAGATGTCTCAATTAGTGGTTACAACTCTACAAATTATTTCTTCTTGTATGATTTCTATATGTGAGATTCATGAGAAAACTTATGCTAATTGATGTGTGTATACTAGTTACAAAACAAAAAATATAAATGTATTTATTACCATATTATTTCATGTATTTAAGGTATTAGAGATCAGAGAATAAAAATATATACTCAAAATAATCATGTAGAGTAATTGATGTATTTTCGAAAAGAAATAGTTGTATAAATGAGCCACAAACAAAATGTATGTGTAGTTTCATAGCCATTCATAGTATCATGATAATTTTGCTCCATAGAGGATATGAAGAGATGACAAAGTCATGACCTCACACTCGTGTTATGACATCTACCTTTGCATGGATTCATGAAGTATAAAGTGACACTTCGAGAAAAAGGAAAATGAGAGAGAGAGAGAGAGAGAGGAAATGGGCAAGAGAAGATCACTTTGTATTCCAAGCTTAGGTGTCATAGCTTCAACCTCAATTAGGAGTAAACCCAAAAAAAACAAGCAAAACTGATTGTAATTAGTGTTTTTTTCTAAGAAATAAATTTGGTCATTTATTGGAAATCCTAGAATCCATGAGATGATGTTTCACACATCTAGCATGATTTTATCCCCAATATCTAGCTAAATCGAATTTTAATATTGATTATATAATTTTGTCAAGATGGATGCTCTATTAATGAGTTTATGCTTATTTTATAATGTGTTTGGATGTTGGTGAATATAAATATACTTGAGAACTAAAAATTAGGATTTTCATGAATATGTTAGTTTATGTCTATTAGCTATAAAGGATGATGATAAGTATGTCATATGAATCACTCACATGATTCAAATAAAGAAAGTGACAACCCTTCTAATCATAATACATGAGATAAACCATGTTAAAATTTTTAAGTTAAGGTATGTTAATCATTGTGATGGTATTCATGAAGTAGAAAGATTGAACATATTAAAGACCTATATATTATATACTATCTAGAAAAACTAACCTCTAGGTGATAAGGAGGTTAAGTAGATAGATTACTTATATTAGGAGTTTCATCATAGTATTTGAGTCGTGTATTGGCCATGGTGGATGGTGATAACTATGTGAATTATTTCTACTTATATGATTTCCATGTGTAAAATTTTAGAGAAGGTGTATGTTTTATTGTTATGAGTATAGTGCTCACGAAGTAAAAAGTACAAATAAATTTATTACCATATTATCTCATGTTATTAAGAAAATTTTAATTTAGAGAATAGAAATACATACTCAAAGAAATCATTAAGGTTAATTGACATATTACCTAAAAGAAATAGTTATGATAATAATCCTTGCATAGATCAACATTAACTTCAATGTTAAAATATCTGAGGAAAAACTACATGGGGATCATCCTTGATAGTGGTAGTCTAATGGATAATGACCACCTTATATGCCAAGAGAGCATATAAGTATTTTCACACTAATTTATTTTTCATCCAATAACTAAAAACAACATGAACCAAACATCAAGAAGCATCAACATGCTTAAGTATGTGTATCAATCTTAGAGTCTAAGTATATTCCCCAATACTAAGTACATCTATTTGACTTATACATTTATCCATTCATTATTGTGGGATTGATATTTAGAGTTATGTCAACTTTATTACTTGTAAGACTATATACTTATGAAGCTAAGTTGGTCAAGATATCCTTACTCAACTAGATTTTATGATTGTGTCAAATAACTATATGTTTTAGTATCGTCACAAAGTCACAACATTGCTAATGGAGACAAAGGGGAGTAATGATGTAGAAGAAGTTTAAAAAAGACATAATGAGAATTAAATTTGGTAACTAACATTAATGATGAGGAAAAAGAGTATCAGTTGTGCACTAGTTGATACCAAATAGAAATCAAGGAGATGCATATCTATGACACTCAGGAGTAGCACATAATTAGAAGGGTATAAAATCAAAGAATAACCAAAGGAGATGATGTACAAAAGAAAATCACAAATTTTACAAAAGTAGCAACTTCGTACGTGGCAAGAGACAAAGCCATGATGTCAATGATGCTGATTTATGGAGAAGCTTTGACTTATTTAAAATCCATGATATTAGAATTTAAGAGAGAAAATGCCAAAGTCACGACTTCAAAAAAATTCTTGTCATTGGAGGAAAAAGTCTAACTAATCTCTAAGTTGTGTCAATCATGATGAAAGATATACATGATGATGTTGTGACTTTTTTAAAAGTCATGGTACAGAAGAATGTTTCAAAACATGGACAACTCCAGATGTACTAGTCATGATGGTACTACTTAATCATATTCATTATGCTTTATTAAGAAAAGAGAAGACAAAGTTAATCATCATTTTAACTATATTAACTAAAGATATGAAGATGACCATGGTGAAAATGATCAAAAAATATACCAAGATTATAGTTTGTTTACTTGGAGATATCAAATTAATCAGACCATCAGTATGTATGCAAGGTATTTATAGATGATGATGCAAAATTAATAATTAAATACCAATATAGGTTGAATCTAATAATAAAAGATGTGGTAATAAATAAGATTGTAAAATGACTTAATGTAAGAAATATTTATTTCATATTAGATAATCAATAAGTTAGTCTGATTTATATAGTACCAAAGAATGGAGATTTGACAATAGTAAAAATCTCAAATGAGAAATCTCCACATGTGTAACCATAGGATGACACATATGTGTGGCTTATCATAAATTGAATAAGAAAATGAAGAAGGAACACTACCTGCTTTTTTTAATGGATCAAATTCAAGATAGAATCTTAGGGGATTCATGGTATTGTTTTCAAGATGAATATTTGGGATACAATTAGATTTTAATTGACCTAGTAGATCAAGAAAATACTACCTTTTCTTGCCCTAATGAAACTTTTGTATCCTGGATGATACAATTTGGTATTTACTGTACTCTAGCTATATTTTAGAGGTACATGAATGTGATCTTTACTGGTCTCAATGAGAAACTTATTGAGATATTTATGGATGATTTTTATTTTCATTAAAATTGTTCATTAAAATTATGTAAAAAGAATAATTTTATTCTTAACCAGAAGAAATGTCCTTTCATGGTGAAGGAAGAGATAATACTAGGACATTCGGTCTCAACTAAAATATTGAAGGTGGATAGGACAACATGCATGGTTCAATGGTTAAAACTCTATCTCACCCTAAAACTATCAAGGGGGTTCATAGTTTTTTTTGACATACTAGGTTATAATGATGATTTATGCACTTCTTAAAAATGGCACAACTATTTTACAAACTATTAGAAAAAGTAGTAGTTTTTAACTTTAGTAAAGAATGTGTTGAATCATATGAAGATTTGAGAAAAAATTGATGGAGAGCTAGCTCAAGTTTAACAATATCATAATGAGGAGAGCCGTTTATGATTATGTGTGATATAAGTGCCTATGCACTTGGAGCTATACTAGGATAGAAATGAGACAATTTTTTTGAGTCATTTCATATTTTAGTTAAACCTTGAATGGCCCAAGTAAGTTAAGCAACTATAGAAAATGTGATGTTGGTCATGATATTCTCTTGTGAATATTCCGATCATACATAATTAGAGCAAAGATAATGATTTACATAGATCATGTAGTTGTGTGATATTTTTGCATCAAAATTTTGATATAAAGATAAGAGACAAAAAAAGAAGTGACAATGTGATAGTTGACCATTTGTCCTTCTTGGAATCCAAGAGTGTCAATTCACTTTGAAGCTCCAAAATTCTTGATATGATGGATATGTTTGTAAAAAACTTTGGATATAAAGATAAGAGACAAGAAAAGAAGCGACAATGTGATAGTTGACAATTTGTCCCTCTTGGAATCCAATGGGAAATTTGGAGATGCTGAAATTTCAGAGATCCATAGATGAGTATATATTGATGTTGAAAACTCAATTGCCCTGGTATTCCAATTTTGTTAATTATCTCACATGTGATGTCCTTCATCTTTCTCTCACATCATACCAAAAAAGAGAGTGTATGCATGACAAGACAAATTGCTTATGAGACAATCCACTTCTGTTTTGAAGATGTATGGATCTGATCCTGAAAAGATGTATACCAAAGATGAACAAATTGAGATTATTTTCAAATACTTCTCTTCCCCTTATGAAAGAAATTTTAGAAATAACAAAATTGTCCAAAAGATATTACAATCTGAATTTTTTTGTGTCATCATTATCTAGTGATTGTTAGAACATGGTGCGACGATGTGATAGATGCAAAATATTGGGTGAAATATCTCGGTAGAATAAGATTCCGCTCAATAACATCTATAAAGTAAAATCTTTTAATTTATGAAAGATAGATTTTATGGAACCATTCTCTACATCCTTTGGTAAAAGTGCATGCTATTAGTAATGGATGACATGTCTAAAATGGTTGAAGTTTTAGCCACATAAAAGAATAATGCAGGTGGAGTTGTGAGTTTCCTCTACAACAATATTTTCATGTGATTTAGCACACTATGATGTGTCATAAATGATCAAAGAAACCTTTTTTTACAAAAAATTATATGGTGCTTACTTGTCTAAGCATGGGACTAGGTATAAGGAGAGACATCTATATTATCCATAGATAAATGAGCAAATGGAAATATCAAATTAGGAGATCAAAAATATATTGGGAATGATAGTCCATCCATACAAAATAGATTGGTCTCAATGATTAGAGAAAGCATTGTGAGCATATAGAATGACAATCAAAACACCCATGGGTATGTCTCCATATAGATTTATTTCTGAAAAGGATTGTCATTTATCAATCAAACTTGAATATAAAGCATGTGGACAATAAAAAAATGAATTATATAGAGAAGGATATAAAAATAAAAAGAGTTCTTTGGATGAGTGAAATAAAAGAATTAAGGAATAAATTCTATGATAATACTTAGATCTACAAAGACAACAAAAAAAATGACGTGACATGAATCTGCAAAGAAAAGAGTTTAAAGTAGGCAAAAAGATATTAAATTTCCACTCACATCTTAAGTTATTTGTAGAAAAGTTGAAGTCTTTGTAATATGAACTATTTATACCCATGGTCGTGATGCCCTATGAAGCAATCATAATAAAATTAGAAGATGAAATGAAATTTAAAGTGAATGGAAAAAGATTGAAACACAATAAGAAAGAACAACAACCTGATTCTAAAATGGTAGAATTTTAGAAGACGTGGATTCACTTGATGAATCAAAAAATAAAGTCATGGAAATAGATAAAGTGATGACAAAGAGGATCTAAAGAATAATTCTTGATACCTCGACTTCACAACAAATGGTAGCCTTATCAAAGATAATCACATGAAATGATGTTATGACTTTTCACAAAGTCATGGCATCCATTAAAAAGTATCTCGAAGGGAAATTTATGATAGATGAATTAATATTGAAGGATAATTTAATATGAGTAGATGAGAAAATTTATACTAAGAACTTTACATGGACCACTAAAATTACAAACTAATTTGGAGATCCATTGATAATCTAACTATTGATGTTAGATATAACACTTCTTAGGAGGCAACCCAAGTAAGTAGTTTTAGTTTTAATGAAGAAAAATAAAATTATTGTATCAATTGATTCATACACAAAATAATAAATCTCCAAATTTAAAATTCTATTTCCAAAAGAAAACAACTCACCATTATACTTAAACATAATCATGGTAATCCTTTTATGTGGAGTTGTATTTCTTTCTTTTTGATTTGTTGATGATGAGTTTCTAAAAGAGAGAGAGATTTATTACTTAAGGACTAGAACTATTTTTAGTGTGCGAGTTTGTTTAAAATTCATGTACTAACTTTTTTAGATTGTTTGGTATGCAAGTATTGATGTGTTTGTATTTATTTGAGCATTAAATATAATTTTTTTTTCTAAATAGCTATGTTGATAGAATTTGATTAATATTAGTGAAATTAGATATATTTTGGATATAATTGGTAGACTTTGTGGAGCGATGACTTGGAGGGGAAGAAGTAATGAAGAGTTATGATATTTCTTATGCCATAACTTGGTTATACTTTCTATAAGCATATGGACTAGCATCATTTATTGGCCAATACTCTATAAAACAAGTTGTGGCAATCATTGTATGCCACAACTCTACTACTGAGTTCTCGTAATCTTTTCACTATGTAACATTATCTTCATGACTATGATAATAATTAGGAGTCACGACTATATTATCTCTAAAACATAATAATGATCCTGATCTTATATTCTTATTATGGAAACCAAGTATTCTAATGGTATAAGTAGTAATGACCATATTTAGTATCATGACTTAATCAATACGAAACTAAAACACCAAATCAATATAGTCATGACAAATTTTTTTATAATGATTGTGTTCCAAATAATACTTACTCCATTTATGACACTTTTACTACCATGGCTTTATGCACCAGAAAGAACATACCAGGTTCATAGGCATTCCTAGTGCTATAACTTGGGTTCTAGATAACAATCATTTCATTCATGGTATTCCCAATATCATAACTTTGTGCTCTAGATTAGAGTTACTTAAGTCATGTCATTCCTTGCCGCCATGACCCTAGTACTTTAGAGATGATTCAAACATATAAACAAGTTATATCCCAAAGCTAGTACCTTAACTTCTAGCTAAAAAATCACACAAAAGTATAAAAGCAACACATTTTTCATAAAAAAATGAGGAGAGAAAAATTCAGATTTTGAGCCAAGAGTATGTCAACCCTAAGCGGCACAACTTTCAACCCCCAATTAGAGATAGAACAAAGGTAAACACAAGTAATAATTATTTGGGATTAGGTTTTAAGATTTATATCCTTACTAGGATTGTCATCAAAAACTTTCAATTACATCAGATACTACTTCAAATATCTCACATGAATTATTTCTCAATGTCAAGCTAAATAGGAATTTATGATTTTGGTTGATTTTGATGAATAATCATAAAATAAATAGGTCTTTGGAGACTTTTAGCTAATTAGTAGATTATAGAGTATCACATAATTTGAAATTCATTCTTGTCTAAGACTCTATCTAATTAGTTATGATATTTTTTATATGTTACGAATCTATTACCTTATTAACATTATCATGGAGTCATAACCATACTTATCTCCTGATAATTAAATAAATATAATATTAATTTCATATCATAGTAACCAAGTACCTCATATGTGATTTTATAATATTAATTTCAAGACCACTTCCTAACATTATGATTTTATTCTTAATGAAGTTTTTTAGTCTCAAGTTAAAGCCATAAAGCCATAACTTTTAAGCTATAGAATGTAACAAAGCTAAAACTATTTAAGCCAAACTAGTCATAATAATTATTTAGTATCATAAATTTTGGACCTGAAATACTTGAGAGGGAATTTACTTGAGTATGACCAATCCCTAAAGTTATGACTCTTATTCTCAAAAGAAAGTCAAATAATTAATTTTTTGTCAGGCTGATCGCTAGTGCTTTAGTCTTTTTTGTAGTGTCGCGGCCATATGATATATGAGAGAATTCAAGACAAGTAACTTGGCCATTATTAGTACCATAACCACTTAAGATATAAGAAAGACTAATGCTAAATTCCATTTGATATGGCCACATGATGAATAAAAAAGTCGGGTGCCAAAGCCATAATTATTTTCCAATATCATGACTTTGTATTATAAAGATATTAGGCCCAAGTCTTCTATATTTCTTAGCATTATAACTTTGTACTACATAATAATTAGGATATATTCTAGAGTCATGATTATTTTCTAGAGTCATGAACTCAAACTCAAGAAATAAAGGCTAAAGTTATAGCTTAAAAAGCTATAACTTCTAACTTAAATTAATTTAGAAACATTTGAGTATAAAAGATGAAAAAAAAGAAAAATCCAAAAAGAAAACCATCTTCTTTTTTCCATGCACTGAGTAGAATTCAAAGCAAAACAACCAAACCTATAAGTAATATTTGCACTTCCTAGAGGCTCCACAAGCAAGCAAGGGATGCAAGATATAATTTAAATCCTACTATTGGGATATGTGACTTTTATACCTCCCTCTCTAGGGTAGATTTGAGAATTTATATCAAAATAATATGTAGTCTAGGATTTGTATGATTTTATTTGTGTGATAAATATGTATTTTTTCATTAATGAATATGTTTTGATTTATGCTCTATTATAGAAATTGATAGATGTGATGATTAAATAGAGATTAAACTATTAGTAGGTTTGTTTAAATTGTTATGGTGGAAGGTTATATATAAATTCTAAGGCTTACTCACATATATGGTATAAAAGAAGTGATATTCCTTCTGACCATGATGCTTAATATAATCTTATATGTTAAAACTTGAAATTTGGGTATATCAATCATTGCCAGTATGCCACTTATGAAATCAAAAACATGAATGGTTTTACATGTCAATTCATTGTATATGTCTTAGAAGAAATAATTCTTGATTGAACTAGGTATTTTATAGGGTGTTCTTTAAGAGGTTCATCTTTAGTATGTGAGTAACATCATCATTAAGGAGGATGATGATAGGTAATCTAAAGGATCTGCACAAATATATTGTCACTCACAAGGTGGAGATATCCATTTGAGTTGCTTTAATTAGAATGGTTCACACTAGTAAATCATGATGAAGACATGTTAAATTGTTTAAGTATGGTACTTATAAAGCTAAAAGTGCTTACACTTATAATTTATGTTATTTGTTGGCCTTTATGGTACTTGAGGCTAAAGAATAAGAGTGTACATATTAAGTAACTATCAAAAGTAATTAATGAGTTAACTAAAAAGTATGAGGCTATGAATCACTCTAGAGTAGAGAAGATTTATTATCTCAGAGAAAAAGTACAAATGAGATGGTTATGAGGAGATCATTATTATGATAGACTCAATGATGATAACTGCCTTGCATGCTTTAGGACAAATAGCCATTAAGAAAAATAACCCAACCTTCATTCTATATCTAAATAAATATCCTCTAATATAATTTAAAGTATTTGAATACACATCACATAAATTAAATAAATAAATAAATATATTTAAGATTAATACTAAAATCTAAAATAACTATTTACTAGAATTTAGTTGTATCTCTACTGATTGACCTAAATACTAATACAATCAAAATGAGATCGATATCTAGATAAATATCCTCTTTACTACTTGTATAACTCATTTACTTGTGAATTTTTATTGATGAGATACCATCACCAACAAGCTTTTGGGATACTATATAATGAAAAAAGTATGTAGTATAATAAATCACAACACATCTTCTACGTAACTATTCTTTTCCATATTATTATAGAAGAAAAAACTTGGATGTACAATTTAACAGATTTCTCAAAATATTTGAGAAGTTGAAAGTTAATATTCCATTTGCCAAAGTCTTATCTCATATTTTAAATTACGTAATATTTATGAAGAATATAATGAGTAGTAATAGAAAGTTAGAGACTTAATTATAGAAAAGTGAGCATGATCATAAAGAATTGTACTATCACACAACATAAACTACTGAAAAAGCTAAAGGATCCATGAAATTTTATAATTCTATTCATTATTAGGAAGTATAATTTTTGGAAGATATTATGTTTCTTGGAATTAAATATTAATTTGATGTTATGTTCCATAATATGAAAATTGAATCTTGATGAGACTATTCTAACTACTCTATCATTTTAAATAACCAATCATTTATTCAAAATTTTAAGTGGAATTACTAAAGATGTGTTGGTGAAGCTTAGTAAATTTATTTTCCAGAAGATTTTGTTATGTTTGATATAGAGAAAGACTAATATACTTTATTATTCTTGGGATTACCATTTTAGTCGTAGAATAGGTATTGATAGATGTCAAGAAATGAGAATTCATACTTTGTGTGGGTGAAGAATTAGTAAAGTTTAACTTCTACAAAAGCCTAAAGAATCTAGACAATGATAACGAAGAGCACAAGCGGCTAGATAGCCTCCTACCCACTGCCATGAGATAGAACATAGACTTCGATTGGAAAAACTTTGTAAAGGATTATTGTTAATAAGAATGTGGAAAAGATAATGAATTAAATGAACTTTGAATTGAAAAAAATAGTGTAAGTAATAATGAAGAAGAATAGTGCTAGAAATTTCTAACATTCTTCAAATTAATGACTTCTAGGAGATCCATTCTTGACTATTTTGAAATTGTGATGGAGAAGTAGAAACATCAAAATTTTCAATTCAACAATATTGAGAAATTACTCGGAAGTTTTTTGAGATTGTAGAAAATGTACATGCAAAGGAATATCACCCACTAATTTTTGATTTACTAGAATATAAAGAGAAAGTTGAAGCTATAATGGAAGAACATCTAAAGGTAGTTGAAGAAGTTGTAATAATGAAAGTCATGACTTCTAAAAAAGCTACAACTTTGCATGCTAGAATAATGAAGAAAGTTGTGATACGAGACAAAACAATGACAATAGAAGAACATAAGCTTAAAAAGAATGTTGTAATTTTTTCCAATGATACAATGAAGGGAATCTAAAGAGTAATTCTACATGCAATGACATATAGATTCTAGAGAGCAATTCTACATGATGCAACATGAGCAAGTCTCAATATTATTAAAGAAGATCATAGGCAATGATGCCATGGCTTCTTCTAAAATTACAACATTCGTGGAAGAATATCTCAAAGAATATACACTAAAGGATAACTTGATGTTGGAAGAGAAATTGGCAAGATAAGACAAAGAGGAAGACTAAATGAATAAACTTGTTTGGACCTACTAAAATGACTAATTAAACTGAAGATTCAATAAAAAACTAGTTTTGGATGTTAACTATAGAATTACAAGATAGGAAACCCAAGGATTTATATTTTGGGCAGTTTCATGAATAAGCTCATTGCACCTGCTAATTCATACACAAAATAACAAATCATTAGATTTAAGATCTCATTTCAAAAAAAAGATAATTCACCATGACATTCAAACTTAGTCATCATAATTCTTTGATGTGATGTTGCATTCCTTCGCTGTTGTGTTCTTAATGGTGAGTTTCAAAGATAGAGGAAGATTCATTACTTGAGGAAGAGTAATATTTTTAGTGTAAGACTTTATTCAATAATCCATGTACCAACTTCTTTGGTTGATTTAATGTTTATTTACTATTGTATGTGTATGTAATTGAGTATTTATTAGAGATATTATACTAAATATATATTTAGAAAGAATCTGATGAATATTAGTAAAATTAGAGTTATTTTTGGTTAAATTGATAAACTTGTTGGAAAAATGACTTAAAGAGGAGAAAAGTGATTGAGAATTATGATGTTTTATATGTCATGACTTGGACATACCTTTCAAAATTCTATTGAATAGAGATTGTATTATTTCTTGGTCATGATTTTATAAAACTAGTCATAACAATCTTTGTATGCTATGATTCTACTATCAAGTTGGTAAAGTCTTTTCACTATACGACATAGTTTTCATGGTAATGGCATTTTCTTGAAGTTGCGGTTACATTATTTTTAAAGCACAATTATTGCCATAATATTATTTTTATGTTGTGGCAACTAAGTACCCCACTAATACAATTAGTATCAATTTTCAACATCATGACCTATTCAATACAAAAACAAAATACCTAGTGTTTTTAGCCTTGTCAATACTTTCCACCATGACTTTTCATTCTAGAGTATTTACTCTCATTGTGATTTTTTCAATACTGCAACTTTGTGCTCCACAAAAAAATACCCAAGTCATAGCCATTCATAGTATTGTGACAATATTTTGAAGAGAGCAAATACATCATTCATAGTCATTCTTAGTGTTGTGATATTTTGCTACAAAGAGAAAACATCAAAATTGTGATAATTTATAATGACATAACTTTATTTTCTAGAAAGAATTTGTCTCAGTCAAAGCATTCCCAGTGCTATGATATCATGCTCTAAAGGGGAGTTACTTGAGTCATAATATTTATTTCTACTGTGACTTTTATAATTTAGAGAAGATTTGACAAAATAATAAAATCATGTAGATCATTTAGCTAGCACCATGACTTCTAGTTAAAATAACCATGTAAATCCCCAAAGTATAAAAGCAACACTTAGAGATAATAATAAATAGAGGAGAATTAAATTCTAAACCAAGAGTATACAAAAATCGTAGGCAATATGATTCCAACCACCTAATTGGGCAATTTTTATTTATGATTAGATTTTGAGACTTAAATCCTCACTTGGTCTTTCATTAGGAACCCTCAATTCTGCAAGATATCTTTCAAAATATCAAATGTAAATTTTTTTCCAATATCAAGTTATTTGAGAACAATAATTCATTTTATGAACATATGTAATGGTAATTTGATTTTATAAAATTTATAGTTGTGGAAATATTATGATTTGGATATTAATGGATATGGATATTATATAAAATTAAAATTTAGAATTTTTACTATATCATAAGTTTATACATTTTGACTAAGATGAATAATGACAGGTACGTCATGAGTCATACTCATTTGATACAATAAAAAAAACTAATTGTCCTCCTAATCTTAATACATGAGGTAAATTTATGAATACAGATATGAGATTGATGTAATTTAATTATTATGAGTATGTTGGCTATAAAGTTAAAAGCATGACCATACTAATGAACAATCTATTGTGCATATTATAAAAGAACTAGCTTTCAAATAATATAGGGGTTATGTATAATGTCAAACCTAAAGATTTCACCAAAGTGTGGGAGTCGGGTGTTGGTCATGGTGGAAATTGTTAGTTATGTTATCATGGGATACATATAATTGGAAGAGATGAATATGGCGGTGATGGTCATACGAGTCATTTACTATTATATAACTTTCAGATATGAGATTCAAGAGAAAATATATGTTAAATGTCATGAGTATGAAAGTCAAAATACATATGCATTGAGTACCACGTTGTTTTGTATCCTTGAAATATTAAATATTAGAGAAAAGAAATTAACACTTAAAGTAGCTATCAAAGCTAGTTAATATATTGTCTAAAATGAGTAGACATTTGAATAACCTATGAATACGATGATGTGTAGTTTTAAAGATTAAATATTAAGGGCACAACTATGAGGGAATCAACATTGGTAGTAATAATCTATGGACGATAGCCATCTTATTTGTCAAGAAAGCACAAATGCATTTTAACACACTTTATCCTTTGTCTAATTTACAAACATAATATTGCTCAAATATTAAAGAAAACATTATCATGCATAAGGAATTGAGCCAAACTTAGAGTCTAAGCACATTTCTAAAAACCAAAGTCTCTACTCAATTCAAGTAGTAGTTAGTTCAATATTTGTTAATCAAATTGCCTATACTATTCATCTTAGTTTGATATCTAGACTTAAGTATACTTTACTAATTGTATTATCTATATCACTATGAAACTATATTGGAATAAAGATAATTATCAAATGAGCTTTTTTGATCATGGCATAAATGAGATATTTTTACACCATAATAATGTTGTAATAGCAAGTTAACTATGGAGTCTAAGTATCTTTCTGAAACATAAGTTTATCTACTCAACTCAAGTAGTTGTTAGTTCACTATTTGTTATCAAGCTACTCCAGTAATTTCAATGAAATTAATATATGAACTTACATTCATTTTTATTACTTGTATGACTAATATATTGACAAATTTCGATTGGATGAAATCAATCATTCATTGAGCTTTTGGAATCATATTACAAATGATAAATTTTGGCAAAGTAATTAAGTTATAACAAATTCATAGTAATATAGAAGAAGAGATTTTCATGTGACAATCAGAAGTATACGAGATAAAAGGGAAGGAGAACTTGGTATGTAAGCTACATAAGTTCTTATGTGGTCTAAATTTATCTCAAAGGGTATGATACTAGAAATTTGATGATTACATCTTTTTGGTGGGTTTCAGAAGAAGCGAGATAGATATTTGTGTATTCACAAAGAGGTTAGGCACTGAATTTTTGATCCTTACTTTATATGTGCAATACTTCTAATTGAAAAAAAACAAGATTATGATTTGTATTGTGAAGGGATAACTTGTCAGAAAGCTTAATATGACTAACCTCAAAGAAGCTAGGAGTATTTGAGCATGAAAATTGCAAGAAATGAAAGGAACATGCTTTTGCATCTTGAGTAGCAAAAGTGCATTAAAAGAGTACTTTGAAAGTTCAATATGTCTGAGTATAATCTAGTTTGTACACATATGCTCGCTGGATTAAATTTATCTATAGATCACTGCCTATCTATATGGAATGAAAGGAAGAAATAAGCTTTGTGCTTTAACCTAATGTAGTTGGCAGTTTGATGTATGATATAATATGTACAAAGTTTCTGATGTAGTATACTTTCTCAATATATTTATGAGAAACTAAAGAAAGGAGCACAAAAATGTAGTGAAAAGTGTGCTCAAGTATCTTCGTGACACTTGTGATTTCATTTTTTTGTTTTGTGGAAATAGTAACGGAGATATCATTAAAGATAATTCTTTTGTGGATGCTAATTGGGGTAGAAATGTGGATATTAGAAAATGCACAAGTGGATTTGTAATTAGTTTTTATAAAGGATTGGTAAGGTTGTTAAGTAAGCAACAACTTATTGTAGTAGTATTCAACTGAGAATGAATATATGGCCCTTGCCAAAGCAAGAACGGAAGTTATTTGGATTAGACAATTATGTGTAAAGCTTAGTTTTGAGTATAAGAATATGAGGCTCATATGTGATAATCAAAGTACTTTTTACTTAGAATAAAATCTAGCATTTCATGCATGAATAAAGTATACAAATATCCATTACCATTTATCAGAGAATAAGTCAAAAAGAACATTGTTTAGCTAAATAAAGTTGATATGAAGCTGAATTGTGTAGACCACCTGATGAGATAGTGGGCATTGAGAAGTTATGGTGGTACATAGGCAAGATATTATTGATGAAGTATTCGCTAAGTGATAGAATATTAGGATTGGTTCATACAGCATCTATGATATAGGAAGATAGTTGTTGTAGAAAAGGAAGTCACAATCTGAAGAAAATGCATTATGACATTTTCTTCATCATCCCAAATGCACCAACATTCTACTTAACTTGTGAAATTCATGACCTTTTCATTTGGGTAATGACATAAGTTATTGTCATGATATGATAGATATTGTAATGACTGAAGCGGTTTTATGTTTTGAAAATATCTTTCAATATGTACCTTTTTTTAAGACACAAAGTAGCTATCCTATATTCATGTTTAATATTTATGTGATAGTAAATGGGCTATTATAATTAAGATACACAACACAAAATAGACAATTAAAGAATAACAAGAATATCAATTTTTTTGTGTTCTCTCTCTCTCTCTCTCTCTATCTATCTCTCTCTCTCTCTTTCTCCCACTCTTCAATGTGAATCTCTTTGTACATGTAGGCTTACTTGTTCCCTCTCTAGTAGCTTGTATATTATACCAACATCAATCATGTCATCAGTTTAACCTAAATATTGATATTCCCTATCAACTAGTAGTGAGCTGAGTTAGAGCTAATGAACCTACAACGAGAAACTATGCAAAACATTACCCTTTAAATTGGCACCAGATCTTTCATGGTTCTAATCTTGACATTTTGAAATTAAAGCTTGTTAGCCTTGCTGATTATTGATATTTGGTATCAGAGATTGTTAGCCCCTATGATATATGATAATAAGAAAAAAGATAAGAAAAAGAGTAGGAAGAAGAACAAGAATAAGAAGCAGAGAAAGATAAAGAATAATAATAACAATAATAATAAGATTAATAATAATAATAACTGAAAGAAGAAAAAGAAAAAGTTGAAAATAATAAGAAGAAGAAAAAGAATAAAAAAAAGAAGAGCTAAAAAAATAAAAAGAAGAAGAGAAATATGGAGAGAAAAAAGATAAAGAAGAAGAAGAATAAGAAAATGATGAGGAAGACAATTAAGAAGGAGAATAAGGAGAAAATAATAATAATAATAATAATAAGTATAAGAGGAAGTAAATCAAGAATATGAAGAAGAATAAGAAGAATAAGAATAAAAAGATGAATCAAAAAGAATATGGAAGTGGCATTAAAAAAGAGGAAGAATGAGAAGAGGAAAAAGATGAAGAGAAAGATAAATGATTAAGAATAAGAAGATGAAGATGAACACGAAAAGAAACTGAAAAAGAAGAAAAAAAACTAGAAGAACAATAAGAAGAGGGAGAAAAAGAAACATAAGAAGAAAAAGAAGAAGAGTCAGAGGAGGAAGAAGAAGAAGAAGAGTCAGAGGAGGAAGAAGAAGAAGAAGAGTAGGAGGAGGAAGAAGAAGTGGAGTTGGAGGAGGAAGAAAAAGAAGTGGAGTTGGAGGAAGAAGAAGAAGAAGAACAAGAAGAAGATGAAGAAAAATAGAAAAAAAAAGATAACGAATATGAAGAAAAAAAAAGAAGCTGAGATAGAAAAAGAAGAAAAAAGAAGAAGATGATGAATAGAAAGAAGAAGAAGATGATGAATAGAAAGAAGAAGAAGAGGAAGAAGAAGAATAGAAATAAGAGAGGAGGAATAAAAAGAAGAAGAAGATGGGAGAAGAAGAGGGAAAAGAAGAAAAAGGAAAAAAAAGAGAGTAGAAAAAAAAGTAAAAGAAGAAGTAAAAAAAGAAGAACGAGAGGAAGAACATGAGAAGGAGGATGAAGAAGAAGAAAAAAAATGAGAGGAAGAATGAGAAGAAAAGGGAGAAGAAGAAGAATAAGAAGTGGAAGAAAAGGAGTAGGAGGAAGAAGAAGAAGAAAAAGAGGAAGAGGAAAAAAAGTAAAGAGAGGAAGAGGAAGAAAATTATGATCAAGTAGAAAAGTAAGATAAAAAGAAGAAGAAGAAGCAATGGTGTAGGGAAGGAGAGCATGAGGAGGTGGAAGTAGAAAAGGAACTTGAAGATGAAGAACAACAAAAAAAAATGAAGAATAAATAGAAAAATAAGAATAAAAAAAACATGATGAAGAATAGAAATAATGATGTTGAAAAAGAAAAAGAAGAGGAAGAAGAAGTATAAGAAGAAGAATAAAAAGAGAAAAAAGAAGAATAAGATAAAGAAGAATAATAAAAAAAAGATAGAGTAGAGTAATAAGAAGAAGATAATGATGATGTTGATGAGGTTCTTAAGGAATAAGAAGAAGAATAATAAAAACAAGAAAAAAGAAGAAAAAGATGTTGATAAGCAAGAAGAAAAATAAGAATAAGAAATATATGAAGATGATATTGATGATGATGATGATGATGAAATATAAGCAGATGAAGACGAGAAAGAAGAAGAAGAAGAAGAAGAAGAAGAGAGGAAGAAGTAAAAGAGAAGAAGAAGAAGAAGAAGAAAACAAAAGATATAAGAGATAAAGAGGAGGGGGAGGAATCAGAGGAAGAAGGTGAAAATGAAGAAGAAAAGAAAGAAAAAGATGAGAATAAAAAATTAGAATATGAAGAAGAGAATAAGAATATGAATTGGAACAAAAATAAGTAGATGTTGAGAAAGAAAAAAATGATGAGGAAAAAGAATAAGAAGTGATATAGGAAGAAGAAGAATAATAATAATAAGAAAAAGAAAAAATGAAGAATAAGAAGGAAGAGATGAAAGAAAAAAAATAAAGAATAAGAAGAAGCATAATAACAACAATAATAATAGGAAGAAGAAGAAGAAGAAGAGTGAGAAGAAAAATAGAAAGAAGAGAATGAGAAGTATGAGTAGGAGGAGGAAGAAAAAGATGAATAAGAAGAAGAAGAAGAAGAAGAAAACGAAAAAGAAGTAGAGAAAAGAAAAAAAAGAAATAGAAGTAAAAGTAGTACTATAAAAAATTATGATGAAAATGAAGAATAACAAGAAGAAGATGAAGAAAAAGAAAATGAAAAATAAAAAAGAAGAAGATGAAGAAGAAAAATAAGAAAAATAAAAAAGAAGAAGATGAAGAAGAATAACAAGAAAAATAAAAATACTAAGAAGAATAATAAGACAGAATAAGAAGAAGATTAGAAAAAAAAAGAATAAGAATAAGAATTTGAAAAAAAAAGAGAGGAAGCAAGATAAGAACAAGAAGATGATGATGATGAAAAAGTAAATAAAGAATAAGAAGATGTAGAAGAAGAGAAAGACAAGGGGGAAGAGAAAGAAAAGTTAAGTAGAAGTAGAATAAGAAGTAAAGAAGAAGATGAAGAATAAGAAAAATAATTAAAAAATGAAGAAAAGAATAAGAAGAACAAGAACAACAATAATAGAAAGAATAAAATAAAAGAGGAATATGAAGAAGCAAAGGAGAGAAATGAAGAAGAAGAAGTAGAAGAAACTAACGAAGATGAAGATGTTGAAGAAGAAGAAAAAGAATAAAAAAAAAGAATAAAAAAAAGAATAGAAAAAAGAATTGAAAAAAGAATAGAAAAAAGAATAAAAAAAGAATAAAAAAGAATAAAAAAATAAAAATAAGAAGAAAAAGAATAGGAAGAATTAGTAAAATAAAAAGAAGACATTAAATAAAAATATGAACAAGAAAAAGAAGAGAAAAAAGAAGTAGAAGCAAACAAATAAAAATAAGTGGAAGGAGTCGAAGAAAAGTAAGATAATGAAAAAAATGAAAAAAAAGAAGAAGAAAAGATGAGGAAAAGGAAGAAGAAGAAGAAGAATAATAATAATAATAATAATAATAATAATAATAAGAGGAATAATAAGAAGAAGAAAAGTAAAAGTAGTAGTAGATAAAAAAATATAAAAAATATAAAGAAATAGAAGAAAAAGAAAAATAGCTATGAGAAAAAGAAGAAAATGATGAAGGGGAAGAAGAAAAAAAGATGAAAAACAAGAATTTTAATAATAACAATGAGAAGAATAAGAATAATAATAATAATAATAAGTCTAATAACAAAAAGAAGCTGAAGAATAAGATGAAGAAGATCAATAAAAAAATAAGAAGAAAAAGAATAAGAGAAACAAATGAAAAAGAAAAAGAAAATAAAAAAGAAGGAAGAGAAGTAGAAAAAGAAGAAAAGTAACAAGAAGAAGATAAATAGGAAGAAGAAGAAGAAAGACAATTAAAAAAAACATGAAGAAAAAGAAAACAAGAAATGCTAGAAGAAAAAGAAAAAAAAGTGGAAGAACAATATCAAGATGGAACATGAAGGAGAATATGAAGAAAAAAAAAGTAGAAAATGCAAAAGTTGATGACCATTAGAAGGAAGTAGAAGTGGGTCAAAAAAATTAAGAACAAATAGTAGAAGAAAGTGAAGAAGAAAAAGAAAAAAAAGAAGAGAAAAAAAGAGGAATAATAATAAAAATTAAGAAAAGAATAGGAATATGAAATAAAAGAAAAAAAATAAGTAAAAGAATTAGAACAAGAAGAAGAAAAAGTGAAATATCAAGAATAAAAAAAATATAAAGAAAAAAATTTAAAAACAAATAAAAACACAGAAGAAGAATAAACGAAAGAAAAAGAACATAATAATGAAGAAGAAGAAAATTAGAGGTGTTAAACGGACCGGGTGGCCTTGCCTCGGCCCAATGCATGGCCCCACTCGGTCGTGAGTGGCCCGGCACGACATGGTAAAGGCCCGTGCCCATGCCTAGCATTCTCACAGCACGACTCATGTCATGTCATGCCTAGGCCAACCAGGCCACATGTCGGGCCAGGCATGGCTCGATACAATGGTCCATGGGCATGAATTCTCGGCATGAACTGAGTGGTGCCCCGAGTCTTGACCTAGCCTCATCCTGAAGCTCGATGTCTGACGGATTCGAAAATTTGTTTGGCCCATAATCTGACCCGCTGTCATTTTTCTGCAACCCCTAGACCCGAGCCCGATTATTCAAGAAGTCAAAGCTTCTGGAACTCTGGATCATTCGGAATTGTTCGACGGTAGAACTAACCCAAGCCCAATGGTACCAAAAAAATTAAAAATTCAAATGTAAGCCATTAGATTTTGCCTCCAACTGCTAAGGGGCAGAATCCAATGCCCCTAAGAATTCTGCCTGTGCTTTAATAAAAAAATAATAAAAAATCAAAAAAATAATTTTTTTTTAAATATGTTTTCTTAATCTATAAATCTCTCCCCCACCTCATTCTAAGATTTATGTTTTCAAAATATAATTCTCTCTCTCTCTCTAATTTTCTCTCTCTTGAGTTATTTATTTCGGTTTTGGGCTTTCGGCATTTCTTCTTTCGGGATTTTGGTGTGGTGTGGATTGTGGTGCACCGTGCGGTGCAGACATTAAGAAGTCAATGTTTACGCATTATGATTTATGAATATTTTTTTATTTATTAGTTTTTAAATTTTAAATTTTTATATCTAAAATTTTATTCTTTATACTCTCTCTCTCTCTCTCTCCTAGTCCAAACTGTTAAGTCGAATCTAAAAATCAAAAATATAAAAAAATTATAAATAATAATTTTAATAAAGAAAATGAAATTAATTATAATTTAGATAACGAAAACCCCACGGAAAGATCTAAGGCTGCCAAAACTATAGTTTCTCCGATCGCCTTGACCAAAATATATAAAAAATAAAAAACTAGAAGACCATTAGTAGTTTGGACTCACTTTAATATAATAAAATAAAAATATATTAGGGGCACTAAAGAAGAATCAACACAGTATAAATATTGTAATAATATATTAACCTTTAAGTGTTCGCGTGGGACAATACACCTTAAGAGTCATGCCGAACTATGAATATGGTGCATTGGATTCTAGGCAAACCCAACTCAACAGTGGATCTTTTGAGGCTAGATATAGTTCAGTATCAAAGTTACCTCCTTCATATACCGCAATGAGTTAGGGAGAGAAGACATTGCCAAGCTGATTACCATGATAAGTATTTCAATTAAGTTTTTGAAGGATCCAAATATAGTCAGAATCATGTAGACATATTTTCAACCTACATATCATAGGATTTCTAGGTCCACATCTTGGAATGACATACTAAAATATTATAAGTTAGAAAATAAAATAATACTTAATAAATTTAGGAAATATAGTAGAGTTGTATCCGTGACATCCGATATCTGTACCAGTTATGATGATGCATCTTATACAAGCCTCACCACCTACTATATAGAATTTAAATGGATACTAAAGAACAAAAATTTTAGGATTCACTGAGATTCTCCATCCTCGTGATGACCCGACCATTTTTGAGTGTGTGATGAAAATCTTAGAGAATATAAAATTTAAAATAAAATATTTAGTATCACATTTGATAATGTATCTAATAATGGAGTAGCGATTAACATGTTTGTTAGGAGTATTAGAGATGAACCATTAAAAGAGATTTTTCACATTATATGTATGTGTCACATCATTCGCCTGATAGTATAATTGGGGATGAAGATGTGTGTCCCCACTTTAGAAAACATACATAAATCACTAAAATATATTCACACATTCCTCAGAAAAAATATGAGTTTGGTAGTCTCTATTTGTCTATGGGATGAAAAAGAAATTTCAATCATATGTGAGACACCATTAGAATTACACATACCTGATGTTGGAGTCTTGTGTTGGATATTAACATGTGATATCCGACTATTTCAATAGTAAGAGTGACGAACTTATTATCGATGACACTGACTAGGCTATAGAAATATTATTTATGAAAATTTTGAAGATTTTTTATGACACGACAAACATGTGTTCATTAGTTTATACTCCCAAGACTTGGTTTGCACTCAAGTGCATATGCAATATTAGTTGCATGTTTAAAAAGTTTTGAGATGACCCGACACTTAGCGATATGATTCTAGAAATAAAACCCAAGTACTTAAAGTACTAGTCTACCATTCCATCACTTTATTGTCTGGCTGCCTGAATGGACCCTAGGGTTAAGGAGGAAGGGTTAGAGAATGTTTTGACATACATATCCTCGTGTATGAACAAGGAAGATCCACTTGAAGGGTTCATTCACAAGAAGTTATCTGAGCTATTTACATACTATGATACTGATATGGTGGTAGTAATAGTGAGGTTCCAAGTATGAACATGGATATCATATTTGGAGATGATGACTTTTCTATTCAGGTAGTGAGGGAAAAATAATGGGGTGGACAATCGAATAGGAGCGAACTATTTCGGTAATTAGATACCGATTGTTGTTCAATCTTATCACATTCCAAAAATAAAAATCTTTATATTTTATAGTGGTGGAAATCATATGAGTCTACCTATCCCGTGCTATCTAAGATGACACAAGATCTACTGACTCCTCCGGTATCGAGCATAACATCAGAGTTTGCTTTTTATGTTGTAGTGAATGTTATTTCGGATAAGAGATCAAGATCATGGATAGATATTGTTGAGTCATTAGCATGCATGAAAGATTAGGAGGATTCGAGTGTGGGCATCTAGGATCATGCTGGGACTACAGTAAAAGCGGATGAGTTGGTTGTTAATGATGATCCATGTGATATTAATATTGAAGATGATTTGATGATTGATGACATTAATGATTGACAGATTGAGACACTGATATCTGATATTGAATTTACTCATTTGCATTGTATTTATCTTTGTTTGTTTTTTATTTGTGATATTACTTTCAGTTTGAGGATTGATGCTTAAATATTAATTTTTTATGAATTTGCATTTAGCATTGGTTTTTATTCATATTTAAGTTGTATTAATTCATACACATTTAGTTTTTACATTTTAGTTATATATTATAATAAATTTTATGTTTTATAAAATTTAAAAAAATAAAAATATTAAATTAATTATATATCTTAATTTAACAATTAACTATTAACATTAATTAAAAATTATTTAAGTATATAATTAAATTATTAAATTTTAAATTTTTTAATATTTTTAATATTCGAATTAAACATTTAAAATAATTTAAAAATTAAAACTCAGCCCAGACAGGTAAGACTAACTTGTATAGGCCTGCCCCGGCATGGTTTCATCATAGCCAGCTACTGGGCCATGCCAGGCCTGCTGTGATGAAGCCATGTCAGGCCAGGCATGACATGGTGACATGGTTGGGCCACCTAAAATAGAGTCAGGCTGGCCTATTTGACATCACTAAAGAAAAAAAGAAAGAAAGAGAAAGAAGAAGAAGAAATAGAATAAAAAGAAAAAAAAATTATGACATGGTAGAAGTAGAGTATGAGCGTGAGGAGTGGAGGAGGAGGGTAGGAGGAAAATTAGAAGGGGAACAAAAAGATGAAAACAAGAAAAAAAGGGAGGAGAATAAAAAGATTAGAAAATAATGAATAACAAGAAGAAATATATGAAGAAGAGGAAGTATAAGAATTACATGAAGTTGAATTAGAAGAAGAACATGAAGAAATTGAATAAAAAGAAGAATAAGAAGAAAAATAAGAAGAATAATAGAATAAGAAGATGAATAACAATAATAAAAAAAAGATGAAGAAGAAGAATGAAAAATATGAAAAACAAAAAGAAGAAGAAGAAGAAGAAGGAAAATATAAAGAATAAAAAGAAGAAAGAAGAAGAAGAAAAAGTAGTAGTAGTAGTAGAATGATGAGATAAAATATATGAAGAAGTAAACAAAGTAAAAAAAGAAGATATAAAAGAAGTAAAATAAGAAGAATAAGATGAAGAAGAAGAATTAGAAGAATAAGATGAAGAATAAACTGAATAAGAAGATGAAAAAGAATGATGATGATAAATAAAAAGAAGAATAAAGAGAGAGAATAAGAAGTAGTAGAATAAAAAATATAGAAAAAGGTGATAAAGAAATAGAAGAAGAAGGAAAAGAAGTAGAAGAAGAATAAAAGATAATAAATATGAAAAAGTTGAAGAGGAGGACCATGAGCCAAAGGAGGAGGAGCATGAGGCATATGAGGAAGATGTCGAATAGAATCAAGTTAATGAATAATAAAAAAAAGAAAAAGAAGAAGAAGAATAAGAAAGAGAATAAAAAAGAAATAATAATGAAGAAGAATAAGAAGAAGATGAAGAAAAAAAAGATTAATAACAACAAGAAGAAAAAGAAGAGGAAGAAGAATAAGAAGAAGTAGAAAAAAAAAATAAGAAGATGACAATGATGATGATGATGAATAAGTTGAAGAAAAAAATAAAAAGTTGATCAAGCTAGATAAAAAGAAGAAGAAGAAGAAAAATAATAAGAAGATGAAAAAGAGGAGGAAGAGTAAGAAGATGAAGAAGAAGAAAAAGAATAAGAGAAGTTGAAGAAGTAGAAGAAGAAAAAGTAGAAGAAGGGGAAGAAGAAGGTGAAGAATAAGTGGATGAAAAAAATAGAAGTAGAATAAAAATATGATGTAGTAGAAGAAGTAAAGAATAAAAAAAGTATTAATAGTAGAAGAAGAAAAATGATACGAGAGATAAGAAAGATTAGAAGAATAAGAAGAGGAAGAAGATGAATAGGAAGAAGAACAAGAAGATAAGGTGGAGGAAGAATAAGAAGAAAAAGATGGTGATGATAAAAATAAGAACAAGAACAAAAAGAAGAAGAACAAAAATTAAGTAAAGGAGGATGAGGGCAATAAAATGAGGAAGATGAAAAAAAAGAAGAAGAAAAAAATGTAAAAGTATAGGATGAAGAAAAAGAATGAGAAGAAAATGTAGAAGCATAGGAAGAAGAAGACAAGGAGGAAGTGTAATATGAACAAGAATAAGTTGAAAAAAAAGAAAAAAGAAGAAAAAAAGAAGAAGAAAAAAATGAAGTAGAAGAATAATAAAAGGAAGAAAAAGAAAAATAAAAATATGAATAATATTAATAATAATAATCAGAATAAGAAGAAAAAAAAAAGAAGAAAAATAAGAATAAGAAGTTGAAGAATAATAATACTAAAAAAAGTGGAAGAAGAAGACAAAGAAGAAGAAAAATAATAGATAGAAAAAGATGAAGATGAAGAATGAAAAAAAGAGAGGAAGAAGAAAAAGTAGAAGAAGAGGAAGAAGCAGAAGAAAAGATGATGAAAAAGATGATGATGAAGAAAAAGAAGAAGCAAAAAAAGAAGAGGACAAAGAAGAAGTAAAAAAAGAAGAGGACAAAGAAGAAGTAAAAAAAGAAGAAGACAAAGAAGAAGTAAAAAAAGAAGAGGACAAAGAAGAAGTAAAAAAAGAAGAGGACAAAGAAGATGAAAAAAAAGAAAAAGATAAGAGGGGAGATGAGCAATAATAATAATAATAATAATAATAATAACAATAAGAAAAAAAGAAAAGAAAGATGAATAAGAAGAAGAAGAAGAAGAAAAAAAAGAAAGGAAGAGGAGGAGGAGAATAAGAAGAAGAAGAAGATAAAGAAAAAGAAGAAGAATAATAATAATATAAAGAAGAAGATGTAGTAGAAGAAGAACATAAAAAGGAGGAGGAAGAAGAAGAAGAAGAATAAAATAAATAAGCAAATGAAGAGGAAGAATAAGAAGAAGAATGAGAAGTATTGTGACTCTTTTATATTGTAAAAATTTATTTTCTGTGACACAACTCTGAAATCTCATTGGCCCATTAATTTTGTGTAATGAAAATCAATATGTATATGTGTAATATAAGTAATATAGTGGACTTATGACTAGATATAAACGTCAAAAAGATTTTATGATCATTTTGATCGACCGATAGTGAATTAACTACTACTCTAGTAGAGAATATAAATGTTGATTTCAAATTAGATAATTAGACTCTAGATTTTGTTTACTTTCTTGAGTATAATGAGTTTGTCTTTATTATTTAAGAAATGTTATGATTGACTATCAAATAAAGGGTAGGATGTTGTGAATTTTTTTTCCCTCTTGACATACTAGGTGGTTATCAACCATAGACTAACATTATTAAAAATTATCCCCTCATAGTTGTGCCTTCGATAATTTACCATTAAAATCATTCAATCTCTATTTTTAGTAATTCGTACTTCTGCTCTTTTTAAAAAATACATCAACTATCCATGAAGACTACTTTGAGTATGTATTTCTATTATCTGACTTCAAAAGTCTTAATAGATATTAAATCGTATGGTAATAATTGTATCTATGCTTCCAGCTTCAAAAGTATTACAATCATGTCAATAAACATACATTTCCTTTATAATTTCTCTTGTCGGATCATACAAGAAGAAATGATCATAGGGTTTTCATGACCTTATGAAGCACCTCACCTTTTTCGTGTCATGTGACCTACTTGTCACCATCATTTATAACTAATAAATGGCTCTCAGAATATGCTAAAACACCTAGGTTAGATGTTCTATGTAGGCTCCATATTATTTGAAAGCTAATTTTTCTAGAATATTCATAATGAAATAATCATAAATTTATTTGTGATTTTGGTTTTATGACTATCATACTTGCACCAATTAAACTTACATAAATTTATGATTTTTACTCATATATTCACCCTCTTGAGATATGTATAGATAGTCATTTCTTTCAGCTCTAATCTTATGAGTGTATCCATAACTTATATGTCATAACCTGCCATAATCAACACACATAACTCTATTTGGTATTGAATCCAAATTTATGTTTTAATTGACATTTATTTTCATCAATATTCAAAACATAACAATTCTACAATTAAAATAATATACACTCATAATCATCATTCAATTATATACATACCAATCTTAGATCTCTAATTAGCTTGATATTACATATTAGTGAAGATTTTGCATGAGAAGATTGATGCAATATCTCATTGAATTGAGAGTTCTTAGTGAAAGCTAGTGTGACGATCTAGGTCTTAAATTTAGTTCCCAATCTATCCTTTCTTGCATCCAGTTTAAATTTATCCCTAGTTGAATTAGAAATATTTCCCTTTTAGGTTTTGCATGACTTCGGCCTTGAAATCTGAATTCCTATAGCTCTTTGTCAAAATATTTTAATTCCATTTTTATATCATCATAGTTTTGTCAAGTTGCTATGTCGACTTCAAGTTGAGAATCATAAATTTAGGTTGAGATCAAATTTATAAGTTCTTTTTGAATTCCCTCTGAAGCACAAAGTTAGAATTTTAAAGTAATTTTGTGAGTGAGAAAGTTCCTCTATGGATCATAAATTCAAACATCATGAATAGTTGTGACCAAGGAAGTTCCTCTTTGGAGCACATAGTCGTGATAGTAATAAAGTTATAACTGAAGTAATTTCTCTCTAGAACAATTAGTCATGGTGGAAAAGAATGCCATGACTATGAAAATTCCTTTCTAAAACACATGGTCATCGCTGCAAGAATGTCATAATCTACGTAATTCTTCTCTAGAACAAATAGTAGCAGCATAAAAGTATGTCATGATTATGGAAATTCCTTTCTGAAGCACATGGTTTCAGTGGTACGAATGCCTTTATTGAGGTATTTTTCTTTAAAACAAATAGTCATAGTGAAAGAGTTTGTCACAACTAAAAATTATCTGGTGTTGTGTGATTTTGGCTCTATAATTAATATGTCTTGAATTGAAAAAAAATATCTTGACTTCTTGTACCAGTTTAGCACTTGAAAGGTGTGACAAAATAATTTTGTGATTGAATTTTATTTTTGAATTAATATCCCTTTTATTCCAAGATAATGTCATAGATACAAATAATATATTGCATAGTGAAAGATTATAATAACTAAGTAGTTTATATGTAATGATAATCCAGACTTGTTTGTAAAGTGGTAACCATTAAAAGACTACCTCAACTTTTCAACAATCATGTACTAGTGTAAATAAGTGGTGATATTAAAAATGTCACAATTTTTCCTTATTGTTCTACCCTCCTTCACATCTCTCTAAAAAGTTTACTATCTATACCCAATTTTGATCCAATTTCACTTTTATTCATCCATTTCTATAAAAATTATATTTTAGTGAAATCATATCATTTGCGATCAAATTTAGTTTTATTACATCATAAAAATAATATAAAATACTCCCAAAAAGTCAATACTTCGAATATCAAATAAAATTTATAACAAAATAATTACTCATCCTCAACCAAATAGTCTTCCTCTCTTTCTTTGAAGCTTTGTTTGAAATAATAAATAAGAAAAAATAAATCAACAACAAAAAGAAAAATTACACAAAGCATCAACATTGAATGGAAGGTTGATAGAGTGGTCATTTCTTTGTATCATTGTCCTTCAATGGGACTTCATCTATAGAGGGCTCAAATCATGGCTTGGATGTGGAAGGTCTCACAACATCTTCCTTGTTGACTGTTTCTATTTTCATCATCTTTAAAATCATGTAAAATAAATTTTATCTGCTCCCAACTAAGTTTAGTGAATCCTCGAAAAAACTCTATTTAAAATACATATTTTTTGGTTTTCGTTGTACCTCCCCATGTCATATTTTCATTATTCCCTCTATAGATCACTATATCATCTATCTCTATAGATTACATTATCATCTATCTCTTTATCTCTTCCTTTTATCATTTTCAACCACTCATTTATGATGGATTCATAGAGCTTCTTAAAAGCTTTAGCACCTCCCATTACTCAAGTCTCAACTCTTTTCGTTATATTTTCCAAGATCTTTATAAATCAATTCTCAAACTTCTTTTGGTAATACATGAATGAATTCTCCTTGTCGAGATGCATCTCTCAAAATGCATTATATTGCTCCACCTTGGCCTTGTCTTTCTCTTTTTTTTTCTTCACATATTACACTTATTTACCATCTCTTTTCTCCAATTCTACAATTGATGAACTATGCATCATTTTTAGCTCCCCCTCCAATCAAATCTTTCTTTGATTGGCCTCCAACTTTATGTTTTTAGCAAAGTGAGAATTTCTTCCAATTCTTCTTCTAGTCTATCCATAAGAAAATTCATATTTGAGTGGTGATATTTTCTCAAATTTCTTTCGAATCTTTCTATTTCATCTAAGTTGACTTTAGGGATGGTTGATACTTTTTTCCCCACATTGATTGATTCTTTCCTCATCGAGAACAAACTTACTCTTCACACGCACTAATTTTAAGGTAGATATTTATGAGTATCATTCATCCCTATCTTCAAAAGTTGAGACTCCTTCAACATGACATATTAAAGTAATTAAGAAAGGGTGAATTATATGGCATGAAAGTTCCTCTTCTTGGAAGTCAAGAATCAATTTCTTTAAAATCTTATAAACATGGATTTTGTACCCTCTCACAAGGGAAAAGAGTAAGATTGAACGTTCTTTCATGATGGTACAGAAGTGGAGAGTTATCTTCAAAGTAGAGCACAAAAGTTTTAATCATAATTTAATCTCTCCTATTAATTCTCGATTCACTAAGTGTCCATAAAGACTTTTTGATGACTCTCTTCAACTTCCTTATCATCCATCAATGTTTTGATGGTGATACTTTATAGCTTGGTTGTATTTTAAAGATTTTATAGGTTGTAGCATCCACAACACTCTATAGTTCAAAAATCAAATTTATAAAATTTCTATCAAAATATATCAAAATTCCTCGTACATAGCATTTTTTATCTTGCATGTCTTCCAAAGTTGCAGTAAAACTCTCATGACATCATGTTTCCTCTTTCCATGTGGATGTAAATTCTAACACAAATCTTTTTCTCAATAAATGGCTAGAAATATTAAATAATTTCTCAAACTCTATGCTCATCCATAAAATATTTTGTTGCTAGGGTATACATCATCAATCTCATTCTCATCTCCATATCTATCAAAAATGTATGTTTCAATGCCAAGCCATGAGAGGAAGTCTCAGTGGAAGTTGGATTTTGTCACTTCTCTTTACCTTTGTGACTCAATTCAGCTTCCTACTTTTCACCCTAAGCTTTGAAATATGAGTTTCTTCATCCATTGTAGCATTGAATCATAAAAATTAGGTGTCATGGTAGTTTCGATCGATAGTGGGAGAAGAAGAATTTTTGTGAAAAAATTAGGGTTTATGATTTTTTATAGGGTTAGGGTTTTAGTCATGGTCAATAAAAAATAACCTTAACTTTGCAAGTTATTGTGACATTTTGCTAAAAATATAGTCATGGCTGGGTTTTAGTATCGTGGCTCCCAATTCCTTGAAAGAAAGTTGCAACTAGTTTGAGTACCATGACTTATTTTAATTTGAAAGAATGTCATGACGAAGTTTGATTGTCACGACTTCTTTTGGTGTGTGTACAAATATGAGTAGAATATATATAAATATATATAAAGATATTACAGCACATAGAACAATATAAATCATGGGTTTCTTTCCAATCACCATTCTCCATCAGTAACTTCAATGGTCCATGATATTTTCTCTATAATTATTCTTTTGGCATGTCTTTTGAACTTTTTCTTCAACATTGGGCTATCTATTAGGTTCATTCTTTTAAGTTGTTCTTTGGTAGAAGTGAGACTTTATTAGTTGTCACAACATCAATGAGATGGTAGCTTTCACTAATGGCATAACTTTATATGAAGTTGCGACATCAACATTTATCCTTTGGAGTAGTTATGTCGTGGCTATGGAATATATCAGTCTTCTCTTGTAAATTTTATTTCATCAAAGTCACATTTTTTCTTATGTCATGCCTTCTTCCTTTATTGATCTCACTTGCGTAATCACAACTTTTTGAAGAGCTATGACTTCATCTACACAAAAATGTAGGAGGAGGAGGAGGGGGGGGAGGAGGAGGAGACGAAGAAGAAGAAGAAGACGACGAAGAAGAAGACAAAGAAGCAGAAGACGAAGAAGAAGAAGAAGAAGAAGAAGACTAAGAAGAAGAAGATGATGATGAAGAAGAAGGATAAAAGAAGAAGAAGACTAAGAAGAAGAAGATGAAGAAGAAAAAGATGACGAAGAAGATGAAGAAGACGAACATGAAGAAGAAGAAGAAGACAACGAAGAAGAAGAAGTAGAAGACGACGAAGAAGAAGAAGAAGACAACGAAGAATAAGAAGATTACAAAGAAGAAGATGAAGAAGATGAAGAAGATGATGAAGATGAAGACGACGATGCCGAAGAAGAAGAAGATGCCGAAGAAGAAGAAACGACAAAGAAGAAGAAGATGACGAAGGAGTAGAAGACGTCGAAGAAGAAGAAGATGACGAAGAAGAAGAAGATAATGAAGAAGAAGACGATGACGAAGAAGAAGATGACGAAGAAGAAGAAGATGACGAAGAAGAAAAAGACGATGAAGAAGAAGAAGATGACGAAGAAGAAGAAGAAGAAGACGACGAAGAAGAAGAAGACGATGAAAAAGAAGAAGACGAAAAAGAAGAAGAAAATGATGACGAAGAAGAAGGCGATGCTAAAAAAGAAGGCAATGATAAAGAAGAAGATGATGATGAAGAAGAAGAAGAAAATGACAAAGAAGAAGAAGACGACGAAGAAGAAGAAGATGACGAAGAAGAAGATGATGATGATGATGATGACGAAGAAGAAGAAGAAGATGAAGAAGAAGAAGATGATGACGAAGAAGAAGAAGACAATGAAGAAGAAGAAGACGATGATGAAGAAGAAGATGACGAAGAAGAAGAAGACGACGAAGAAGAAGAAGAATATGATGTAGAAGAAGATGATAATGTAGAAGAAGAAGATGGCGAAGAAGAAGAAGATGACGAAGAAGAAGAAGATGACGAAGAAGAAGAAGATGACGAAGAAGAAGATGACGAAGAAGAAGATGATGACGAAGAAGAAGAAGACGACAAAGAAGAAAAAGAGGATGAAGAAGAAGACGACGACAACGAAGAAGAAGAAGATGAAGAAGAAGAAGATGATAATGATGATAATAAAGAAGTAGATGATGAAGAAGAAGATGATGAAGATGAAGTAGACGATGAAGATGAAGCAGATGATGAAGATGAAGTAAATGACGAAGATGAAGTTGACGACGAAGATGAAGTAGACGACGAAGATGAAGATTAATATGATGAAGATGAAGAAGAAGATGACGAAGATGAAGAAGAAGATGAAGACGAATAAGACGACAAAGATGAAGATGATTACGAAGATGAAGAAGACAAAGAAGAAGAAGAAGATGATGATGATGATGATGATGAAGAAGAAGATGATGATGATGAAGACGAAGAAGAAGAAGAAGAAGAATAAGATGATGATGATGATGATGAAAAAGAAGAAGAAGAAGATGATGATGATGAAAAAAAAGAAGATGATGATGACAAAGAAGAAGAAGATGACGAAGACGAAGAAGATGATGAAGATGAAGATGAAGATGCCGAAGAAGAAAGAAGAAGAAGCATAAGAAGAAGAAGAAGAAGAAATAGTAGTAGTAGTAGTAGAAGAAGAAGTAATAGTAGTAGTAGAAGAAGAAGAAGAGGAAGAAGAATAAAAACAAAGAAAAAGAACAAAAAGAAAAGGAAAAGGAAGAAAAAAAAGAACAATAGAAAACCAAAGAATAATAATAATAGTAAGAGAAATAAGAACATGAAAATGAAAAAGAATAAGAAGTAGAAGATGGATAAAAAATAAAAATAAGAAAAAACAAGAAAAGAATAACGACCATGTATGCTAAGGAGGCAACATTGAAATTCTACATCAATCTACTATTCATTCAATAATTAAATATAATATTATCCCAATATTTTAATAAATCTCATCATACATAAGAAAGAAAGTCAAATCTAGAGTCAAAGTATCTATCCGAGACACATAATTAGTTGGTTAAACTGCTAATATAATCTCAACGAGCTTGATATTTAGACTCATGTCTACTTTATTAGTTGTATGACTTATATATTTCAGGATCTCTATTGAAAGAAATCAATTGCCAAACATACTTCGGTGTCATTCCATAAACAATACGTATTGGTAATGTAACATAGTCAAAATAAAGATAAAATAGAAGAAGATAATAATAACGTAGAAGACAAAGAAGCAAAAGAATAAGAAAAAAAGAAGAATATGAATAAAAATAAGAAGAATAAGAAGAATAAAAAGAATAAGGATAAGAAAACAAGAAGAGAATGAATAAGATGATGTAGAAGAAGAAAAACAAGAAGAAAAATAAGAAGACAAAAAAAATAAAAGAAAGAGAAAGAATAACAAGAAGAAGAAGAAGAAGAATAGTAATAATAATAATAATAATAAAAGAAAGATGAAGAGGGAGAAGAAGAATATAAGAAAGAAGACATGAAAAAAGAAAAAAAATAGAGGAAGAAAAAAAAAGTAGAAAAAGAATAAGAAGAAAAAGAACAAAAAAGAAGAAGTAGAAGAAAAAAGAGAAAGATGAGAGAATAAGAAAAAGAAGTAAGAAAAAAAAAGAAAAAGAACAAAAAAAAGAAGAATAAAAAGAAGAAGAAGAAGAAGAAGAATAATAATAATAATAATAATAATAATAATAATAATTGATGAATATGGAAAAAAAATAGGAAAAACAATAAGAAGAAAAAGAATTGGTAAACAAAGATGAAGAAAAAATAAATAATAAGAAATTGAAAAATAAGAAGAGCAAAAAGAAGTAGGAGAAGAATAAAAAAATATGAAAAAGATAGAAGAACAAAATCTAGAATCAGATGAATAATATCAATCAGAGAAAAAAAAGAAGAAAGAATAAAAGAAATAAGAATAAGAATAAGAGCAATGACAAAAAAATGAAGAAGAAGAAAAGAACAAAAAAAGAAGAAAAAGAGAAATAAATAAGAAGAAAAAAAAATAATAAAATAAATAAAAATAAGAAAAAGAAAACAAATAAGAATCGGTGAAGAAGAGTAAGAGGAAATGGAATAAGAATAAGAAGATAGAGAAGAAAACAAAATAGAAGAAAAAAAAGGAGGAAGACGAATAAGAAAATTAAAGTTATAAGAATAAGAACAAGATGAAAAAGAAAATAAAGAAGAAGATAAAGAAGAAAAAGAAGAAAAAAAATTGGAAGAAAAATTAGATGAGGAAAAAGAAGTAAAAGAAGAATAAAAATAAAAACAAAAATAAAAAGAAGTAGAGTAATAAGAAGAAAAGTAAGAATAAAAATAATAAGAGAAATAAGAAGAGGAAGAAGAAGAATAATAATAATAATAAGAAAAAGAATTTAGAGAAAAAGAAGGAAAAGAAATTAGAGAAAAAGAAGAAGAAGAGTAATACGAAAAAAAAGTAGAAGAAAAAAAGAAACAAGATGAAGAACAAAAAGAAGAACAAAAAATATAGAAAAATAAGAAGAAAAAAAAAAGAATAATAAGAAGTGGAAGAAGAATAAGAAGAGGAGAAAGAATAAGAATAAGATAAAGAATAGGAAAAAGATGAAGAATGAGAATAACAAGTTGAAAAAGAAGAAGTATAAGTGGAAGCATAACAACATGAAGAAGAAGATAAGGTAATAAAAGAAGATGAAAAAAAGAACTAGAAAAAAAAACAAAAACAAAAACAAGAGAAAGAGGAAAAAGCAGAAAAAAAATGAGGAGAGAGAATGAGAAGAAAACATAGAAACAGATAAAAAGAAAGAAGAAGAAGAAGAAGAATAAGAATAAGAATAAGAGTATGATGAAAAAGAAGATCAAGAAGAGGTTGAAGTAGAACAAGATCAAGAAGAAAAAAAAGATCAATATGAAGAAGAAGAAGATAAAAAAAAGTTGAAGTAAAAAAAGAAGAAGAATAAGAAGAATAATAATAAGTTAAAGAATAAAAATAATGAGAATGAGAACACGAAGAAGAAGAAAAAGAAGAATAAAAATAAGTTAAAGAATAAGAATAATGAGAATAAGAACACGAAGAAGAAGAAGAAGAAGAAAATGAAGAATGATAAGAAGAAAAATAAGAAGAATAAGAGAAAGAATATGATAAAGAAAGATAAAAAGATGATGCAAAAGATAAATAAGAAGTGGAAGAAAAAGAAAACAAAGATAATGATGATAAATAAAATGAAGTGGAACAAGAAGAATTTGTAGAATGAATAAGTATAAGTAGAATAAAAAGAGGAAGGAAACTCAAAAATAATTGTCAATGAAGATCATAAGGAAATAATTCTCCTCCTTCTCCTCCTTCTCCTACTTCTCCTCCTTCTCCTCCTTCTCCTCCTTTCCTCCTTCTCCTCCTTCTCCCTCTTCTCCCTCTTCTCCCTCTTCTCCCTCTCATACCTCTCCTCCCTCTTCTCCCTCTTCTCCCTCTCCTCCCTCTCCTCCTTCTCCTCCTACTACTCCTTCTCCTCCTTCTCCTCCTTCTCCTTCTCCTCCTTCTCCTTCTCCTTCTCCTTCTCCTTCTTCTTCTCCTTCTCCTTCTCCTTCTCCTCCTCCTCCTCCTCATCATTCTTCTCCTTCTTCTTCTTCTTCTTCTTCTTCTCCTCCTCCTTTTTCTCCTCCTCCTCCTCCTCCTCATTCTTCTCCTCCTCCTCATTCTTCTCCTCCTCCTCCTCCTCCTTCTTCTTCTCCTTCTCCTTCTTCTTCTTCTTCTTCTTCTTCTTCTCCTTCTTCTTCTTCTTCTTCTTCTTCTTCTTCTCCTTCTTCTTCTTCTTCTTCTTCTTCTTCTTCTTCTCCTTCTTCATCTCCTTCTCCTCCTCCTCCTCCTCCTCCTCTTCCTTCTTCTCCTTCTTCTTCTTCTTCTTCTTCTTCTTCTTCTCCTTCTTCTTCTCCTTCTTCTTCTTCTTCTTCTTCTTCTCATTCTTCTTCTTCTCTTCCTCCTCCTCCTACTTCTCCTCCTCCTCCTCCTCCTCCTCCTTCTCCTCCTTCTTCTTCTCTTCCTTCTCATTCTCCTTCTCCTTCTCCTTCTCCTTCTCATTATCATTCTCATTCTCCTTCTCCTTCTCATTCTCATTCTCCTTCTCCTTCTCCTTCTCCTTCTTCTTCTTCCTCATCCTCATCATCATCATCATCATCTTCTTCTTTATCATCATCTTCTTCTTCTTCTTCCTCATCATCATCATCATCATCATCATCATCATCTTCTTCTTCTTCTTCTTCTTCTTGACCATCATCGTGATTTTGTTATATTGCCAAAATATATTGTTTCTAGCACGACACCAAAATCTTGTTGGGCCTCAAACATAGATCTGCAATTATATGGATTGTCCAATTTAGTAAAGCAAAGATTGAATGAGAAGTTTGACCAACTAATAGTGAACTAATTACTACTCAAATTGAGAAGATAAACTTATGTCATACATAGATACTTAGACTCTAGAATTGGAATACTTCTCTATGTATAATAAGATATCTTTTATTATTGAGATAATATTATTCTTGATTGTCAAACAAATGGTAGATTTATGTTGATTTTTCTATTTGCTCTCTTAGCATACATTTTGGTTATCAATCTTAGACTATCACTAACAAGTATGATGTCATATTAATCAGTATTTTATCACTAAAACCAAACTTAAACTATTTTTGGTCATCCACACTTCATCTCATTTTAGACAATATGTCGACTCTACTTGACTACTACTTTGAATATACAATTCTATGACCTTGATTATAAAAATTGACGTAAAATAATATGATAATATTTGTATTTGAGTTTTTGGCTATGTAAGAATCATACTCACATCCATTAACATACATATTACTAATTATTTCATATATTGAAGTCATACAAAAAAAATGTTTTGCATAATTTTTACCACCTTGTACAAATCACTATTTATGTGCGTTTCATGACGTGCTTGTTAGAATATATCACAACCAACACAAAAATCTTACACTATAGTGATACTCCTATGTAAGATATTTTGCATAACACATACATCATATAAAGGCTAATTATTCTAGAATATGCACAATTAAATAATCATTATTTTTTTGGCTTCATGAGCACCATAGTTACATCAATTAAACTTATATAAATTTAAATTTGTCACACATAAGTTTTATCTCATTGGACAAGAGTAGAAAGTTTATTATTTTTTTGGATCGAATCTCATGAGTGAATCATGTGACTTACATGTCACCATCTACCATAGTTAACATGCTTAAATCTATGTTAGAGTATAACCTTATATTTGTTCTGATTAATTATCATATTCATCAATATTCACAATATAATATTTTTACAAATCACAATTATCATACACATATACTTAAACTAATTTTATATCTTTATTTAGTCTGACATTAAGAAAAAATTCATTTGAGATATTTGATGTTTCATCTAGTCAAATCAAGTGTTCTCAATGAAAGTTGGCATGAAAATCTATGTCTCGAATCTAGTTGCCAATCAATATTTACTTGAATTTGTCTCTAACTAGGTGATAGAAATCAAACTACCTTAGAGTTGGTTTTTTTTGGCTTCGAATTCTAAGTCCATTTCTATTTTAAAAACAAACCTCTAAGTACCCATTTTATATCATCAGAGTCCCATCGAACTATTGTGTGGCTCTTCAAGGTGGATGTCACAACTTTAGGTTGAAAGAGTTTTTTAGCGCTCTACGTACTAACTTTTTTGAGATGTTTGGTATGAAATTTTTGATGTGTTTAGATGTATTTAAGCTTTAAATAAAAAGATTTTACTAAATGACTATTTTGAGAGAATTTGATAAATTTTAGTGAAATCAACTATATTTTGGGTAAAAATAATGGGTTTGGTATAATGATGACCTAGAGGGTAAAAAGTAATAGAAAGTCATGATATTTTCTATGTTATAACTTTATTAAACTTTCCAAAAACCTATGTAGTTGTTTTTGTATCTTTTCTTGGTCATATCTCTACAAAATTAGTAATGATAATTTTTGTATGTCATAATTTTACCACCTAGTTATCATAATCATTTCACTATGCATCACTTTCTTTATAAACTCGATATTTTCATAGAGTCATGATCACATTATCTCTAAAATATAATGATAGTCTCAACTTTATTTTTATTTCGTGGTAACCATGTATCCCACTAGTACAAGTGATCATTGCATTTTCCAATAATATGACTTAATTAATATAGAGTCAAAAGACCAAGTAGTTTAGTTGTATTAATATTTTTCATCAATACTTTGTGCTCTAGAGATTATTTACTTTAGTCAAAGTATTTTTTTCCACTGTCTTTATTCTCCATAGAAAAAATATCGAAGCCATGGTCATTCCCAACTCCATAATTTTGTATTGTAGAAATAAGTGCATAAGTCATGTCAATTTCTAATACCATGACTTTGTATTCTAAAGAAATTATTTCAATCATGACATTCCAGCCACTATGACTTTGTGCTCTAGTATGAAGCTAAATACATCACATCATTCCTTGTAGCAGTGCCTTTTGTACCCTAGAGTAGATTCAGCGAGACAAATAGATCATGACCTCAAGCAAATGTTATGATTTCCAGCTTAAAAAATCACATAGAACCCAAAAATATAAAAAAAATGCATAAAAAAATTTTATGAAATCAGAGAAAGAGGGATTAGATTTCAAGCCAAGAGCATGTAAACCCTAAGTTACATGACTTTCAACTCCCCAATTAAGAAAAAATTCAATGTGAACATCAGAAATACTTATTTAGGATTAGGTTTTAAGACTTAGATCCTTATAAAGTTGTCATTGGAAAATTCTATTTCATAAGATGTTATATGAATTATCTTGCACAAAATTTTCCCAAATTGGAATATAGGATTGGTTTGATGTACCCGTGTTATGTTGATACGAATGTATAATATTTATAATTGTAGTAATATTTTGGCTTTGATGTTTATGGAAATAAAGACTAATTAGAAGTGAAATTTAGAATATATATTATATTAAAGGTTTATATGTGTTGACCATGACAAATGGTGATAACTAAGTCCTACGTCACACTCATGGGATATAATAAGAAGGAAGCCACAATTCTTGAGTGATGTGACTAATTGGTTTATATGCATGAGATAAACCTATGTGTAAAAACTTGAGATTGAGATAAGTTTTATTAAGCGAGTATGGTACATATGAAGTCAAAAAAATCAAAAATATAAAAGACTAATCTATTGTACATATTCTAAACATTGATCTTTGAGTGATGTGAAAGTTTAAATAGAATGTTTAGCCTAGTGGTTCCACTAAAACGTGGAAGCCTTGTGTTAGTTGTGATAGACTATTATAGGTTTGTCATGGGACACATGTAAATAGAATTGTCTCATATGGTGGTGATAAACTTGTAAGTTATTTTCTCTTGTATGATTTAAATATGTGAGATTCATGAGAAGATTTAATTAATTATCATGAGTATCATGCATCTGAATCCAAAAGCATTAATTTATTTATTATCATATAATTTCACATTTTTAAGATAATATATATTAGAGAATAGAAATGCATACTCAAAATGGTTATCAAGGATAATTGATATGTTACCATACAAGAAGTAGATGTGTAAACAAATATAATATTTCTCAAATTCTAAAGAAATATCATCATACCAAAGAAAGTTAGTCAACCCTAGAGTTTAAGTATCTTTCCAAAAACCCAAATATATCGACTCAACTTGAATATAAGGTGATTCATTGATGGTTGGTTAAAGTACCCACACAATCTCTCTAGGGTAGATACCCAGGCTTACATCCAACTTTACTAGTTGTATGACATGTATACTTCCAGAACTCCATTTAATGAAAATATATCACCTAACAAGCTTTTATGGCTATATCATAAATAATGAGTTTTAGTTCCATAAATAATAAGCTCTTAGGACTATTATGACATGTCATAATTGTCATGGTGGAAATGAATACCATGACTAAGAAATTTCTCTGGAGCACATGGTCATGGCCACAAGAATATCATAACTGATATAATTCCTCTCCATAACACAAAGTCATGGTAGAAAAGTATGTCATAACCAAAATTAACTTGGTAATATGCAACCTAAGCTTTATAATGAATATATCATGGCATTGAAAAAATATCATGATTTCTTTTACTTGTTTTGTACTTGGATGCCATAACATATAAATAATTTTGTGACCAAAATTATATTTTAGAGCTGATGTGTCTATCAATCCAAGATAATGTCACAATTATGAAGGATATATTTTATAATGAAAAATTACAATAACTAGATGGATTATAATAACTAGATGGTAAAGTCATAATATGTAAAAATTGTGGTAATTTGTTTATAGTCATGGGTAAAAAAAGGTTGTCATGACTTCTCAAGATGCACGTGATAGTGTAACCAAGTCATAACATTGGAAATATCATAACTTACTTTTGTTGTTCTATCTTCTATCTCAACTTTCCACCAAGTCAACAATTATATTTAATTTAGATCCAATTTTACAATTATTATCCAAAAATATAAAATACATAATTTAATAAAATTCTTTCATTTAAAACTTAGATTTAGTATAATCACCCCATGAAAACAATACAATATAACTCAAAAAGGTTAGCACTTTGAATGCCAAACTTTCACTTTAAAATAAATGCTCATCCAAGAGCATAAAGTGACCCAGTCTTTTTAAAACTATTCTAAAATAGTAAGAAGATGAAAAAAAAACATCACAAAATGAAAACCATTCCATAGCACATCAATGTTGAGAATAAAGATGATGGAGTGTTCATCACTTGACATCCAAATTATTCTATGAGAATTTCACTTGGAGGAATCAAACCTAGGCATGGATGTTGAAGGTCTTTCTGTATCTCTCTTGTTGCTCATTACCCATTTTATCATCCTTGAAATCATATTGCATAAATTATCTTTCCTCCTGATTGAGTTGAGTGAATCCTCAAAAGAGCCCTTTATAAAGTACATATTTTTCTTTGTTCTAATTACACTTCTCCAAGTCTTTTATCAATTGTTTCTCTATAAACCTCATGTTGCTTTCTATCTCTTCATATCTACCCTTTACCATTCTTTTCAATTCTTTTGTGATGGATTCATAGGGATGTCAAAACTCTTCAGTGATTCTCATCACTTTTATCTCCTCTCTTTTCATTGTCTCTTCCAAGATCTTTAAAATTGGATCCTCAAATTTTTGTTAGCGAACACAAATAAGCACTCCTTGTTGAGATACATCTCTCACAATATATCACATTGATCTACCTTGTCTTTGTCTTTCTCTTCCTTTCTCTTCACATATTCTTCCTAATTGTTATCTCTTTTATGTAAATTTTTCTTCAATGATCTATGCATCATCATTAGCTCTCTAGCTCTCTTTTCAATTGAATCTCTCTTGCATCAGTCTTCAACTTCATATTCTTCATCAAGTGAGAACTTCTAAGTTTCCTTTCCATCTTCTCATTAGCAATTTTTTCTTGTTTTCTCTTGTTTTCAATTAATTATTCTCTTTCGAAAACTATTTTTTATTCTTACCTCCATCAAGCCATTTCTTCAGACCCACAAATGTCATGGGGGACATTGGTGGGCACCATTCATCTCTGACTTTAAAAGTTAGGACTACATTGACTTGGCATAGCATATTATCAAAGAGTTATGAAATATTTGGCCTAAAAATTCTTTCTTTGGAAGTTGAAAATTGACGTATCAAATTTTCAATATGGATCATGTACCTTCTCACCAGGGAAAAGAACAAGATCACCTTATTTTGCATGATGTTAAAGAAGTGGAGAGTCAGCTATAAACTAGATCACAAAAAATAAACTACACCTTACTCTCTTCTTTTTATCCTCCTCACACTAAGTGTCCAAAGGCACTTTTTGATAACACTTCAACTTCCATTACAAATCACCATCAACATATTGGTGATGGCCTTAATAATTCAATTATATTTTTAGGGTTTTGAATGATTTCTCATCTACATCTCTCTACAATATAAAAATTTCTATCAATATTTCACCAAACTCCTCGTTTGTAGTATCTTTTATGTTGTATGTTCTTAAGATTGAAGTATAACTTTTTCATGACTATTGCATTTCTCATATCCATGTCGATGAAAAATATGTCCCAATTCTTTCTCTCTATCATTGGTTAGAAAGGTGGGATAAACTCCTTACATCCATACTCACAAATTTTTTTTAGCTAGGTTGTACACCATCTATTTCTTTAACCTTTCTATCAAACATGTAGGTTCAAACATTATAACTTGGGAGAAAATATCAGTAATGGATTCTATTGTTTCTCTTTAGTCTTGCAACTCATTTTAGTTTTCTCTCTTCTTGTCCTAAGCTTTGAAATTAGTATTTCATTCTCTATTATAGATTTGACTTTTGAAACTGGGTATCATGGCAAGTTTCATTGGCATTTAGAGAAGAAGAAGATTTTATAAATAATAGGGCTTGTGCCATTTTATAGGGTTAGGGTTCTAGTTGAGTTGATAAAATAATAGCTATTACTATCTACTTCATCATGACTTTTCTTTAGAAGTATACTCAAGGGTGTGTTTGATTGTCATGACTTTATTCATCATGTAAGAAAGTCATGACTAGATTTGAGTGTCATGACTTCTTTTGGTGTATGTATAAGTGTTTGAGTGAATTGTATACATAAAAAAATAAAAAAAAATTATAGCGCACAACACAAAAATAAATTTTGGATTACCTCCAAATAGCATTATGTTTAACATACTTAGATATACCAATTTTTTGACCTCCATTTAATTGGCAACTTCAACAGTCAAAGTTTTGTTTATTGATATAATCTTTCTTTTCAACAAGTTTTCTTAACATTTCCTTCAACATCGAATTATCTATAAGGTTAATTTTTTTAGGATGTTCTTGAGTAGATGACACAAATTTATTAATAGTCATAGCATTATCGAGTGTGATCACCTTCACTAATGTTTGACTTTTTCTAAGTTGCAATCATAGCATCAACATTTGGTCTCTAGGACATTTTGTCTTGTGGCTTTGGAACAAGTTATAACTTCCTCTTTAAATTTCTATTTTATTTAAGTCATGGATTTTTTATCCATCATTACTTCTTTCATTGATCTCAATTGTAAAGTCAATATTTTTGTAAAAGTTATGACTCTTGTTTGCACAATAATTTTAGCCTCTTTTTTTTTGCTAATATTCATTGATAGTGTGATCTTGGCTTTTCCTTTCTCTCCCATTACATTAATAGTCAATATTAGAATTTTTTACTCTTATAATTTTTCTATCATCTCTGAAGGTCCCTTCAAAAATTCTCTATTTTAATCACTTGGGATTTCTTTCATTTCAGCCTCTCTGTTCTTATCTTCAAGTTAGCTTATCTTTGATTTTTTTTTGTCTTGACTTTGAGAAATATCACGACTTTAAAATAACTTATCAATTTTTCATCTTATTTAGGCCAACAATCATCCAAAAAATAATTCTATCTAAAATTCACATCTTGTCTTTAGGTTCTACACGTGAGATTATCATTTCTCCAGTATTTTTTTTCTTCATCACCTAGAAATTACAGGCTTTATATAAGTTGAATTTTACTTGCTCCTTACCCACACAAAGTATAAATTCTCACTTCATATCGATCAATATTTTTCTAGTCACTAAGAATATTTTTTCTAAGATCAATGAGGCATACGAGTCTACCTTCATATCTAAAATAACAAAATTAGCTAGAAAAATAAACTTTCTAACTTTGACTATAAATCTTTGATAATCACTCTCAGAAACTTGATTGATTGGTCTGTCATCTATAACATAAAGAGAAGTTAATGTTATCTCACCAAAATTTAACTTTCATACTATGGACAATGGTATCAAGTTGATACTTGGTTGTAAGTCATAAAGTGCCTTCCAAAAAATATTCTCTTCAATAATTCATGAAATTTTAAAACTCTCTATATCATTTTCAGATGTTTACATTAAATGATCATTCGATACTTCTTAGTCTTGCTCACCATTCTAATGTTTGGTAAAGGAAATGTTGACTTCTATCTGTTTGAAGAAATTGAGGAATCTCTCAAATTTCTCATCCATCATTCTCTTTGTAATTTGTTGTAAAAAGTAAGATTAGGTTGGTTAGTTAGTTTACTATCTACATAAGCATTCTTTAGTATGTCATCCTTCTATTCATTACTTTGGTTAATCTATATCTTATCCTCAAATTTCACTTCTTCATGTGTGACTATTAGTGGCATGAGTTTAGGTAGTGGGTTCTAATAGTGCCACAACTTGAAAAATATCACAACATTGATTATTTTGGCACTAAGTATTTGATTCTTGGAAATGGTGCCTAAAACTTATTAAGTCCCCAGCAATAGTTTTAAAGACTTATTGTGTCTCCATGAGTAATAAAATGAATATAAGTCTATATATCGATTCTACAAGGTTAGAGTCTGTGATTAGGTCATTTTTTTAATGTGTGATGATACTTATCTAATGATTAATAAATATTGTGTTTGATTATTAAATGAAATATAGATTAGTGTGAAAATATCCAAGTTCTCTTTTAGCATGCAAGGTTGTTGTCATCTTTTGACTATCAGTACCAAGGATGATCTCCTCATAGTTGTCCCCTTGGTATTTCACCTCCAATGCACGTGTTATTCTATTCATGGGTTATTCACATGTCTACTTATTTTATGAAAATTATCAACTATCCATGATAATTACTTTGAATATGCATTGTTATTCTTTGTCTTCTAAAAGTTTAATGAAGTGAGATAATATAGTAATAAATATATTTTCACTTTTTGCTTAGTAAGTATTATATTCATATTAACACAATTCTTCTTATGAATCTCACTACCAAGGATTGGCACAATTTTTTTTCATATTATGTGTGTGTGTCCTATGGCATATATATCATCGTCCACCATAATCATCATGCATAAAACTATAATATGGTCACAACCCTAAATCTTAGTCCTAAAACACATCCATATCAATCAACATTCCTCAACACACATTAACAAAAATATTAATCATTCGATAATAATCGATTATCAAATCAAAAGTACATAACCCAGCCCTAGAAATGAGGATTATTTGATATCTCGTGAGAAATGAAGGTTCCTAATGCAAATCCAAACATAACTATAAGTGTCAAAACCTAAATTACAATAAAATAGTGATGCATTCACCTAGTATTTATACCTAAGTTGGGGTTGGAATCACAATGTCTAGGGTTTCTTGGTAGATCTTAGCTCAAAATTTAATTTCCCATCTCCTGTTCATTTTCCCCTACTTGTTATTTAGATACTCAGGAGCATATTTGTGATGCTTTCAATTGGAAATCATAGTGATAGATTGATATCCCTACTTTCATGTCTTTTTATATCTTCTATTAAGTACCAAAGTCATGGTGAAAATGAATTTAGTGACTTAGGTAATTTCTCTCTGAAAAAATATATCACTACACTAGGAATAAGTATATGGTTAATATAATTTCTCTCTAGAATAAAATATTATGGTACTAGGAATGTCCATTACTATTGCATGTACTTTTTATAACCCTAAGTCACAGTGCTGGGAATGACCATGACTTTGGTGGTCTATCTAGGGCACAAGGTCATTCCACTAAAAAAGATTATGACTAGAATAAATGTTATATGGAATGAAATGTTGTTGTGACAAAATAATGTCACAACTCAAATTACTTAGTATTTTTGCTCTAAAATGAATAAGTCATGATGTTTAACTTTATCATGATTACTTGTATCAGTAGGGTACCTAGCTACCTTATTATATAAATAATATTGTGGCCATTACATTTTTAAGAGAGTATGGTCATAACCCTCTGAAAAAATAGTGTCCACAAAGACTAATATAAAAGAAAGATTGTGTCAACATGGTGATAGAGTCATTATTTACAAAGATTATCATGACTAGGTTTATAGAATTACAATCACGAAAGGATACCATAACTACTTGGCAAAATGGTAGAAGGTGAATTTCATTCATTATATGCGAAATATAATGACTCTCCTTCACTTTTTTCTCTCCTACAAGCTTTTGCTCTATTAAGTTTAATAATTTGTGATGAAATAGATATTATTTTACTAATATTTGTTAAAATCTCTCATAACATAAAGTTAATAAAATCTTCCTGATATAAATACAAACACATGCAAACATGCTAAAAATACACTCTAAACCCAAAAGAAAATTGATACATGGAATACCAAATATTAGGCAACATGACTTTTGAAAAAATCATGAAATCATCAATCATAGCTTCATTTTATGTATCAGCACCCCATTTTGATTTCTCTTTTGTCTTCTACTCTTTTAATTCTTTGTCACTTCTAAGTATTATAGATATATATAATTTTGCATTTGTTTTGGTATTGCTTGATAATATATTGATGCTCGTCTCTTTCATTGTTAGTGTTAGTTGCCTATTATGTTTTTTGTTATGTTGCATACTTTTATAGCTTAAGAAGTATCTTGAAAGCATATTAGTGATGATATCTCATTAACAAAAATCCAAAATTATATGAGTTATATGAGTAGTAAAAAAGTTTTTATTTAAATATTGATCTCATTTAGATTATATCAGTAGTTCTGTCAATCAATAGTTAGAAAATTTGATTATAATAAAATAAATATTTTTGATTATTATATCAATCTTAGATATATAAAATCTTCTATTTAATTTATGTGATATATGTTCAAATAGTTTGAATTATATTGAGTTTGGATAGAGAATTAAGGTTAGATTGTTGTATAATGACTCGTTTTTCTAATGATATACAAGATGATTATCACCATGAGTCTGTGCTAAATAATGGTGTCCTCATATTTATTTCCTTGATATTTTACTACTAAGATAACAAATTATTTCTACTCTAAAGTTATTCACAAGTATATACCTATTAGGAAACTCATCAACCACCCTTAATGGTTTATATATATATATATATATATATATATATATATTTATTCTCCGACCAAATGTAAAATAAACACCAAAAATTATAATAGTTTATAAATATTTGTACTTTAAGTTTCATAAGTACCATACTTGAATATTATTTGGTGCATGGAAGAAGAAAAAGATTAGTCTTTTTTTTTCTTAATTTTTTTTTCTTCCTCTTTTACATTTGAACATTTCTATATTACTTTATAAAAAATTTATGGCTTTCAAAATAAATCTTTCACTTTGGCCTTCATCTCTTTAGCTTAAGGTCAGTACTTTAGAAAGTGGCTATGACTCTAAAATATATCTCAAGTTTTCCATAATAAAAATTCATGGTGCTAAAAATATTAACAACTTGGATTTAATATATTGACAACATAAAGTTGTGGTGCTAAACATTTTCATGGTTTTTGGATTTATATCTTTCATGTGTATCATATGGTCATAGCACTAGGAATTGCCATGCCATTGAGAATGGTCCCAATATGCATAATATGGTTGTTGTACTAGGAGTGACCATGTCGCCATTGCTTTGATGTTGCTCTTTCTTATTTATCATATAACTATGATACTAGAAATAACCATTGAATTAGAAATTACCTATCATGTGTATCATATGGTCACTTTATTAGGAAATGTTGAGTCCAAGAATTGTATTCTTGTCTCTAAAGTTGCGGCAATGATGAGAATAGATGGGGTACTTGTCTTGATTTCTCTCATATATTTCATGGCCATGCCACTACAAAAATATCATGGCATTGACAATTAGCTAAAAATAAAAGTAGCAATTTTGCATTCTCTTGAGAACAAGCGTCAAAGCCTTGGGGAACACATGTACTTGAGTAAATGCCTTCTATGATATTTCATGTCCAAAAGTTATTGTGTTGAATAATTATCATGGTTTTGACATTATAAGTTTTAGTTATATAACTTTCTATAGCTCAAAAGTTATATCTTAGTAAAAAGAATATGATTCTGACTTGAGAATACAAAATCTTATTAAAGATAAAGTTGTGGTACTAGAAAGTGAATATAAATTTTAGTATCAATAGGTACTTGGTTACTAAAAAATGAAATTATTTTGGTAGCCAATTAATTGTTATGAGATAGGAATGATTATATCATAGTAATAAAGAATGTGTTGTTATTATGATTCAATAATAATATCATAACAAAGAATGTGTTGTAAACCTAAAGGATTGTGTATAGTCATAACATACAAGATTGTCATAGCTATTAGGTAGAGTCTCAACTAAGAATAAATGTTAAAACTACATGATGTTTCATAATCTATCTAATATCTAAATCCTCTAAAAACTTTTGATTTCATCACTATTTATCAAAATCCATCAAAATTTTATAGTTGTGCTATTGATTTATTTAAGTCTTAATTATGTGCTTACACATTATCTAAAAATATCAGAATACTCAAAAATGTTCAGTAATTTGAACATTGACCAAACTCATATACTAAAATGATTACTCATCCTTTAAGCAATAACTTTCCCTTCAGTAAAGAAATATGTGAATATTACCACAAATTAATTTAATACAATAGTTACAATATCTCAATATGGAAATAAATAAAAAATACAAATCAATGCACTGAGAGATATTGATAGTATGATTTTTTTAGCATCATACTCTTAAAATGTGAAATCTAATTTTGAGTGCTTAAATAGTAGCATAGAAGTGGATGACATCTCTGGATCTCTCTTTAGTCTAAATAATCAATCAAATGATTTTGCCATATTGACACAAAGTACTTATTGTCTTCATCCAATAGAATTTTGTGCATCATCAAAGGTATCTATCACAATAATCTAAGTCCTTTTAATTTGTACTATATTTTTCTATTTTAATTATTCATAGGTATTCTTGATATTTTGTGTTATTTTCAATTGTGTCATCTCTTTTTTTCATAATTTTTTTTCAATCCATCATGATGGCTTCGTCTAATAGAATTTAGTGCACCATCAAAAGATTCCAACACAAAAAATATAAGTCCTTTTGTTTAGTACTATATTTTTATATTTTTTCTATCCATAGGCACTCTTGATATTTCGTGTTATTTGTATTTGTGTCATCTCTTTTTTTTTCATAATTTTTTTTCAATCCATCATGATGACCAAATATAATATCCCAAATGATTCAGTACTAATCTAATATTTATGTATTTCATTCATTCCTCCAAGACTTTTTAGATCATATCATCAAATATTTCTTGCTTTGTGATAAAAGACATCTCATTTTGATGGAGATGTTTTTTCCCACACAAAATTGCATTTTTCAACTTTTTCTACTACTACTGTGTATGGATTTGATTGGATTTTTTAATTATTTCTTGTCTATTTTTAATCTCACTTAACATTTTCCAAAATACATAAAAAATCAACAAACATACCTCTATGTATGGCTAAGAAAGGCTCAATGTGGACTAACTCATCTTCTTGTATTCCTTTTCATTTTATATCTCTTGTATGACAACTCTTGTAAATGATAAACTTTCTTCCCAAATTTCTCTCATTTCTTTACCATGCAAGCATCAACTTTTTTCCCTTTTTATCTCTTATAATTTCTCTTTTAATGCTTGACAATATCATAGGAATACCATTGGACACATCACATCAATTAATTCATCTATGGGAACTTCTTTAGCTCGACATAATAAAGTGATATGGGAATGGTGAATTACTTGGCCAAAAAATTCACCCTCGATGAACCCATGAATTGATTATTCTAAAATTTTCCCCATAGTAAAATGGTAGCCATTGAGGATGGCATACAGTGAGATCACTCTCTCCAAAGTTATTTTCAAGACATGGAGAGTTGGTAATCAAAATAAGCATATAAAATAGAACCAAATTTTGCTCAAATTCATGAGTTCTTTCCTCGTCAAATATTCATATGTTCTCTTTGAAGTCACTCTCTGTATTATCTTTTCATCTATCAACAAGCTAGCAAAAGTTATAAAAGTGGATTGCATGCAGAGTGATTTAAAATTTATACCATCATTAACTTCTTAGAATCCAAGCAACTCATTTTTTTCTCAAATCAAAGCGCACCCATATTCCTTTGATATAGCACATTTTCCCTCACATATCCTTTCAAATTGGTATAGAATTCTATTACAATTGAAGCATTACCTCATTATCTATGCATGTAAAACAACACTAAATTTCTCTTATTGATAATATCTCCAAAAGAAATGATGAATTTGTTAAATCCTTTTTCTTCGAAAAAATCATTTTTGGAAAATGATAGATTCCATCCATCACTCTCTAATTTTTGTAATAAGAGTTTCCACGAGCATTATGGCTTTGGTTGTAATTTCTGTAGTGCTAGGTTTTTGATTTTGATAAGATCTTTTCTCTTCCATCATTGAATCAATAAGCTTTTTGGAATTAGTATTGTGTTGTCATGTCATTGAAAAAGAATTAGAATTTTTTGTGGATGTGTTTATAGGGTTATGTATTTATAGTGGTGACTTGGTTAATAAAAGTCATGACTCAGCGGAATCATTTTTTTTTGTAAATGAAAATCAATGTGCTATGTCTACTTGTTCCTTTGAAGTCATGGCACTAGGCCTCAGATGTGACTTTTCTATTTAGTCTCTGGTGATGCTTTTTTTTTCTATAATACCAAAGTCACATTATTGAAGAATGGTCAGGACTTGTCATTTAACTTTTTATGGGCATATCTTTCTATAATACCAAAGTCAAGATGCTAAAAAAAAGTCACGGTTTTTGACTAATTTTTTTTGTATTATACTACTTTGAATCTATGATTCTTTTGTGTGGGAGGGTTTAAGTGTGACTATGTTCATGTAACACATATTCTCATAATAAAACCTTTTAATCTAACAAACAACATAAAAAAATTCTTAGGTTTTCTCCCAAGTAGCACTCATTTAACTTCCATTGTTTAATTATCAATAATGCCTTTTCTTTATTGAAAATCTCTTCGGTCCAAGTTACATTTTTCATATAATTTTTGACCTCTTTTCTTCTTCTACTTTTAGTATATGTCATTGATGTTTAATAATTAATCATCTTGATGACATCATCTATGAGGATAGTTGGGATGAAACTAATCTTCTTTGATTTTTCCAAGTTTTGACATTGCAAAATGTGTTGACATTTTCAAACTTTTGTTCATGTTTATCCTTTACAACTTCCTCCATATAAGTCACCAAAATTTCATCATTTACTTTTTCTTCTTCTTCTTCTTCTTGAATGATTAAGATTATATCTTTAATGTAGTCTTTTTGATTCTCAACATCAACTATCTCTATATTAGCTACTAAAACTTCTTCTACAACACTCTTGTCATCTTTTTTGAATTTCATAATATTCTCTATATTAACCACTAAAAGTTTTGATGTAGAACTTTTTTTAAATATAACCACGTCTATGACTTTATCTCTCTCATTTCATCATCTCTCCCTCTCTTCTATAGTACCATTTGTCGTATCAATCTTAGATTTAATTTTTTTTATTTAATTTATGTAATGTATTTCCAAATAGTTTGAATGATATTAGATTTGGATATAAAATCATGGTTAAGTTATTGTGTAATGACTCTTTATCTTAATGTTATACAAGGTGGCTATCACCATTTTATCCATCCCATATAATGATTCCCTCATAGTTATCTCCTTAGTATGTTAATACCCAGACAACAAATCATTTCTACTCAAAAGTCATTCACAAGCTCATACAGCTTAGGCAACTCATCATTACCTTTGATAGTTGCTTCATATATATAATCTTATTTTTTAACCTTAGGTGTCATAAAGACCAAGAATTGATGTGGTTTATAAGCTTTTGTATATTTGGATTCATAAGCATCATACTCATATAACTAACATATGCTTCACTCATAATTCATTAGTTGAAATAATATGAGTAAAAGAAACTCAAAATGATATCACCATTTTATGAGTCGCAATATACTCATGAGCATTTGAGGATTACCTATCGCCATCCTTTTTCAGTGATGATGTGACTCCCATACAAAAGATGAAACTCTTAGGAGAAGATTAACATACCAAGATTGTGAGTTTTAATGTATATGTTAATTTTGTACATCACAGTCAGAAGGGTTTTCCCTTCTTTCTAATAATATGCATGAGTGAGCATAGTGGTTTACTACTCACCATTCATTATGACAACTCACATAAACTCATCAATAGTTAAGTTTCTAATTTAAATTCAATTATCACTCATCCATCAATTTCTATAATACAATATAAACAAAACACATTCATTAATGTAATTACATTTGATATCTGATTGGGTTGCTCTCAAATTTATTTTGATATTATCTCATATTCTACTACACATTCTCAATGTCTTCATATGATAAACTTTTATGATTTCTCACATTTAGATGGTAATGTGTAGGAGCAATATTATTGGGCCGAAACTTGTACCCTCTTTTGCAAAATATTTACTTTCTTTACTTGATAAATAGTGTCAAAATTGGCTACTTCTTATTGTTTCAAAATGACAATATATCTCACACTAAGCCTTATGTCATTTTGATTACCAAATTTGTTGAAAAATATATCAAGCTTAGCTTTCATCATTATTAGTCTATCTAACCTTAATACTTCAGCTTGTTTTCTTCCAAATTCTCTTTCATTCAAAGTTTGATAATTATTTTTAATTAGCTCTTAAAATAAGAAATGAGCCTTTTCATATGACATGTTCATGATAGAACCACCTGAGGCTACATTAATTGTACATTTCATCATGTAGTTCAAATCATTTTATAAGGTATATGCTTGGAATCAGAAATTCAAATTAATATTATGGGTTCCTCATCAGTAGATCCTTGAATTAGTATCAAGTATCATATAATATGTCACGCTCCTTTTACCTGAATTAACTTATCTTTCCCTTAAATTAAGATTAAATTTGAGTCAAGAAGAACTTAATTAGGAAAGTAGGAATAAGTTCATCCCAATTTTTAATAAATTCTTTAGATAAGCATTAGAACCACTCATGAACTTGTCTCTCAAAAAAAAGACAAAATCTCAACTTCATTGAATCTAATCAAAGTTCATTCATTGTTTTGGTGTTGCACAATGACATGAATCTTACAACATGACTATTTAAGTTTTCTATAAATCATCTATCATATTGATGTTGTTGCACCATTTCTATCATGTTGGCTTCAACTTAAAATGGCTTACATGAATCGGTTGTATCTAAATCTTAGAGTAGTTGTCCATCAATATTGGCCTCCAATATTCTCTTAAGATTTGATGAGTAATGAGCTTTTGGATAATATTATCTGCACCCCCCTTAGTTTTTTCCAGTGCTTATATTATTAATCTTACTTTCTCTCTAATCTCTCTACCTCAAGTTATTTCTTCTTATTCTCTTAATTTTGGATCTAGAGGAGCTGACTTAATACAAATCTTTAGCTCATAAGATGTGGTAGTTATAAATGAAAAAGAAAAAAAATAAAATAAAAGACAAACACAAAACAAATACTAAAAAAAGTTATTTAATCAATTAGAATTTGAACTATATTTTTTCAAAAATGGTTATGTCAACTAGAGTTGACCAATCAAACTAAAATAATTCTTAACAATGATATCAAAAATTTATTATAACTCTGTTATAGTGCCAAAACTTATTATTTGGGGAATGGCAAAAAAAGATTATTGGGTGATTGATTCTATCCAATAAAGATCTATAAGTATATAGGTCATAAAAGTAGTAAAGTGGACATAAGTCCAAATATTAATCACATAGGATTCTATGAGTAGTTTGACTAATCAATAATGATATAACTACTACTATAGTTGAAAAGAAAAACTTAGATCTCAGATAGATACTTAGACTCTAGGGTTTACTTATTTTTTTATGTATGATGAGATTTCTTTTATATCGGGATAATGTCATGCTCAATTATTAGATGAATGGTAGATTGATGTGGATTTTCATTTGTCCTATTGGCATACAAAGTGATTATCAACCTATGAATATCACTACAAAGAATGATCACCTTATAGTTGTGTCTTTGTATATTATCACTAAAACCACACTTAGTCTATTCATGAGTCATCCAACTTTTACTCCTTTTAGGCAACCATTAACTACTACAAATATGCAATATTATTCATTGATTCAATGATTTAAATATACATGAAGTAATAATTATGTTTGAGCTTTCACCTTCATAAGTGTCAAACTCACTTCAATTAACATAATGTTTTCTTACTAATTTTACCTATGGATATCATACAAAAGAAAATAATTCACAGGGTTATCACTATTGTGATTTTGTTACCCCTCCTAATTTTATTAATTTGGTGATATGCCAAAAGCACATTAATGAGAATATTTTTTAAATGAGATTCACAAGTACATGGATCATACAAGTAGTAAAAAAGATTTTCATCTAAATATTAATGTTGTAGAGATTGTATCAACGTTTGGTTATTCAATAGTGAGAGAACTCATTTCTAATAAAATAGATAATTGGATTGTGAACAATCTTAGATTCATGGATTTATTTATTTAATCTATATTATATATGTTTATATTAGTTTGACTTATATTATGTATGGACATGAAAAAAAGATTAGAGATATTGTGTGATGACTCCTTTTTCTAAAAGCATACAAGATGATTATCATCATTGAGCATGTAATAATGGTGATCCCCTCAAAACTATCCCATTAGTATAATACCAAAAAATAAAAAATTATTGATATGTGAGAGTTAAATATTAATCTCATACCTTTTAGACAACTTAATTAATTCATTAGCCATCCTTTATGATTATTTTGTATGCATATTCTTATTATCTGGACTTATGTATCATTAAAATTAAAAATTGATATGGTAAGTATTCACACTTTCAACTTTGTAAGTGTCATACTCACACAATTACTATTTATTGCTCTCAAGTTTTACTAGTGGGAACCATATAAGTGAAAATAACTCACAATAATTGTCACTACCTTGTGAGTCACAATATACTTTCCTATGTTCCAAGAATTACTTATCACTATCATCCTCAATGATATTGTGAATTTCATACTAAAATAAAACTCTTAAAAAATATTCTATATAATATTCATCCTAATCAATAACTAGTTCTTTTAAGTTGTGTATAATAGATATCACTGTTGAGGTTTCAGGCAGAATATCCAATCTAATTTGAACATAAACTTAGCGAAATTTATAATTTTTATCCCTTAACCTACCAAGGATCACATGTGTTTCATAAAAACATGAAGTAAGGGTAACCAAACCTTATCTCTTGTAGATCGATTCGTCAAGCCTTCAAAGTTTGTGTTTTGGTTTATTTGGATCTTCAAAGGTGCTGGCTTTCTAAAAAAATGACCAACCTCTACAAGTATCCACATATGCACAAATAATGAACAATCTTGTTGGATGCTAGTTCAGATTTTTCTTCTCAAAATGAAAGAGATTTCTCTATTTTATAAAATATGACTACTTACATCTAATATCTCTCATATATATATATATATATATATATATATATATATATATATATATATATATATAAGTCTACCAGAGTTTTAGTCATAAATGAATTTAATTATATATTTAGAACTCTTTTAAATAATAAATTAATTTCAAATCCTTAAAACCCCTTTTAAATAATTTATTCATTAAAATTCAAGTTCAATATAACAAAATAATTTTTTATTTATATCAAGAATTTTAACATTTTCAAAATTAAATTTATATTTCAATAATAACTAATTTTTATTTGTGAATTAAAATAAACTCATCATTTTAAATTACTATAGAGAGTGAAAAATCATAACCAAATTTATTCATTCTTAATGTGTGACTTTATAGGTTCAATTAATATTGGCAGTATGCCTAAATTATATTTTGATCATACAAGTCATAAGTGATCTCTAGCATGAAATTATAACAACCCAAGTTAAATGAAAAACTCATGATTTGAGTCAACATTAATATAGCTAATGACATAATCCTTTTGTTTCATGATATCATGATAGAATATAAGGCATGGATAAAATCAATCTTATATTGTTCTATCTTTGATTACTTGAAATCCAATTAGACTGACTAAACAAATGATATTGATCTCAATCAATTCATTTGAGCACGTCATGCATTTCTAAGTCTCAATTATCAAGGGGACTTAGAGATATCTTTCTTATATTAAGAGGGACAAATTCCATCTTAATCACTCATATCTCACTACATAATTTTTATTATGTTTAAGTATAATCTTTATAGTTATCTGATTAAAGACAATGTTTGATTATATCAAAACATAATATTCTTTATGTTGAGAACTATAGTGATCTCAAGTTGAAGGATTTAATAACATAACTATTAGAGATTAACTTATGACTTTGATCCATGGATTAATCTCAAAATGGGTATGTCTAATATTTGTTCTTAACAAATAGATATAAATTTGAATTGTCTACTCATTATACAAAAAACATAAGATACATCTGGTCTAGTGCATAACATGGCATACATGATATATCCTATTGTTGAGGCATAAGAAATCTGACTCATCTACTCTCACTTATCTTTAGTGTTAGGACATTGAGATTTGTTAAGAGGAAGACCATGAGACATGGGCAAGTATCCTCTCTTCAAATCTTGCATACTAAACTGCTTTAGTACTTTGTCTATGAAAAGTACTTTTACTTAGATCAATCAGCCTCTTAGATCTATCACTATAGATCTTTATCCCTAAGAAATAGGCAGCTTTTCCTAAGTCATTCATTGAGAAACACTTTCCTAACTAATACTTGACATTTTGCAAGGTAGGGATATCATTCCCAATGAGTAAAATGTCATCAACATATAAGACCAAAAATATAATTATGCACCCACTAATTTTCTCATAAACACAAGGCTCATCTTCATTTTTGATAAATCCAAACCCTTTGACCGATTCATCAAAACAAAGATTGCAACTCCGAGAGGTTTGCTTCAAACCATAAATAAATCTTTAAAGCTTGCATACTTTACCAGAATTCTTATGTTGTATAAAACCCTCAGGTTATGTCATGTACACATCATCAAGTAAGTTTCTATTAATAAATACAATTTTAACATCTATTTTCCAAATCTCATAATCATAATATACAACAATGTAAATAAGAATTTTGATAGACTTAAGTATGGCTATAAATAAAAAATTTTCATCATAGTCTATACCATGAGTATGTTTGAAACATTTTGCAACTAGCCTTGCTTTGTAAGTATGCACTTTGTCATACATGTCAGTTTTCTTTTTAAAAACCCATTTGCACCCAATGGTCTTTGTACCTTCGGGTGGGTCAATCAAGGTCCATATATGATTATCATACATGGAATGAATTTCAAACTTTATGACCCCCAACCATTTCTCAGATTTTGGATCCAACATAGCCTCTTGATAGGTAGTGGATGTATTTTGATCTACTAACAATACATCATTGCTATCAGTCACAAGAAATCCATATCTTTCATGCTCTTGACATATCCTATTAGATCTATATGAATTTTGTGCTATAGGAGGTGTGTCAGCAATAGTTTGTTGACTATGAGTATCCACGGGTAGTTTAGTATTATTTTTTGATTTTCAAACTTCTTCAAGTTGTACCTTACTCCCACTAGTTTCTTTAGAAATAAATTCTCTTTCTAGAAAGACACCAATCCAAGCAACAAACACTTTATTCTCTATGAGATTGTAAAAGTAGTATCCTCTAGTCTCTTTAGGATATCACACAAAAAGATATTTATCAGATTTGGGCTCCATCTTATTTGAAACATGACGTTTTATATAAACCTCAGGAATCAAAATCTTAAGAAATGACAAACTATGTCTTTTACCAGTCAACATCTCATATGGTGGTTTTTCGACTACTTTGGATGGAACTCGATTTAGTGTGAACACAACTATTTCAAGTGCATAACCCCAAAAAGTAAATGGAAGATATGTTGGACTTATCATAAATAAAACCATATCTAATAAAATTTGATTCCTCCTTTCAGGCACACCTTTCCATTATGGTGTTCTAGGGGGAGTTTTTGTGAAATAATTCTACAAGTTCTAAGATGATCATCAAATTCTTGGCTAAAATATTCACCACATCGATCAGATCGAAGTGCCTTGATTGATTGCCAAGTTGGTTTTGTACTTCATTTTAAAAGGATTTGAATATTTCAAATGATTCCAATTTATCTCTCATCAAGTAGACACAACCATATTTGCTAAAATCATCAGTAAATGTAATGAAGTACTTGTAACATTTTCTAGCATCTGAACTTTATGGTCTACATATATCAGTATGTATAAGATCTAATAATTCATTTGCCCTTTCACTATGTCCAATAATGGGATTTTTTTCGTTTTCTTACCCAATAGACAAGATTCACTTCTATCATATGATTCAAAATCAAATGAATTCAAAAGTCCAACTTGATGGAGTTTTGAGATACATTTATAATTTATATGACTAAGGCGACAATGCTAAAGATTGGTTGAATTTAAATCATTTGATTTAAATTTCTTAGTAGTTATGTTATAGATATGATAATCATTGGATTTTTCAAGGTTCATAATATAAAGATCATCTTGAAAATAGGCATTTTCATATAACATGTCTTTATAAAAATTGAAACAATTATTGTTTTAAATAATAAATGAAAATCATCATTATCCAAATAAGAAACTAAAATAATATTCCTACACATTATAGGAACATAATAAAAATTGTCCAAAACTAACAAATGCCCACTAGGCAAAATAAGTACATAACTTTCTATAGCCAAAGCAACAACTTTTTCTTGATTGCCTACTCATAGATCGACTTTGTCCCTCTTTAGTTGTTTACTCTTTTTGAGTCCATGCACATTTGTACAAATGTGTGATCTACATCCAGTATCTAATACCCAAAAACTAAAGAGAGAAAAATTAATTTGTATAACATAAATACGTGAAGAACAAGTCTCACTAGCCTTCATCTTCTTCAAATGGCCAGGTTCATTGCAAAAGAAACAAACACCTTTCTTTGGATCTTTAGCCTTTGGTACAGGTTTGGGTTTGGGTTGAGCATCGGACTTTCCTTTGTCCTCATCCTTTTCCTTGATCTTGAAGCTCTTTCTATTTTGAACCATTAGGACATGGTCAGGCTTGGATTAACATTCTACTCAGCAGTTTTAAGCATCATATGCAGCTTAAAGATAGATTTGTCCATTTCATTCATGTTATAGTTCATCGCAAAATTGTGCATAACTATCAAGAAGTGAATTTAGGATCAAATCAATTGCCAACTCTTGGCTCAATGGAAATCCAAACCTACCAAGGTGCTCAATATAGCCTTTTATTTTTAGAATTTGAGATCTAACTAAAGCACCCTCATCCATCTTGCAAGAATGTAGTGCCTTGGTAGTCTCATACCTTTTTTTTCCTTGTTTGTTGCTGGAACATTTCCTTAAGATTGAAGATCATATTATAAGCATCCATATTTTCTATATCTTTCTGAAGTTCAGTACTCATGGTAGCTAGAATCAAGCATACAACATCAATAGAGTCATTATGATGCTTCTTATAAGCATTCTTATCATCTCTAGGAGCATTATCAGCTGGTTCTTTATGGAGAGGTTCATCTAGGACATAAAGCTTCCTTTCTTGTTTGAAAATAATTTTTAAAATTCAAAACCAGTCAAGAAAGTTAGTCACAAAAAGTTCATCCTTCTCAAGGACTGATCGTAGTGTCAAAGTAGAATTATTGTTGTTATTGTTGGTCATCTACAGTGAATACAAAGTTTAATTAATATTTTGATTATGAAAAATTCTCACTAAATTAATAACCCCCAAGAATAATCATATTAATCTAGTGAGCTAAAATTTATATTTTACTCAACTTTAAGTCAACTTTAGCATGACACTTAAAATTAAGTTATTTAGGTAGGAAACTCTTACCAAATTCATCTCATTCAATTTTTAAATATTTATGAGATTTTGACATCATATGTCCCAGCATGTTTGAATCCCATCTAATGCAATTAGGCCCAAAAATTATTTTGATAACCTACTAAAGTTAAACTATTTTTAAACACATATGTAGCATCATTACTTATCTTGTCTTACTAATGTCACCTAATGTACTTTCACTTTGGTAGAACCCACATTAAGGTGATAAAAGGTTTGAAAAGTATTTAAATATGGATGACATGTTAACTTTAAATTTTATGTGAGAGATCTTGATTGATTTTAATTTTCAATTAATAGATCGAATCATATATCTAGTATCATCTACTCATGTAACATCATACATAACATCTCATAGATACATATAATAAATGTATCATATTATGATCTTAATCTAGATTGATCTTCATAAGCTAATATGAAGATCAATAGTCATTCCTAGGTAGTAATAAGCAGCTCAACGAAGTTGATTTGACCACCAATTTGCTCATAAACACCTAGCTCCTCCAGGATCATGGTTGAATTGCATGACTTCAAATGACATGCGTTGTCTCTCTTGTTTTATTACAACAATTAAAAAATTATAATAAAACAAAAATGTCATGCAGGCCGTATTTAATAATTACAGCCCTTGAAAAAAAATATAATCAACCAAACACATTGGTTAAAAAGGTCATACTATGCACCATGTAAAGCAATATAACATGTAAAATATATAATGTTATCATATAGCATAAATAATTTGCATTAAAAAATTAAATTATAATAGTCATGTATAAAAAAATAATTAAATTTAAAAGGTGTTATGTAGAGCTATTATGGTGATTGTACTAAGCCAGTTAGCGGACGAGGTCAAGGGGGGCCACCCTTGTGGGGTCAGGGCTAGCATCCTAGGAAAAAAAATTAAAATTTCTATTGATCTCATCAATAAATTTTCATTGATCTCATCAATAAATTTTTATTGATCTCATCAATGAATTTTCATTGATCTCATCAATAAATTTTCATTGATATAATGAATAAATTTTCATTAATCTCATCAATAAATTTTCATTGATATTATCAAAAATATTTTATTAATCTCATCAATAAATTTTCATTGATGTTATCAATAAATTTTTATTGATCTTATCAATATATTTTTATTAATCTCATCAATAAATTTTCATTGAACTTATCAATAAATTTTTATTAATATTATCAATAAATTTTTATTAATATTATCAATAAATTTTTATTAAAATTTTTATTAAAATTTTTATTAATATTTTCATTGATGGCTTATTCTGGCACCACCATAAATAATCAATGATAAATCAAAATTGATATATGAATTTAGTCCATGTATTAATCTGATTAAGATAAAACTAGAATCATTTATCATGCTATTAAATACTTTAATGGCAATATCCCATTCAGATGCTCAATCATACTAATGAATACTTTTAGGTTTCAGATTCAATCAATTAATAATTTAACAAAACCTATTAACTATGTCATTCGCACAAACCATAATATCACATATATTCAAAAATGCAAATCATGCTAGAATCATATACATCACATACATATGATCAAATATCGTATTTTTAGTTTTTTTGAAAACACAAGTTCCTCTGATACTAATTGCTGGGGGTTTCAAGCAGAATATTCAATCTAATTAGAACATAAACACAGTGGAATTTATAATTTTATCCCTTAACTTACCAAGGATCACACACGTTTCATAAAAAAATGAAGGAAGGGTAAACACAACTTACCACTTGTAGATAGATTCGTCGAGCTTTCAAAGTGTGCGTCTTAGTTTATTCAGATCTTCAAATGTGTTACCTTTCTGAAAAAATGACCACCCTCTACAAGTATTAACACATGAACAAATAATGAAAAATCTTGTTGAATGCCAGTTCAGATTCGTCTTCTCAAAATGAAAGGGTTTCTCTCTATTTTATAAATGATGAGTACTTGCATCAAATATGTCTCATACACACACACACACACATACACACACACACACACACACACACACACACACACGTCTACTCTACTAGGGTTTTAGTCATAAATGAATTTAATTATACATTTAAACTCTTTTAAAATAATAACTTAAATTCAAATCTTTAAAATCTCTTTTTAAATGAATTTATTCATTAAAACTCAAGTTCAATGTAACAAATTATTTATTTATTTAAATCACGAATTTAAACTTTTTCTAAATTAAATTTGAATTTAAATAATAACTAATTGTTATTTGTGATTTTAAAAATAATATTATCATTTAAAATTACTACAAAGAGTAAAAACAATAATCATTATTATTCATTCTTAATATGTAATCCTATATGTTTAATTAACATTGGTAGTAGGCTTATATCACATTTTGATCCTACAAGTCATAAGTGGCCTCTAGCAAGACATTATGACTACCCAATTTAAATGAAAGAATCATGATTCGAGACAACCTTAATATAACTAATAACATAATCCTCTTATCTCATGATATCTTGATAGGGATATAAGGCATGAACAAAGTCAACCTTATATTGTTCTATCTTTGATTACTCAAACCCAATTAGACTGACTAAATAATTGTTATTGATCTCCATCAATTCATTTGAGCATGTCATGCATTTCTCAGTCTCAATTGTCGAGGGGATCCAGAGATATCTTTCTTATAATAAGAGGGATAAATTTCATCTTAATCGCTCATATCTCACTACATAATTCTTATTATGTTCAAGTATGACCTTTTTAGTCATCTGATTAAAGACAACATTTGATTATATCAAAACATAATATTCCTTATGTTGAGAACTATAGTGATTTTAGATTAGATGATTTAATAACATAATTATTAGAGATTAACTTATGACTGATCCATATATTAATCTCAAGAAAGGTCTGTCCAATATTTATTCTCAACAAATAGATATAAATTTGATTTGTATCTTATACACATATTCATCCCATGAACATCAATTAAACTTTATACTAATCTTAATTCATTATTATTCTCATAATAATAACCAATTAAGAACATTTAGAATAATTAATAATATTATTCAAGGATATTATATATAATAAGCATGCAAATAATAATAATAATTAATTCTCACAAATAGTCAAAATACCATGTTCATACGATAGGCCTAGAGCACTATTACTAACAACTTTCACACTAAAAATAAAACCCTTTGAAAAGAACATTATACATAATATTCATCCTAATCAATAACTAGTTCTTTTAAGATGTGTATAATATATTGACATGTGAAAACATTCATACTTTTATTTTTATAAGTATCATATCACAATGATTAACTTTTCTATATTTTAAGTTTTAACTTATAGGTTTATCTCATGCATTACAATTAAAAGGGCTATCACTTTTCTTAATATATGCATGAGTGAACCTCATGGTTTACTTATCACCATCCACCACAATAGTCTCACATAATGACATTAATAGTCAAAATCCAAGTTTAAGTTTTATTTAATCATCCATCTATTAATATTCATAACAAAAATCATTGTTACATCACACGTAATAATTTTCACAAATCATAGATCACATGTTATTTTGATTCAAATTTTTTAATCTATCGAGAGGGGCGATGTTGGGGGGGGGGGGGGGGGTGGTTGAGAGTCACATCTTTCAACTCTAGGAATTTTATTAAGTGTTGTATCTCTTGCTTGCTTATGGAATCTTTAGGAAGTATGAAATTCACCCATAGGGTTTGGTAGCTATTAGAGATTTTCATGTTGTGTAGGGAGGAGGAGAAGATGAATGAGAGGGACTTATGAATTTCTATATCTTCCACTTTTATACTCGGGTGATTCTTTATAATTCTAAGTAGGAAGTCATAGCTTTCAAAAGAAAGTCATTACTTTCAAAAGAAAGTCATTACTTTCATTTCATCTCCTAAGCTTGAGGTTTGGATACTAGAAAATTGTCACGACTCTAATATACATCCAAATCTTTCTATAACACAAAATCATGGCATTGGAAAATGACCATGACTTGGGTCTAATGTTCATGTAACTCATTGTTGTAGCAATGTGACATGGTTATCATTTTATGTGTTTATCTTCTTATTCTTCATATGGGACCACAGTGCTAGGAAAGATCATGATGTAGTGAATGGCATCTCGTATTGTTATATGGTCATGACATTGTGAAATTATCACAATGTTAATCTTAGTCAATTTTGACCATTTTATGAAAATGGTACTAGAAAATAACCATGATACTGTGACTATATCTTTTATATATTATATGCTCATAGTACTAGGAAATAACCATGACCCAAAATTTTCCCTTCATGTATCTCAAGTATCAATGACACTATGAGTGGTTGTGGTACTGACTTTTACTTCTCTCATATATCATGTCATCATAATATTGCAAAAGTATAGTGGCAATGATAATTAGCTCATACATAAAAGTTATAATTTTATCTCTCTTTAAAAATAAGAGTCATAGCCTTGAAGAATACTCATACTTAAGTATTATCCTCCGCCACATTTAGTGTTCCAAAATCATGGTACTAAATAATTATTATGGCTTTGAGTTGAGTAGTTTTGGCTCTCTAACTTACTATACCTAAATGGATATAGTTTTATAAAAATGTCAGCTCTAACTTCATACTATCAAACCATATAAAGGATAAAGTCATGATGCTTGGACTTGGTTATGACATAGAATTAATGTCGCACGTAATTAAATTTTATGAGATTAGTATGACGATGACTTCATGATAATATTAAATCTACAAAGAATGTATCATGTAGTTGAAAAATTATGCTAATGAGTTGGTGGGGTCATGACATACAAAGATTTTCATGACCAATTAAAAAAATTTTTGTTTAGAATATATACTAAAACTATGCAAGACTCTATATCCTACCCTCTCATATAAACATCTCCAAAAACCTATTGATTTTATGACTATTTATCAAAACTTTAGTTTCATGAAATCAATTCATAATTATTTCATTTCCATGCCTATAAACATCAAAATCACCAAAATATATATAAATATTGATAGTTTGAACATCAAATAAATTCTCACAAAAATAATTGCTCATCCCTAAAGCAATAACTTCCTCCATAACAAAAAAAAATATTAACAGTCCAACATATCAAATGAATTCCACATAATGGGTATATCATTACAATATGAGAATAAACAACAAAAATATAAATCAAGGCATTAATAAGGATCACTGATATGATTTTCCTTTAAGATCACACTTTTTAAAGTTGAAATCCTTGAGTGTTCAAATGGTGGAAGAGAAGTGGATGGCCTTCATGAATCTCCCTTCTATGTAACTAACCCATCCAACATCTTTTAAACAATTTTATAAAGCACATTTTGTCTTTGTTCAATCGAATTCAATGCATCTTCAAATTATCCCAAATATAAAATACAAGACTTTTTGATTCGTATTGTACTTTTTTATTCTTTTCATCCACTAGCACTCATGATATATTATTTCATCCCCATTCACTTTGCCTCTTTTCTCCATTTTTCTTTTTAAATCTATTCACTAGCACTCATGATCCCCTTGTAAAGAATTGCAAATGTTTTGACACTCCCATCACTCCGATATCCATATATTTTATTCTTTCCAATAAAAGCTTGTAGATCTTATCTACAAAATTTTCTTGTATTGTGATAAAATACATCTCTTTTGATGGAGTTGTTTTTCTCAAAATGCACCATGTTTTCTAATGTCTGCCACTACTACAGTGCATAGTGAATGGATATCCTACTTTAGCTTTTCATTGTTTCTTTTAACATTCTGCTACACATTTTCTAAAATAAGCAAAATATCCACAAATATATATTTGTGTTCAACTAAGTAATGATCAATGTGGGTTAGCACATCTTCTTTCATTCCTCCTATTCTTTCCATCTATTAGATGTCAATTGTGGTGGAGGAGTCTTCTTCCCAATATTTTATTGGTTCTTTCCATTCAAGCATTAGCTTCCTCATAGAATGAGTCTGCTACACATTTCCATCTCTTTTTTCACTTTTTATTTTCCATTTTATGCCTCACAATGTCAAGAGGACATTATCAGATATATTGCAAATATCTGTTCATCTGTAGGGACCTAAAAAATATTTCTCCAAAAATCTTCCCCATAATAAATTGGTACCAACAAGGATGACATATAAAAAAAGCACTCTTTTTGGAATGATTGTAGAAACATGAAGAGTTAGTAATATAAATAAACAAATGAAATATAACCAAACTTTACTCACCTCTATAAATTCTTTCCTCATCAAATATTCATATGATCTCTTCAACATTACTTTTTATGTGCCCTTTCCATCTGTTAATATTTTGGTGATTGTAAGAAAATTAAGTTGCTTGCAGAGTGATTTAAAATTATTGCTATCTTTGGTACATAGGAATCCAAATAGTTCATTAATAATTTCTATATAAAGTAGAATCCACATGTTTATCACATAGCACATCTTCCTCCTCCTATCTTTCAAATTTACATAGAATTCCTTCATAACTGAAGCATTCTTCCTTTCTCAATGTCTACAAAGTAATATTCAATTTCTCCTTCTTATAGTATCCATAAATAGAGAAATGAATCATAGAATTTTATTTTTCTTTCTAATAAATCCCTTTTTGGGTAGCATAGATTTCATCAATCTATGCATGATTTCTATCACAAAAGTCATCGTAGGCACTATTGACTCTCGCTAGTATTTCTATGGTATTAGGTTTCTATCTCTTCACTTTCTCCTTATGGCTCATTTCCATAATATTTTTTTGAAGATTTTATCCTTTCATTCTCAAATCAACAAACTGAGAAGATTCATGGCGAATTATATTGGCATTATAAGATTAGATATTTTTATAAAGGAGATTTGAGGGTTTGGTATTTATAGTCACGTCATTTAGTCATAACATTTTGTCATGCAGTTTCTTCAATGTCACTTTATTGGATCAAAATAGTTACTTTTCCATGTATCTTCTATAATACTTTTCTTTCTATAATATCAAAGTCGTGGCTTTGAAAGAATGTCATGACTTTATGATATAACTTCTATGATACTTTTTTTATAATAACAATGTCATAGCCTTGAAAAACTATCATGACTTTGTCACTAAATTTCTGGTAGGCATTATATTTCTATAACACCAAAGTCGTGGCTCAAAAAAACTATCACAACTTTGAGTAAAAAATTCAGAATCATAGCTAGTTTGAGCCTTCAATTCTTTTGTGTGGTGAGTTTAACTATACATATGTAGATATAATATTAAATTATCATAAAAAACATACTCCATCAAATAGGCAATAGAAAAAAATTATTTGGTTGCCTCCCAGGTAGCACTATGTTTAACATATATAGTAAACTTCTTTTCCTTCATTCATGCTAGCTTCTCATTATACTTTTTTACCTCTATCTTTCTTAGACTTTTAGTAAGAATAGTCGATGTAGGATGAATGATCATATTGATACCCTCATCCATAAATTTTGTTCATGTGGAGCTCCTCTTTTTAATTTTCTCTTTAGCCTTTACAATTTGAATTCTTGGCTTTTTCATTTTTTTGCTCACAATTTTTCTATGTATATTTCTTCATTTTAGCTACCAAAACTTTATAGTTACTTTTTATTGTTGAGTAAGTGAGACAATATCTTCAATTTATTTTTCAAGATTTTCTAACATAAAAATCTTTCATTAGCTAAAGAGAATTCATGACTCGCTTAATCTTTTTCATCTTGAATAATTAAGGTTATTTCAATAAATTCATCTTCTAGATTTTCTATCACAAATATCACCATATTAGTCATAGAGATTTCATCACTTACTTCATTTTTTTTCTGTAATAATTAGGTTCAAATCTTCAATTTCTTTTTCTAAATTCTCAAATATTTATTAGCTATAGGTAATAATGATGTAGCATATTATTTAGACTTAATCAATTATATGACTTTTTTTTCTCTTTTAGTTATCTAAACTTTTTTTTCTCAATGGTGCTGACTCTTCTCAATTCAATCAGCATTTCTTCGAGCTTAGCTAGGAGATAAAGTTTTGAAGATGGGTGAGAATCATAACATGTCCTCATCTCATAGTTTTTATATCATCAATCTCGGTAACTCTCTTTCTTTTGAAAATAGGGTTGATACTAAATGTCATAAGGTTCATAAAAAAGTCACTACTTCAAGCATAATAATTCTTATTTAAATAATAATTCAGGATGTTCTCAATCACTTTTGTCTCCCATTTCCCAAAATGAATTTCATATACTTTATTCTTCTCTCATAACTCATTAAGATAAACCATTAGATATTCATGGAGAGATTGGCCAAACATTTTGATTTGTAGATTTGTGGATAAAAAGAAAAAAAAGATACACGCAAAATCTAAGATGAAACTATTCACTTTCCATATAATTTTTTAAAACTTAGCATTTAGATTCAAAAAAATTATTAAAATCAAATACTATCTAATTTACTAAAAAAGAATTATTCTTTTATAAATATAATTGTATAAAATCATGTTGACTATCCAAATTAAATGATCCTCAATAATGGTATCAAAAACATTTTGAGACTTTGTTATATTGTTTAATTTTATTGATTAGGTGATACCCTAAAAGCTATTAATGAGAGTATCTTATCAACAAAGATCCACAAGAATATAGTTGTATAAGTAGTAAAGAGGACTTTAACCTAGATATTAATCACATAAGAATTATATCGGTAGTTTGGTTATCCAATAGTGAGACAATACATATCTAGTGAAATGGATATTCAGATTGTGAACAATCTTAGATCTATAGGTTTATTGATTTAATCAATGTGATATATATTTAAATAAGATCAAGTTATATTATGTTTGGACACAAATTAAAGGTTGGGGTATTGTGCAATGACAACTTTCCCTAACAAGGTGGCTGTCACCATTGAGCATATCCCAATGGTGATTATGCCATAGTTATTCTCTCAATAAGTCACTATCGAGATAATAAATAATCTCTATATGAGTCATTCACAATCTCATACCTTTTAGGAAACTTCATCAACTAACATTGATGGTTAATTCATATGCACACTTCTATTCTTTGCTCTCGAGTGTCATAAAGGCCAAGTATTAGCATGATTTATAAGTATTTGTATTTTCAGCTTCATAATTATCATACTCACATAATTAATATATATTTCTTTCAAGTTTCAATGGTTGAAACCATATAAGTGAAACCAATTGACAAGGGATGTCACCATCATGTAAGTAACAACATATTTGTGCATGTCCAAATGATTACCTATCATTATTCTCCTTGCTAATGATGCAACTCACACACTAAAGATAAAACCCTTAAAAAATAATCTATATATAATTAATCTCAATCTTTCTATAATACAAGGTCATGACATTGTGAAGTAGTCATGACTTTGTGTACCTTTCTTCTTGTTCTTCATGAGGGACCATGATACTAAGAAAGGTTGTGGAATGGTGAATGGCCTTTCATATAGTTATATGGCATTAGTTTTATGAAATTTCTATGATGTTGATTATAGTCTTTCTTGATCATTTATATAGTAATGACTTTTAGAAATAATTGTAACACTAAGAAAATTTATTTTGTGTATCATGTAGCGGCATTGACAAATGCTTGTGATATAAAATTTCCCTTTATATATCTAAAGTGTCGATAGTATTGTAAGTGATCAAGGAACTAGCATTTACTTCTTTCATATATCATGTTCTCATGATGCTTCAAGAATGTCATTGCATTGACAATTAGCCAATATATAAAAGTCATAGTTTGGTCTTCTTTTGAGGACAAGAGTGGCGGCCTTGGGGAATAGTTATACTCGAGTAATATTCATTCTAATATTTATTGTCCAAATGTCATGACACTAGATAATTATTGTAGCTTTGGCTTGAGTAGTTTGGATATGTAACTTTTGCATTTTTCTTATTTCCCTTCCAATTTTTCATCTTCTAATTTTTCCGTCATTCTTCTTTCTCTTTTATTACTATTTCTTCTTTTGCTTCTTCTTCTTTTTTATTTTTTTTCTTTTATTCCTCTTCTTCTTCTTGTGTGTTATGTTCTTCTTTTTCGTCTTCTTCTTTTTTTTCTTCTTCATCTTGTGCAAGTTCTTCTTATTTTTTAGCTTTTTCTATTTCTTCTTCTATTTCTTCTTTTTTCATCCACTTCTTGTTCTTTTCCTTATTCTTTTTTTTTTCTTTCTATTTTTTTTTTCTTACTTCTCCTTCTTGTTCTTTCTATTCTTCTTTTTTATTGTATTTTTTTCTTTTTATTCTTCTTCTATCTTTTATTTTTCTTCCTTTTCTTTTTCACTGTCCTACTCCTCCTCTTCTTCGTATTCATCTGCAACTTTTTCTTGTTCCTCTTCTCCTACTTCTTCTCTGACTTCTTCATCATCTTCGTTTTTTATATTTTTATTATTATTCTTCTTTTTATTCATCATTTTATTAATATTGTATTTTTTATTTTTATTTTTATTACTCCTCAGCTTCATCTTCTTTTTTTACTATATCTTATATTGTTACCTCTTCATCATTTTTTTTCATTTTCCTCATTTTTTTAGTCTTCCTCGTCATCATCATCTTCTTTTTCTTTTTTTTATACTTCTTTCTTTTCTTATTCTTTTTCTTTTTATTATATTATTTTTTCTTCTAATTTGACTTTTTGTTCTGCATCTTCTTTTTCTTTTTTCTTTTTTGTTCATATTCTTCCTCCTCTTCTTCCTCTTCTTCTTGCTCTTCTTTTCTTTTTTGTTCATATTCTTACTCCTCCTCTTCCACTTCTTCTTGCTCTTCTTTTCTTTTTTTTTCTATTTCTTCTTCGTTTCTTTCATTCTACATATCCTTATTCTTCTTCTTATTCTTATTGTTCTTATTGTTGTTATTTTTTTTAAATCTTGGTTTATCTTTTTCTTCGACTTCTTCTAATTTGTATACTTATTCCTCTTCTTTTTTTCTTTTTCTTTTTCTTCTTCCACTTCTTCTTGTTCTTTTTTTTTCTAGATTATCCATGTTCTTCTTTTTCCTATACCTATTCCTCTTATTTTTCATCTCTCACTTCTTCTTCTAGTTCTTTTTTTTGTCTTCTCTATCTTATTCATGCTCTTCTTCTTCTTCTTCTTCTTCCTGTTGCTATTCCTCGTCTTCTTTTTATTTTTTTCTTTCTTCCTCTTCTTTTTCTACTACATATTCTTAATATTTATTATATTATTTTATTTCTTTTTCTTCTTATTCGTCATCTTCATCTTCTACCTTTTCCTATTTTTCTTTATCTTGATTGACTTCTTCCTTCTCATGTTTTTTTTCTTTTTATTCCTCTTCTATTTCTCTTTCTTTTTCTTTTTTTTTTCTTCGTCCTCCTCCACTTCTTCTTCTACCCCCCCCCTCCACTTCTTCTTGTTTTTGTTCTTTTTTTCTTTCTTTTCTTTTTCTTCTTAATCTTTTTCATATGCTTCTTCTTTTTATTTGTATTCATTGTCATCTTTTTTCTCTTCAACATTATCTTTTCAACATTTTTTTCTTCAATATTTTTCTATTCTTCTTCCTTCTTTTTTTTCCTTTTCATCTTCTACCTTTTCTTCTTCATATTCATCTTATTATTTTATTTTTTCTTATTTTTATTTTTATTCTTATTCTTCTTATTCTAGTTTTTTTACTTATTCATTTCATTCTTTCTCATATTCATTATTATCATCTTTTTATCATACTTTCTCCTCTTCTTATTCTTCTTACCCTTCTTCTTCTTCTTCTTCTTCTTTCTTATTCTTTTTCTACTTATTCTTTTTTCACTTCTTATTCTTCTCCTTATTCTTCTTGTTTTTGTTGTAGTTATTCTTTTTATTTTGGTTCTTTTTGTTTGAGTTCTTCTGATTCTAATTATTATTTTTCTTTTTTTTTCTCTTCACCATCATCAACATCATCTTCTTCTTTTTTTCTTTTTCTTCTTCATGTTCATATTCTTCTTCTTTATATTCCTTTTATTATACTTCTTCCCCTTCTTATTGTTCTTAATCTACTTTTTATCTTCTTCATGTTTTCATCTTCCTATTGATATTCCCCTTCTTCTTCTTCTAATTCTTCTTTCTTTTTTGTTATTCTTATTCCTATTATTTTTTTAGAATTTTTATCATTACCATCATCTTCTTCCTATTCTTTTTTCTCATCTTTTTCTTAGTCTTCATTTAATTTTTCTACATCTTCTTCTTATTCATCATCATCATTTTCTTCTACCCCCTCCTCTTTTCTTCTTTCTCCTCTTTTTTCTTCTTATTGATTTTGTTTTTTTTTCTTCTTCTTCCTTTTCTTCTTCTTCTTTTTCTTCTTTTTCTTCTTCTTCTTCTTCTTCTATTTCTTTTTCTCCTATTTTTTTCATTCATATTCTTCTTCCTTATCTTTATATTTATCCTTTTCTTCTGATCCAACTTTTTTCTATTCTTCCACTTCTTCTTTTCCTTTTTCTTCTTCATCATTTTTTGATCTTCATCCTTTTTCTTCATCTTTTTTTTCTCTATTCATTATCATTATCATCATATTATTCCTCTCTTTTTCTTCTTCTTATTATTCATACTCTTTTTTTATTCTTATACTTTTTTTTCTTCTCTATCACCAAATCATCTTTTTCTTCCTCTCTCTTTTTCTTTATCTTGATTAACTTCTTCTTCCTCGTATTCTTCTTATTTTTTACCTTCATCCACTTATTATTATTATTCTTCTTCTTTTCATTTTTTTATTCTTATTAATCTTCTTCATATTCTTCTACTTTTTTACTCTTATTCTTCTACATCTTTTCTCTCTTCAACTTTTTTCTATTATTATTATTCTTCTACTTCTCTTACTTTTTCTTCTTTTTATTCCTCTTATTCATTTATTTTTCTTTTTAATTTTATTCTTCTTATTTTTCTACTTTTTGTATTTTTTCTCTTTCATCTTCTTCTTCCTCTTCTTCATAATCATATTCTTCTTCTTAGCCTATTTCCTCATCTTCTTCCACTTTTTCTTCCACTTTTTCTTCTTTTTCTTCTATTTCTTTTTCTTCTTTTCTAATTGTACATCTACTCCTTATTCTTACTGTTAATTTTCTTGTTCTTTTTGTTGTTATTCTTATTATTTTAGTTCTTCTTCTTCTTTGACATTTTTTGATTCATATTCTTCTTTTTTATTTTCTTCTTCTTCTTCTTCTCTATTTTATTCTTCTCCTTCTTTTAATTTTTCTCTATCTTCTTCATTTTATTTTTCTTCCTCTTTTTATTATTCTTATTCTTCTTTTACTTCTTTTTCTTATTTTTTTTTCTAAATCTTCTTCATATTTTTTTCTTGTCACTATTCCTCTTTTTCTTTTCATTTTTTTCTTCTTCCTCTTATTTTTTTCTCTTCATCATTATTATCATCTTCTTCCTTTTTTATATTCGTATTATTAGTCTTAATTTTATTTTTCTACTTTGTCTTCATATTATTCATCATCATATGCTTCTTTTTTCACTTCCTCTTTTTCTTCATCTTGATTGACTTCTCACTCCTTTTGTTTTTCTTCTTCTTATTCTTTTTTTATCTTATTGCCTATCTTCTTATTATTCTTCCTTCACATCTTCTACTTTTCTTCTTTCTTTTCTTCTTCTTATTAATCTTCTTAATCTTCATCTTTTTATTCATATTCTTCATCTTTTTTTTCCTATTCAACTTTTTTTTATTCTTCTTCATCTTATTCTACATTTTCTTTTCATTATTCATTTTATTCTTTTACCCCTCTTCTACTTTTTCTTCTTATTGTTGTTCCTTTTTTCATTTCTCTTTTTCTTCTTCTTCTTCTTCTTCTTCTTTATCTTCTTATTCTTATCAAATTTCTTCTATTTCTTTTTCTCTTCTTCTTTTTCTTCTTCTTCTTCTTCATCCTCTTCTCCTTATTGTTCTACTTATTTTTGTTTGTCTTCTTCAAGTTCTATACTTCTTCCTCTTCCTATTCTTTTTATTTATCTTCTTCATTTTATTCTTTTTTTTCTTCTTCATCTTATTGTGTGTCTTATACATGTTTTTCTTCTTCTTATTGCTCTTCATCTCTTTATTCTCCTTTTTTTTTCTTCCTTTTTTTTATTTTTCTTCCTCTTCTTTTTCTCTCTTCATCATCATTATCATTATCTTCTTTCACTTTTTTTCTTTTTTTTTATTCTTACTCTTCCATTTATACTTTGCTTCTTCTTTTTCATTTTCATCATCTTCTTGTTGTTCATATTCCTCTCTTTTTTCATCTTGATTGACTTCCTCCTCCTCTTTTTGTTCTTATTGTTCTTCCTATTCTTCTTCTTCCTCTTTCATTTCTTCTTCTTCTTATTTTTTTTTCTTCTTCTACTTGTTCATCTTCTTCTTGTTTTTCCTCCACATATTATTCCTCTTTTTTATTCTTATTCTTATTCTTCTTCAATTTATTATTCTTTTTATTTCTTAGTCTTCTTCATCTTCTTTTTCCTTTTCAAAATTTTCCTCTACTTCTTCTTCCACTTCTTCTACCTTTTCTTTTTCTTATTCCTCTTATTCTTTTATTTTTTTTATTTTTCTTCTTCTTCTTATACTTCTCCTTCTTGTTCTGTTTTGATTCATCTTCTTCTTCCTCTTCTTTATCATTATCTTCTTCTTCTTATCCGACTACTTCATCTTCTTCTTCCTCTTCTTTATCATTATCTTCTTCTTCTTATCCTACTACTTCATCTTCTTCATTTCCTAATTCCAACTTTTTTTTAATGTTCTTCTTCTTCTTTTCTTCTTTTGTTTTTTTTCTTTTATAATTCTACATCCTTTATTTTTTTCCCTCTCAGTCTTCTTGTTCTTGTTTTTGTTATTTTTCTTATTTTGGTTCATATTATTCTTTGAATTTTTTGATTCATATTTTTCTTCTTCTTTTTTTTCTCTCTTCTCTTCTTCTTTTTCTTCCTCTTCTTCTTTTTCTTCCTCTTCTTCTTTTTCTTCTTATTTTTATTCTTCTTCTTTTTCTTTTTCTTCTTCTTTTCTAAATTTTCTTCATGTTCTTCTTATTCTTATTCTCTTAGTTCTTTTGTTCTTTTTTTTTCTTCTTCCTATTACTATTCCTCTTCTTATTCTTCCTTTCTTTTCTTCTTTCTATTTTTTTTAGCTTCATCATCATTATCATCATATTCTACCTATTCCTTTTCTTCTTCTTATTCTTAGTCTTCATCTTATTCTTATACTTCTTATTTATTATTTTCTTCTTTCTCTTCCACTTTTTCATCATCTTAATTAACTTCTTTCTCTTCTTTTTTTCTTGTTTTTTTTCTTCTTGTTCTTTTTTTATTCTTACACACTTATACTTCTTCTTCTTCTTTCTTTTCTTCTTTTTCTTAATCTTTTTTATCTTCTTCTTCTTTTTATTCTTATTCTTCTGTCTTCTTTTTCATTTTCAACTTTTTTCTCTTCTTCTTCTGCTTATTTATATTTTTTGTTATTAATTTTTTTTATTTTTATTTTAATTCTTATTCTTTTACTTCTTGTTATTTTTCTCATTCATCTTATTCTTCATCTTCTTCATCATTTTCTTCTTTTTCTTATCCTACTTTCTCTCCATCCTCTTCTTCTTGTTTTTCTTCTTCTTCTTTTTCTTCTTTTTATTTTTATCTTCTTTCTATTTTCCTTATTCTTCCTATAAGTCATATCGTTCTTGTTGTTGCTATACTTTTTATTCTAGATCTACTTCTTCGACTTCGAATTATTATGATTATTCTTCTTTTTCTTTATTTTTTTTTCTTCTTCTTTATCTTTTTTTCTTTTTATTATTTTTTTTTCTCTGTCTTATTCAAGTTCTTCTTGTTCCTCTTCCTATTTCTCTTATTCTTCTTCTTTCACTTTTTCTCCAGTTCTTTTTTATTCTTCTTTATCTTCTTCATGTTATTCTTCATTCTTTTTCTTCTTCTTTCTTTTTCTTCTTCTTCATTTTTCTTATTTTCACTTCTTCATCTTTATCATCATCTTCTTTCGTTACTTTCTCTTCTTCTTATTTTTAGTCTTCATTTTATTTTTCTATTTCTTTTTCCTCTTATTCATCATCATCTTTTTATTCATCTTCATCTATTTCTTCATCTTGATTGATTTTTTTCTCTAGTTTCTTTTCTTCATCTTCTTCTTCTGCCTCTTTTTTTTGTTTTTATTATTCTTTCTCTTCTTCTCCTGCTTGCTCATCTTTTAGTCATCATCTTCTTCTTATTCTTTATCGACTTCTTCTTCTTCCTCTTCTTCTTTTACTTTTTCTTCTTCTTAATCTTTATCATCATCATCATCTTATTATTTTTCTTCTTTTACTCATCACCTTTTTTCTCTTCCACTTTTTTTCTTCTTCCTCATCTTCATCTTTTTGTTTTTTTCCTCATATTCTTTTATTTTTCTTAATAATTTTATTTTTCTTCTTGTTATTTTTTGTATTCCTCTTCATCTTCCTCTTCTTCATCATTAACTTTTTCTTCTTATCCTATTTCCTCATCTTCTTCATCATTTTCTTCTTCTTTTTATTTTTCTTCTTTTTCTATGTTCTTTCTTCTTCATCTTTTCCTTATTATTTCTTTTATTCATTTTGTTCTTTTTTGGTGTTATTCTTCTTATTTGGTTATTCATCTTCTTTGATAAGCTATAATTCTTATTATTCTTCTTCTAGTATTTCTTTCTCTTCTTATTCTTTTATTTCATATTCTTCCCTTTGGTCTTCTTTCTTTTTTTCTCTATCTTATTCATATTCTTCTTCTTTCTTTTCCTATTCCTCTTATTCTCCTTTTTTTACTTCTTTCTTTTTGTTGATTTTTCATCTTCTCTATCTTCTTCATGTTCTTTCTTCTTCCTATTCATATCGCTCTTCTACTTCTTCCTTTTTTTTCCTATTTTTTTATTCATCATCAATATCATCATCATCTTCCTTTTCTTTTTCTTCTTTATATTCTTAGTCTTCATTTTATTCTTTTGCTTCTTTTTTTTATTCATCATCATTTTCTTCTTATTCCTCTTCCACTTTTATCCATCTTAATTAACTTGTTCCTCTAGTTTTTTTTCTTGTTCTTCATCTTCCTTGTCTTCTTCTTATTCTTTTTCTTTTTGTTCTTCTTCATTCTCATCTTTTTGGTCTTCTTCTTTCTCATCTTTTTGTTCTTCTTTCTCATCTTTTTCTTCTTCTTCTTTCTCATCTTTTTTTTCTTCTTCTTCCTTCACTTCTTATTTTTTTCCTTTCTTTTCTTCTTCTACCTCATCTTCTTCATCTTCTTATTTAATTCTTATTATTATTTTTTTCTTTTTCCATTTCAATTTTTTTTCTATTCTTATTTTTCCTTTTTTTCTACATTTTTCTTCTTCTTATTTGTCTTATTCTTCTTCTTCTTGTATTATTTTTCATTCCGTTTCTTCTTCATCTTCTTTATCATTATCTTCTTCTTCTTTTTTCACTTCTTCTATTTTTCCTCTTCTTATTTTATATCTTCTTTTTTTTTCTTTTTCTTTTTCATCTTTTACTTATTCTTATTATTCTTATTGTTGACTTCTTTTTCTTTTTCCATTTCATTCCATTTTTTATTCTTCTTATTTTGGCTCTCCTTCTTTGTTGACTTCTTCTAATTCTTATTGTTCTTTTTCTTATTTTTATTTTTCTTCTATTTTTTTCTTTTTTTTTCTTCTTTTTCTTTTACTTCTTTTTCTACTTCTTTTTCTTTCTTTTCTTTTTATACTTCTTTTTCTTTATCTTTTTTTTCTTCTTCTTTCTCTTATTCTTTTCCTTCTTCTCTTTCTTCTATTTCTTTTTCTTTTTCTCTATCTTCTTTGTGTTCTTTTTGTGCAACTTTTTATTCCTATTGTTCTTTTTCTTCAACTTTTTATTCCTTTTATTCTTTTTCTTCATCTTATTCTTGCTGTTCTTTTTCTTTTTCTTCTTTTTTTGTCTTCTTCATGTTCGTATTCTTCCTATTGATATTCCTTTTATTCTTCCTTTTTTCTTTTTTTTCTTCCTTTTTATTTGTTTCTCTTTGTCATCATTATCATCTTTTTTCTCCTCTTTTTATTCTTTGTATTCTTAGTCTTCATTTTCTTCTTCTATTTCTTTTTCTTATTCATCATTATTTTATTTTCTTACACTTACTCTTTTTCTTATTCATTATTATTTTATTTTCTTCCACTTCCTCTTTTTCTTCATATTTAATGACTTCTTCCTCCTCTTGTTTTTCTTCAAGTACTTCCCTTTCTTATTCTTCCACCTCCTTTTCTTCTTCTTTGTGTTTTTTTTTTATTTTTTTGTTTCATGTTGTAGTATTTAATTTGTTTTTTTATCTATTTAATCATTTGTTTTCTTGTTTATCTGTTTATTTAAAGCTACAGGTATTGATATGTTGAGAGATTGGTCAAGTGGCACTAGGATAATATCGGGGGACCCGATCCACTCTTTTGATCTGATTCATTCGATTTATATAACCCTTTTTGTTTTTCCTATGAATTTGTTGTATGCATAATTTGTTCACCATGCTCTACTCTTCATCTCTCTCTCTCTCTCTCTCTCTCTCTGTCTCTCTCTCTCTCTCTATGTTTTGCACTGTAACATTTGGTTATTAATTTGTAAGCACTATAAACTTTTTTAGTGGACGTATTTAGTCATGTTGAATGACTAGGGAACCATGTTAAAAATGGTGTTTGATTGTTGTGGTATGCATTGTTAATATTTCTACACAATCCAATAGTTGCACAAAATCACTATCGAGAAAAAAGAAATTCTAACACTTGTTGCTCTTCTTTTTCTTCTTCCTCATACTCTCTATCTTCAACTTATTCATTACCTTTATCTTCTTTTTCAACTTTTTCAAACTCATCCTCTTATTCCTTTAACTCTTCATCTTCTTTTTTTTCATCTTCTTCATTTTCTTCTTATTCTTCATTGCCTTCATATTCTTCTTATTTTTCTATTCATGTTCTTTATTTTCTTATTCTTCATTTTTTTCATCTTCTTCAACATATTATTCTTTTTATTTTTCTTCATGTTCTTTATTTTCTTATTCTTCTTTTTTTTCATCTTCTTCCAATTCTTATTCTAATTTTTCTATTTCTTCTACTTACTATTATTATTATTATTATTCTTATTATTCTACTTCTTGTTCTTCTTGCTTATCAACTTTTACGTTATCTTTTTCTTTTTTCACTTCTTTTTTATCTTCTTTTTTTCCCTCTTCTTATTTTTGTTTTTCTTTTTCTTTTTCTTTTTCTTTTTCCACTTCTTATTCTTGTACTTATTTTTCTTCGACCTCATTTACTTTTTATTCTTATTCTTTTTCATGTTCTTTTACTACATCTTCTTTTTTTCTTTTTTCTATTCTATTTCCATTTATTCTTCCCCTTCTTTGTTCTAGTTTTCTTCTTCTTAAAATTATCATTTTTCTTTTCTACTTCTTGTTCCTCTTTTTGTTCTTATTCTTTATATACTTAATCTTCTCATTCTTCTTCTAGCAATTTTTTTTTTCATTTTTTTTCTTCTTATTCCTCTTCTATTTTTTTTTCTTCTTCTTGTTCCTTATCTACAACATATTATTATTATTATTATTATTATTATTATTATTATTTATCTATTACATCATACCCTTCTTATTCTTCTTCTTTTACTTTATACTTCTTGTTATTCTTATTTCTTCTTCTTTCTATTTATCTTTTTTTTTCTTCTTTCACTTCTTTTTTTCTCTTCATTATTATCATTTTTTTCTTCTTATTCATCTTTTATTTTTTATTCTTATTATTCTTATTCTTTCTTTTTTTCTACTTCTTATTTTTATTCTTTATCATTTTTATCTTCATCATCATCTTTTTATTTTATGTTTCTTATTCTTCCTTTACTTATTTTTCTTATTATTGTTAATTGTTTTCTTCTTCATTTTTATATCCTTTTATATATTTTTTTTATTCTTCCTCTTCCTCTTCTTCTTTTTATTCATATTCATCTCCATTATCTTCTTCTTCTTTTACTTTTTCTTCTTTCTTTTAGTCATCTTCTTGTTTTCTTTTCTTCCTCCTATTTTTTATTTATTTTTATAATTGTGCTTGTTCCTCTTCTTCTTTTTCTACTTTTTTTTTCTTGTTCTTTGCCATTTTATTTTTCTTTTGTTCTTTCCCTTCCTCTTGTTTATCATCATCATCATATTACTCTTTTTCTTCTAATATTTTTTTTCATTTTCTTTTTCTTCATCATTTTCTTCTTCTTCTTATTATCAACATCTTTTTTCTTCTTTTTATTCTTCTTCTTCTTATTCTTCTTTTTATCCTTCGTCTTTTTCTTCTTGTTCTTATTCTTTTATATTTTTTATTGTTTTTCTTACTCTTCTCCTTATTTGGCTTTTTCTCTTCTTTATTTTTTCTTCTCCTTTTTATTTTTTTTCTTCTTCTTCTTGATCAGCTCCCTTATCATCTTCCTCTTTCCTTCATAATATTATTTATCATCTTCTTCTTCATAATCATCATCATCATCATCATTTTCTTTATTTTTATGCTTCATCTTATTCTCCTTCTTCTCATTCTACTTATTCTACTTATTCTACCTCTTCCTCTTATGCTACTTATTGTTTTTCTCATTCTTATTTTTCTTTTTCTTTTTATTATTCATCTTTTTATTCTTCATTATTATCATTATCTTTTTCCTCTTCTTTTTGTTCTTCTTATTTATCATCTTCTTCATTTTATCTTTCTCTTCTATTACTTCTTTGACTTCTCCCTCCTTGTTTTCTTGTTCAACTTATTCATCCTATTTTTTGCTTATTATTATTATTTTTCATATTTTTTTTATTCTTTTTTTTATTCTTATTCTTCTTGTTAATATTTTTTTTTATTATACTTTTTTTGCCTCTTCTTTTTATTGTACTTCTTCTTGATCATATTTTATTTCTTCGTATTCTTCTTCTTATTCTCATTCATTCTCTTCATCATTATGTTCTTTTATTTATTATTTTTCTATCTCTTTCTCATCATCATCATATTCTTCTTCTTTTTGTTCCTCTTATTATTCTCCCTCTATTTATACTTCTTCATTTTTTCTTTTTTTCTAATTCTTCATTTTTTTCTTCTTCTTTAATTTTTTATGTTTCTTCTTATTTTTCTTCATTGTCTTTCTCTTCTAATTCTTCTTCTTCTTCCTCTTCTTCTTCTTCTTTCTCCTCCTCATCTTCTTCTTTATCATCATCATCATCATCATCATCTTCTTCTTCTTCTTCTTCTTCTTCTTCCTCTTCTATTTCTTCTTCTTATTTTTCTTCTTGTTCTTCTTCTTCTACTTCCCTTTCTTCTTTTTCTTATTCTTTGTTTTCTTCTTCTCTTTCTTTATATTTGTATTCTTCTTCTTCTTACATTTTTTCCATTCTTTTTTATTCCTTTTTTTTCTTACTCTTATTCTTCCTCATACTCTTCTTCTTCTTATTCTTTTTATTCTATCTTTGTTTTCATTTTATTCTTATATTCTTATTATTCTTCCTCTCATTCTTCTTTTTGTTCCTATTTTTATTCAATTAATTTTCTTGTTCATTTTCAACATCACCTCCATTATCATCATATTCCTCTTATTCATTTCATTTTTCTCTTTTTCTTTTTACTCTTCTTCCTATTGCTCTTCTTCTTCATGTTGCATTTATTATTCTTCTTCTTATTCATCTTCTTATTCTTTTTATTCTGTCTTTATATTTTTTTTATTCTTATATTCTTGTTCTTTTTCCTTTTCTTTTTCTTATTCTTCCTCGTTTTATTCTACTATTTTTATTGTTCGTATTTAGCTTCATCTTCATTATAATCATCTTCCTATTATTCTTCATCATTTTCATCATCATCATCTTTTTCATCTATCTCTTCTTATTCTTCTTCTTTGTCTTCTTTTTTTATCTTCTTATTTTTTCCTCTTATCTTTTTTCTTCTTCTTCTTCTTCTTCTTCTTCTTCTTCTTCTTGTTAATCATCTTCATCAGTTTATATATTCTTCCTATTCTAATTATTCTTTTTTCTTCCATTTTCTTTTCTTCATCATCTTCTTCTTTCTATTATTCTACTTATTCTTCTTCTTCTTTTACATATTTTTCTTCATCTTTTTCTTGCTTCACTTCTACTTTTTCTTTTTTTTTTGTACTTTGTCTTCTTCTTCATCTTTTTCTCAATGTTCTTTCACATAATCTTGCTTTTTTTCTTCTTCTTCTATTTATTCTTCTTCATCTTTTTCTCTTTGTTCTTTCATACTCCTCATCTATTTCTTCTTTTTCTTCTTCTTTTTCCTCTTCTGCTTGTCATGTTTCTTCTTTTTCTTCTATTTATTTTTTATCTTCTTCTTATTTTCTTATTCTTATTCATTGTCATCTTCTTCTTACTATATTTATCCTTCTTATTTTATACTTCTTTTTCCTCTTATTCTATTTATTGTTATTTTTTTTACTTTCTATTCCGCTTCTTCATTATATTATTGTTCTTTTTATTATTCTTCTTAGTATTCTTCTTCTTTCTTTTTCACTTCTTACTTTTTTGTCTTCTTCCACTTTTTATTATTCTTCTATTTTTTCTTCCTCTTTTTCTGTCTTTTCTTCTTTTTCTACTACTTGATATTAATAATAATCACCGTCATCATCATCATCATCATCATCATCATCATCATCATCTTCTTCTTCTTCTACATCTTATTTTTTTAGTCATATTCATCCTATTTATCCTTCTTCCTCTTATTTTTTCTATTATTTTTATCTAATCACCATCATCATAATCTTCTTCTTGTTCATTTTTTTTAATTTTTTTATTCTTTTTCTTCATTTTTATTCTTCTTCTTATTCTTCTTCTTATTCAACCTACTCTTTTTTTTTCTTCTTATTCTTCTTATTCTTCTTATTTTTCTTATTCTTCTTCTTTATCATACTCTTTTTCTTCTTCTTATTCTTTTTCTTATTCTTTTTTTTCTTCTTCTTCTTTTCTTATTTTACTTTTTATTATTAATATTCATCTATTTTATGTTCTTATTCTTCATCTTTATACTCATTTTTTTCATATTTTATTTTTTCTTCTTTTTGTTGTTTTTTTTTCTTCTTATTCTTTCTATTCTTTTTATTCTTATTCTTATTCTTATTTTTTCTTCTACTACTACTTCTTTTTATTCTTATTTTTCTTTATATTCTTCTTCTTTTTTCTTGGTCTTCTACTTCTTCTTCCTCTTACTCAATTTTTTTTCCTTATTATTATTCTTCTTATTATTTCTCAACTTATCTCTTTTGTTTTTCTTATACTTATATTTATTCTTCTTTTTTCTTTCTCTTCTTCATTTTTTCCTTCCTCTTTTCTTCTTTATCTTCTTTTTTTTGTTCATCATCTAATAATAATAATAATAATTATTATTATTATTATTATTCTTCTTCTTCTTCTTCTTCTTTTTTTTCTTCTTCTATTACTCATATTTGTCTTCTTCTTTTTGTATTTCCTCTTGTGACTATTCCATGTTTTCTTTTTATTCATCATCTTCTTCTTCTTCTTTTTTCTTCTTCTTTATTTTTAATTTCTTTCTCACATTTTTATTCTTCTTCTCCATCTCAATCTTATTCTTCTTATTCATATTCTACTTCTTTCAATTCTTCCTCTTTATATTCTTCTCATTTTTTTATTCTAATTATTATTCTTCTTCTTCTACTTCTTGTATTTCATGTTCTTGTTCATCTTTTTCTTCTTCTTTATCTTCTTATTCTTCTTTATCTTCTTATTATTCTTCATCTTTTTTCTCTTCTTCTTTTTCTTGTTTCCCTTCATCTACCACTTCTTCTTATTTTTTTTCTTCTTCATCTTATTGTTCTTCCTCTTCTTCAACTTCTTATTCATCATTTTTTTTCTTGTTCTTTTTCTTCTCTGTCATCTTTCCTCTTATTCTACCTATTTTTCTTCTAGTTCGTTCTCATCCAATTTTTCTTCTTCTTACACTTCTTCGACTTAATTTTCTTACTCTTATTTTTCTTATTCTTTTACTTCTTATTCTTATTCTTCTTTCGCTTCTTCCTCCTCCTATTCTTCTTCTTCTTCTTCCACTTCTTCTTCCTTTTCTTCCTCCTCCTCTTCTTCTTCTTCCACTTCTATTTCTCTCTTTTCTTCTTTTTCTTCCTTTTCTTCTTCTTCTTCTTCCTCCTTTTCTTATTATTATTATTATTATTCTTCTTCTTCTTCTTCTTATCATTCTTTTTATTCTTCTTATTTTTCTACTTTTAGATAATCATCTTTTTCTTATTCCTCTTCTTATTTTTCATCCATTTCATCTTTATCATATTCATCTTCTTGTTTTTCATATTTTACTATTTCTTCCTCTTCTTCTTCATCTTACTCATCTTCTTATATTTCTTATTTTTATTCCTCCTCTTCTTATTCTTATTCCTCATTTTCTTATTTGTATTCCTCTTTTTTTAATTCATCATCATTTTATTCTTTTTCTTCTTCTTTTTCTTCTTATTTTTTTTTCAACCCCCTCCTCATTTTCGCCTTTTTTTTCTTTCTTTTCTTCATCATCTTCATTTTCTTCTTATTTTACTTTTTCTTCTTCTTTTCCTTCTTATTCTACCCTTTTTTTCTTTTTGTTCTTCTTCCTTTTCTTCTTCTTTTTTTCTTCTTTATATATCTCTTCTTCTTCTTTTTATGGTACAACTCATTCTTCTTCATCATATTTTTCCTCTTCATTTGTTTCTACTTCTTTTCAGTCCTCTTCTTCGACTTCTTCTTTTTCATCTTCATATTTTTTTCTTCTTTTGTTTATTTTATTATTATTTTTTTTATTCTTCTTCTTCTTAATGTTCTTTATCTTGTTCCTATTCTCCTTCCTCTTCTTCACCGATAAAATCTTCTATAATTTTTCTTTCTTCCTCTTCTTATTTTTATTCTTCATCAACTTCTTATTTATATTCTTCTTTTTCTTACTATTCTTCTTCTTCTTCTTCTTCTTCTTCTTAGTCTTCTTCTTACTATTTTTTTTTACTCTTCTTCTAATTCTTCTTCTTATTCTTTTTTTTATTCTTCATCTTTTTATTCTTGCTTTCTTCTTCCTCTTCCTATCTTTTTTCTTTTTCTTCTTCTTTTTCTTCTTCTTTTTCTTGTTCCTATTCTTCTTCACCTTTATTTTCTTCATATTATCTTCTTCTTATCTTTGTTATTTTTATTCCTCTTTTCTTCTTTATATTCTTCTTCTTCTTCCTCTTGCACTTCATATTCTTCTTCCTCTTGCACTTCATATTCTTCTTCCTCTTGCACTTCATATTCTTCTTCCTCTTGCACTTCATATTCTTCTTCCTCTTGCACTTCATATTCTTCTTCCTCTTGCACTTCATATTCTTCTTCCTCCTCTTCTTCTTTTCCTTTTTATTCTTCTTAATATTTTTTTTATTCTTGTTCTTTTTCTTTTCTTATTTTTCATCTTCTTTTTTTCATCTTTTTTTTTTCATTATCTTTGTTTTCTTCTTCTTTTTTTCTTCTTCCTCTTCTAAATCTTCATTTTCTTTTTCTTCTACTTACGCTTTTTTTCTCTCTTTCTCTTATTCTAAAGATTCATCTTTTTCATCTTCATCTTTCTTCCTCCTTTTTTTTCCTCTTCATCATCTTTTTCTTTGTCTACTTTTTCTTCCACTTATTTCTCTTATTTTTGCTTCCCCTTCATCTTCTCCTTCTTTTTCTTCAACTTATTTTCCTTCTTTTTCTTCAACTTCTTCTCATTCTTCTATTATTCTTCTTCTTATACTAATTCTTTCTCAACTTCTTTTTTTTTCTTTTTAACCTTATTATTCTTTTTTTATACTTATTATTCTTCTTGTTCTTGTTCTTATTATTTTACATAGACTTCATCTCTATCATCCTCTTATTATTCTTTTTTGTTAATCTTCTTTTTTTTATTATTATTATTTTTTTGTTCTTCATCTTCTTCTTCTATGTTAACCTCTTCTTTTTCTTCTTTTTCTTCATTTTCTTTGTTTCATCTTCTTCATCATCTTCTTCTTTTTCATTTTTTCTTCTACTTTAACTTCATCTTCTTTTTTTATTTTTCTTCATCTTCTTCTTTTTATTCTTCTTATTTTACATCTTAATATTCTTATTCTTTCTCTTTTTCATTCTTCTTTTTATTCATGTCCTTCTCTACTCTTCATCATCATCATTTTTTTCTGCTTTTTCCATTACATTTTCCTTTTCTTATTCTTATTCTTCATTAAGTTCGTCTGCTTTTCTTCTTCTTTTTTATCACCATCTTTCTAGTCTTATTCATCTTATTTTTCCTCTTCATTTTCTTCTTTTTTTATCATCTTCTTTCTATTCTAATTCATCATCCTATTTTTCCTCTTCATTTTCTTCCTTTTTATCTTTATCTTCTCATTCTTCTTTTTATTTATATATTTATTCTTATTTATCTTTTCCTTCTTTTTCTTCTTCTTATTTTTCTTCTATTTCTTATTTTTTTTATTCTTCTTATTTCCTTCTTATACTTCATCTTTTTTTTCTTGTTCATGTTCTTCGTTTTCTTCTAAATCTTTTTGTAATTTTTTCTTATCCTTTTATTTTTTTTGTTCTTCTTTTTCTTTTTCTTCTTCATCTTTCTTTTCTTCATATTTTACTCATTGTTCTTTATTTTCTTTCTTTTCTTCTTATTATTTTTTTATCATTTATTTTATTCTACTCATTATTCTTTTTTTTACATTTCGTCTTCTTTTTTACTTCTTTTTGTTCTTCATCTTTTTCTACTTTATTTGTTTCTCTTATTTATCATCATCATCATCTTCTTCTTCTTCTTCTTCTTGTTCTTCCTCTTTCTCTTTCTCTTTCTTTTTCTTTTTTTTTCTTTTTCTTCTTCTTTTTTTCTTATTATTCTTTTTCTTCATCTTGTGATATTAATTTCATATCTTAATAACCAAAAACTCTACTAGTGTTAAAAGTTATAGCCACTTTCTAATTTTATCACTACAACTTTAGCTTTAACAAGAGTTTGTACTCTCAAATCAGCATCATGGTATTTTCTCAAAGTTATGACTTTTGTACTACAAAAATATTATAGTGCTAAAATAACTCAAGCCAAAGACATAGTAATTATCCAGTGTTATGACTTTTGGACACATAATATTATAGATGATATTACTTAAATACAGCCACTTCCAAGGCTGTGACCCTTTACACCAAGAGAAGGTTGTGACCCTTTTTCTATGGTCTTTTCCCAAGCTAACTAGATTTTTTAATTATATTTTATTAAAAAAAGCCTACCCCACATTTTACATGTGGTGGGTTTAAAAAAAAACCTACCATGTGAGACACCATTGGAATTACACATACCTAATATTAAAGTCATGTGTTAGATATGAATATGTGACATTTGACTACATCAATTGTAAAAATGACAAACTTATTATTGATGATAGAGACTAGGATACAAGAATTTTATTTATAAAATTTCTAAATATTTTTTATGACATGATGAATATGGGTTCGACAATTTATACTCTCACCACTTACATTACACTCAAGTACATATGTAATATTAGTAGCATATTTTGGAAGTTTAGAGATAACCTGATATTTAGTGACATAGATCTTGAGATGTAAACCAACTACTTAAAATACTAGTCCACTATTCCATCTCTTTATTATTTAGTAACCTACATTGACCCTAGGCTTAAGGTGGAAGGGGGATAGAACATTTAGACATATATATCATCATGCATGAACCAGGAATACTAACCAAAAGGGTTCATTAATGAGAAGTTAAATGGGTTATTTATATACTATGACACTAGGTATGATTGTAGTAGTAGCCAAACTCCGAGTACGGATATGGATACCTTATTTGGAGCTAATAACTTCCCCATTCAATTAGCGAGGGAGAAATAATTGGGTGGACCATAGAATATGAGAGAATTATCTCGGTATTTAGATACTGATTACTACTCAATCCTATCATATAATGATAATAAGAACCTTGATATTTTATTAGGTGGAAATCTTATGAGTCCACTTATCCCATGTTATCTAAGATAGCATGAAATCTACTGATTCCTCTAGTGATAAGCATAGTATTAAAGTCTACTTTTTTTCGTTGCAATCAATGTAATTTTGGATAGGAGATAGAGACCGCGACTAGATATCATCGAGGCATAAGCATGCATGGAAAATTGGAATGATTCAAGATTAGACATCCAAGATTATTTTGGAATAAGAGTGGAGGAATTGCTGGCAGATAATAACTCATGGGACATTAAAGCGGTTGAGCCCTCTACTAGTAATACTATCGGATTCTTATATAACGATGATCAATTGCATACTTAAACTGATTAGCATTGGAATTGAGCTTGCATTATTATGATTGACAAGATTTATTTTATACTATTGTTATGACTTTGTGTTATTTTATTTTATTTTTGGATAGAATGATGATTGATGAATGTGTTTTTTATATTTTTGATTATTTATTATACTTTTTTATTTGTGTTAATGAATTTATTTTTTTTTTGTGATTTATGTGAAATAAATAAAATAATGTAATATCATAACTCATAAAGGATAACTTAAAATTTGAAATTTGTAAAAAATCATTAAATTTATTTATTTATTTATTTATTTTTTTTGGATAACCAAGAGGTTCAGAGCCCACTTACGTGGGCCCCTACATCCCCTTGGGCCCCCGGAGAACCGAGCAGGTAAGAATTCCCCAGTACCCCCCCTGGTGAGACTTGAACTCGTGACCTCCCAGTCATTGCCTGAGAGTCTTCACCAGCCAGCTCCCTTATGAGAAGGGTAAAAAAAAATCATTAAATTTATTAATCTACAATTATTCAACCGTGGGGGGTGGGGGTGAGATGGTGAGTTGAGACCAAGTTAGTTTCAAAATCTTAGCTAGGTTGGCATATCCTGGCCCTAACCGGCATGACTTGGCATGGCCTAGCCCAGCCTGAATTTGGCAAGACTCGGGCCAGATGGGCCATGCCAAGCATGCCATTATTGAGTCATGTTGTGCTCGGCATGGCACGATGGCCCGACTGGGCCACAAATTACTGGGTTGTGCCTTAGACACTCTAGGTAATTTAAAACACCATGGACATTTGATGCAAAAAAAAGGTAATGCCAAAGTTGTGGTCATTCCTTGCATCATGGTCATTTGATGCAAAAGAAAGACTAAAGTCAAAGATATAGTAATTTCCAACATCAAGACTATTTGATACAAAAAAAAGACCAAATTTAATGCCAGTTCACAAAGCCATGACTTTATATACAATGACAAAATGCATATGTCATAGACACTTTCCAGTATCATGATTTTATGTCACATAAAGATTAGGAGGCATTTCAAATCATGATTCTATGACTATTTGACCACTTCTTAGAGCCACTACCTCAATCGCAAAAGATAAAGTCATGGCATCTTTAAAAGGTCATGACTTTCTACTCGGAGAGATTATATATTTACAAAGTATAAAAGAAAAGAAAAGAGCGACTTAATAAAATCTTATTCTTCACTCTTCGAGACCAAAAATGCAAAGCACATCAATAATCCCTAGTGAGATTTTTCTACTCCCTAGGGGATCCACAAGCAAGTAAGTGATGGAAGATTAAAGGTAAACTACATAGTTGGGGCATAACTCTCAAACCCCCCTTCCTCTCTAGGGTGGATTCAGAAAATAAATCAAAGTAGTGAAGGATTATGAATATGTATCTTAGATTCTCATGGATGAAATCATTGGAAAATTGAGATTCATGAGACTTCTTCTCATATACATTGAATAAATCACTTCTCAATTTTAATCTAAATTGAGGCTTATTGTTTCTATAATTATAATTTATGTGATGTATCAATATTTTTATGATTAATTAATATGTTTTAATTATGTTATGAATTATTAATTGATGAAAATAATGACTAAATAGAACTTAAATTAGGATTTTGAATATTGGTGATATGTAATGCATGAGAATCACTCGCATATATGGTAGGAAGGAATTGAAAACTTTTTTCATCATAGTGCATGAGACAAACCTATATATTAAAACCCAAAATTGAGATATGCTAATCTTTGTGACTATGGAACTTACAAAGCTAAAAGTACAAATAATTTTACAAGTTACTTCATTGTACGTGCCTTAGAAAAACTGATTCTCAATTGATATGGGTATTGTATAGATGTTCTCCTAAGGATTTCACTTTTGGTGTGTGAGTCATATTATCATTATGGAGGATGGTGAAAGGTAATCCACAAGACATGCATGAATGGATGTGACTCACAAAGTCGTGATAGTACTTTGAGTTGCTTTTACTCATAGAATTTCCACCATTGAGATTTTATAGAAGTATATATTAATTTTTCTAGTTTTCTTGATCTTTATGATACATAAGGTTGGAGAATAACAATATACATATAAAACAACCATCAAGGCTAGTTGATTAGTTGCTTAAAAGGTATAGATTTATGAATAAATCTTGAGCAGAGAAGATTTATTATCTTGGTGGTAATATACTAAGGGGAGAACTATGAGGGAACTATCATTAGAATTGGCTCAATGGTAATTAATATACCATTAAGACAAAAGGACATCCTAACAATAATTCAATCTTCATTTTATTTTCAAATTATTTTCTTTACTAGCCAATAAGCTATTGGTACAATCTCTATGAGATTGATATCTATATAAAATGTTTCTTTAAAATATATAATCTACATATTTATACATTTTTGTTGATGACATACCCTAACTAATGAGCTTTTAGGATACTATCTAACTAATAAATTTGGGTAGCATAACAAAGTTGTAATACTACTTTTTCTTCTTCTTATTCCACTTATTCTTTTTTTTCTTATATCACTACTACTTCTTCATTTTTTATTCTTCTTTTTCTTCTTCTTTTTATTATTTTTATTCTTCTTTTTATTCTTCTTTTTATTCTTTTTTTTCTTCTTTTTCTTCTTCTTTTTTTTCTTCTTTTTCTCCTTCTTTTTTTTCTTCTTTTTCTCCTTCTTTTTCTTCTTCTTTGTCTTCTTCTTCTTCTTCTTGTTCTTTCCATTCTTTTCTTTTTCTATTTCTTTGTCTTCTTCTTCTTCTTCTTATTCTTCTTTCCATTCTTTTTCTTCTTCTTTACTTTCTTCTTTTTCTACTTCCAATTTTACTTAATCATCCTATTCTTCTTCTATTATTTTGTCTTTTTCTTATTCAACTTCATATTCATAGTTGTCTTTTTCTTCTTCTTGATCTTCCTATTCATCATTTTATTTTTTTTCTTATTCCACTTTTTCATTTTCTTTTTTTACTTATTCTTATTCTTATACTTCTTTTTTTGTTTTTCTTTTCTTCTTCTTCTTCATGTTTTTGTTTCTCTTCTTCATCATTTTTTGTTTCTCTTCTTCTTCTTCTTCATATTTATTTTTTTTCTTCTTATTTTTGTTTGTTTTTTTTTCTTCTTTTTCATCCTTTTCATTTTTTTTCTTTTTCATTCTCCTCATTTTTTTCATCTTCCCATTATCTTGTTTTTCATCATTTTCTTCTTTTTCATCTTTTTCATCTTCTTCATCTTATTTTTTCTTCCACTTCTTCTTCTCTATCATATTCTTCTTCTACTACTACTACTACTTTTTCTTTCTTTTTTATTCATCTTCTTAATTTTTCGAACTTTTTCTTTTCTTCCTCTTCTTATCTTACTTTTTATCTTCTTATTCTTACTTTTATTTGTATTCTTCTTATGTTTATTTTTCTTATTCTTCTACTTCTTCTATCTCTTCTTTTTTTTCTTCTACTTCTTCCTCTTATTATATTTCTTCTTGTTCTTCTTCTTCTCATTTCTATTCTTCATCTCCTTCTTCATCTCGTTTCCTTTATTCACTTTCTTCTTCTTCCCCAACTTCTTCTTCTACTTTTTGTTGTTTTTCTTCTTTTTATACTACTTTTTTTCTTTTTATGCTTTCTTTTGTTCCTCCACTTATTCCGCTTTTTCTTATTCTTATATTTTTTTTCTTCTTTTTTAACTTTTTCTTCATCTTCTTCTTATTCTTCTACTTATGTTGTTTTTACTTCTTCTTTTTCTTTTTCTTCTTCTTGGAATTGTTTTTCTTCTTCTTTTAATTGTTTTTCTTCTTTTTTCTTCTTTTTCTTTTTCTTTTTCTTTTTCTTCTTCTTCTAATTGTTGTTCTTTTTTTTCTTTTTTTTCTTCTTCTACTTCTAATTCTTCTTCATCTTGTTAATAGTATTCTATATTTTTTATTCTAGATCTTCTTCTTTTCTTTTTCTTTTTTTTATTTTTCAACTTCTTGTTCTTGTTCTTTTTCTTCCTTTTCTTCTTCAAAATCTTATTCATATTCTTTTTCTTCTTCATCATCCTTTTTTATCATCATTTTCCACTTCTTCTTCTTCTTCCAATTTTTATTTTCTTGTTATCTTTCATATTATTCTTCTTTTTATTAATCATATTATTCATGTTCTTCTTCTTCTTTTTATTATTCTTATTTTTCATGTTGATGTTCTGCTTTTTCATCAAATTCTTGTTCCTCTTCTTCATCTTCACCTTTTTTTATTTTCTTTTCTTTTGCTTTTTCTTCTTCTTATTCTTCTTCCTTTTCTACTTTTTTTTATTCTTCTTCCTTTTATGATTCTTCTTATTCTTCTTTCTTTTATGCTTCTTTTTATTCTTCTTTCTTTTATGCTTTTTTTTTGTTTTCTTCTTATTCTTCTTTTTCTTTCTCTTCTTGTTCTTCATTTTATTTTTTTTTTCTTCATCTTCATTTTATTTCTCTTGTTTTTCTTTTTCATTGTGTTCTTCTTCTTCTGCTATTTTTTTTATACTTGATTTTTATCTTCTTCTTTATCTTCTTACTCTTCTTTTTTTTTCTTAATATTTTTTTTCGCTACTTTTTCTTCTTCTTTTTTTTCCTTCTTCTTCCTATTATTTTTCTTTTACTCCATTTTAATCTTCTTGCTGTTCTTTAATTTTTTTTATTCTTCTTCTACTCCTTCCTATTGATATTCTTCTTATCTTTTTTCTTTCTCTTCTTCTTCTTCTCATTTTTCTTCTTTTTATTCCTCATCTTTTTCTAATTCTTTTTATTTGTTATTGTTCTTTTAATTTTTACTCTTCTTCTTTTATTTATTCTTATTTTTTCTTATATTCTTCTTCTCCTTCTTATTCATCTTTTACCTATTTCTTGTTCTTATTTTTATCTTCTTTTTCTTTTTATCATTTCTCTTCTTATTTTTCTTCTTCTTCATTTTATTCTTTATCTTATTTTTCTTTCTTTTTCTTCCTCTTCAACTTCTTCTTCTTCTTCTCAATATTTTTCATGTTCTTCTTTTTCATCTTCGTATTCATCTTATTATTCTTATTCTTCTTCTTCTACTAATTCAGTTTCATTTTTAGGTACTTATTTTTTTTCTTTTTTTCCCTTCTTCTTCTTGTTCTTCTACTTCTTCTTTCTCTTATTCTTCTTATTCTTGTTCTTCTTCCTCTTCTTCTTCTTAGGCTTATTTTTTTAATTCATATTCTTATTCCTCATCATCTTCTTCTTTTTGTTTTTTTTTATTATTCTTATTCTTTCTCTTCTTCTTCTTCTTCATTTTCTTCTTCTTCTTCTTATTATTCCTATTATTATTATTATTATTATTATTATTATTATTATTCTTTTTCTTCATCTTTTCTTCTTCCCCTTCTTATTCTTCTTCTACTATATCTTTCTCTTCTTCTTCTTCTTATACTATTAATTCCTCTTCTTCTTCTTTTTTCTTCTTATTATTTATCTTCTTATTCTTCTTCCTCATCATCCTATTTTTTTTTCTTCTTCTTATTCTTCTTCTTTGATTGCTTCTTGTTTTTCTTATTCTTCTTCTTGATTGCTTCTTGTTTTTCTTATTCTTCTTCTTTGATTGCTTCTTGTTTTTCTTATTCTTCTTCTTTGATTGCTTCTTTTTTTTCTTATTCTTCTTCTTCTTTCACTTAGGCTACTACTTTTTATTCTACTACTACTACTTCATTCAGTTTCTTTGTTTTCTTATTTTTCTCCTTCTTTTTCTTTATCTTATTATTCTTATTCTTTTTCTTCTTCTACTTCATGTTATTATTCATCCTCTTATTTTTATTCTTCTTATTTTTACTCTTCTTCTTCTTTTTCTTTTTATTCTTATTATTCTTCTACAAGTTCCACCTTTTTTTTCTGAATTTTCTTCATATTCTTCTACTTCTTTTTTATTTTCTTCTTCTTCTTTGTCATCTTCCTCTTCTTCATCCTTTTAATCTTCCTCTTCTTCTTCTTTTTCATCTTCCTCTTCTTTTTCTTTTTAATCTTCTTTTTTTAATCCTCCTCTTCTTCTAATTTTTTATATTCCTTTTCTTTTTCTTTTTAATCTTCTTTTTTTAATCTTCCTCTTCTTCTAATTTTTTATCTTCCTCTTTTTCTTCTTCTTCAAATTCATTTTTCCCTTCTTCGCCAACTTCTTGTTCCTTATCTTCTTCCTTATTTTTTGTTCTTATTTTTCTTCTTTACGTTATTGTTCCTTTTCTTCTTCATATTCCAATTAATCTTCATCTCACTCTTCATCTTCCCTTTGCCTTATTATTATGACTTTGTTATGATGCTCAATTTTTAGGATTAGTCAATATCTTAAAAGCTCATTGGATGAGGGTCTATCATCTAATATAGTTCTACAAGTATATAAGTTGTACAACTAGCAATGAATATTTTCATCTAGATATCAATCAAATAGTGATTGTATAAATAGTTTGATCAACAAATAATTTGTCAATACTACTCTAGATGGAAAAATAAAATTTGATTTTTGATAGGAATCTTAAATTCTAGGGTTGGTCAATTTCAATATGCATACTAGAATATCCAAGTTTCTTGGTTATTATTGTGCTTGGTTATAGAATAAAAACAAGATTATTATAAGAATGTTTTTGTGCCTTACTAGCATATAAAGTAGTTATCAATTATTAGGTCATCTCTAATAATTATCCCATCATAGTTATCCAGTTGGTAATTTATCACTGAAATAATAAATTATCTTTGTTTTAGGATCATTCACAAGTATATACAATTTAGGGAAAGTGTTAACTACCCTTAATGAATATTGGATATGTGCATACTTCTTCTCCAACATAATGTATCATAGAGATGTGACCTGATATGCTAATTAAAAGCATTTATGCTATGAGCTTCGTAAGTATCATATTCATGATAGTCAATTTACATCTTTCCTTAAATCTTACTTGTACTAGTGATATGATAGAAAGTAGCTCAAAAGGATATCATCACCTTATGAGTCACTTTCTCTCATACATGTCTCATGGCTTACAAATCATCATCTATCATGATAACACATGACTTGCACACTAATGGTAAAACGCTTAGAAAAATATTTTATAAAACTTTACATTAATTGAGGGTAATTTTGTTTAAGACATGCATAATTAGATTGGCTTATAAAAGTATTCATACTTTTAGCTTTGTAAGTATCATACTCACAATGATTAAAATAATCTCAAATTCAAATTTTGAAATATAGTTTGATCTCATGCACCATGATTGGAAGAATTATCATATTATTCCTACCATTATATGCTAGTGTATCTCATAACTTAATACCATCTACTATGATAACATGTACAAATCTACTAAGAGTAAAACCCTAATTTCAATTTAAAATAAATACAATATTTATCAAAAACCAAATCACAACACAAACTAAACATAGAATTCACAATTATATATCTATCACACATAATAAAATATATTAACCATAGATATTAATTTGGCCTGACATTGGGGTAGAATTCACACAAGACTAAGATGTTATAACCAATTCTGAACAATTTACTACTCAAGTTAAGAAAATATATTTAGGTCTCAAATAGACACTTAGATTATATCATCCGCTTACTTTCTTGTGAATTATGAGACTTATTTAATATTGAAAAAAATATTATGTTTGATTTTCAAATGAAAAAAAATTTGCATATGGATTTTCCCCTTTTCTATCTTGGCATACAATGTGATTATCAATCTAGGACTATCAATTCAAAAGATAGTCTTATTGTAATTGTACCTTCAAAATTTTACCACCAAAATCACACTTTATTTTTGTGTAATCCACATTTTTACACCTTTTAGGAAATACACTAATTGCTCTTGACTACTACTTTGAATATGTATTTATTTTTTCTAATCACAATTAACATATTAGATATGAAATAATATGGTAATAATTGTGTTTGATCTTTCACCTTTGTAAGCATCATACTCAAGTCAACTAACATACATCTTCATACTAATTTTACCTATGGAAGTCATGCAATAGAATATGATTTGCAAGGTTGTATCCACTCTATGAAATACCTATATTTATATGTGTCACATGTCTTACCTATTATCATCTATCATAATTGATACATGATTCCCACACTATGGCAAAACTCTTAGGTTAAGCATTCTATATAACTCATGTATTATTTTAAAGTTAGCTCTTCTAGAATATGCATAATAGAATGATCATAAATTCATGTGTGCGTTCAGCTTCATGAGTATCATAATCACATCAATTAAACATAGATATTAGGGTTTCCGATGTACTGATTTATCTCATGAGATAAGAGTAGAAGGGATGTCACTTCCTTCAGATCAAATCTCATAAGTGTGTCTCATGTCTTGTCTCCATTCATCATGGCCAACAAAAATAAATTTTTGTTAGAGTGAAACCATCTCTATTTTAAATAACATTCATATCCATCAGCATCCAAAATATAACATTATCATAATAAACTAATATACAAATATAATTATCATACACATATACATAAAACAACTCTAAATACCTATTTATTCTAATATTGAGGAAGAATTCGCCTGAGAGGTTTATTGGTTCAACTCATTGAATTGAGTTTCAAATATTAGCATGCATGAGGATCTAAGTCTCAAATTTAGTTCCTAATTAACTTTTTCTTATGTCTGGCTTAAATTTGTCCATAATTAGGAGTTATAAATCTGAATCTCCCCACTTTTTTTGTGAAATTTTTTATTCCCCCTTTTACACCATTAGGATACTATCACACTGAAGTATGGATCTTAAAGTTGGATATCATGATTTTACTTTGAGGTTTTAACTCTTTCATTTCTTTAAATCTTCATTGGAATACAAAATTGTGGCAGCAATGGAATTTCACAAATAATAAACTTCTTATCTGGAAAAAAATAGTCATTGTAGTAATAATGTCCTAACTAAGATACATCCTATTTAGAATACATAATTGTGGCAGCAAGAATGTCATGACTAATATATTTAATCTCTAAAATACATAGTCATTGTATAAAAGATTTCATTGGCTAAAAATTAATGGTATTATGTGATTTTTGGCTCTATAATGAATATGTTATGGTATTGGAAAATATAATGACTTCTTATACTAGTGTAATATTTGGTTGTTGTGAAGTTAAAATAATGGTACTGCCAAAATAATATTTTAGAACTAATATGGCTACGACTCAAGATAATATTGTAGTCATGAAAAATATGTTAAACAATAAAAAGATTGTGAGAATTGAATAGCATAGTCATAGGATGCAAAGATTATCTCAATTTGTTTGTAGATTCATGAGCAATAAAGACTATCATAGCTTCTTAATAGGCATGTGATAGTATAAATAAGTTGTGACATCGAAAATTTCATCAGTTTTCTTTGTTATTCTATCCTTCATCTCATCTTTCCACCAAGTATGCCAATTCTGCTCAATTTACAATTGATTTCACTATTAGTCATCTTATTCCATAAAATCACAAGTTAAAGAAAATCTTCCATTTAAAACCAAGATTTAGTATAAACATATCATCAAAACAATATAAAATAATCCAAATAAGTTGGTACTTTGAGTTCTAAATAAACACATACTAAAAATATTATTCATCCTCGAGCGAAGAGTATGCCGTTCTCTATGAAAATCTTTTGGAGCATAAAGATAAATATAATAACAACAAAAAACATTATCATAACTGAGTTTGAGTGTCATGACATCATCCATTGGATAAAAATTCACAAATATATAGATTTTTTAATTGTGTATAAATAAATGTGATGCAATGAGTTTATTTTACTTCATCAAAATTGAAATTAACTACTTTGGATTACCTCCCAATAAGCACTATATTTAATACTCTTAATTAGAATAATTTATTGACATACTATCAACCATTGTTGAACTATTCTAATTGTGTCATGATAGTAGATAGTTGAAAACTCAGATTGTTCCACCATCCCTGATTCAAGTTGTTATTCTCCTTTATAAGTTTGTCACTACCCATTCACCTTAGAGTTTGTTTCATTTTTTTATATAACTATAACTACTCCAAGGGTCTTCTCTAATGTGACTGTAAATGGTCCATATTATTTTGTTTCAAGTTGTTATTCACCTTAGACTTAAACTTTCTTATAAATAATTTGAGACGTGAGTTGAAACTAGTACACTTTCTCATATTTTGAACTTTTTCCTTTATTGATTCTTGTCATATTATTTTTTTCATTTCGTTTTTTGTAAATCTGAGCATTATCAAGGCTTCATCCATAATTCTTACATTTCACTAATTTGAATAACTTATTTTTCCTTTACATCATTCACCTTATAATTCATTTATTTTATTTCCCACCATATTCAATGTTTATGTTTGACTGGCAAATAATAAGCTTTTCTATATATATATATATATATATATATATATATATATATATATATATATATATATATATATATATATAAGGAAACATGCCCAATGTTATTTTGACTATTATTTTACATACCCATAATATTTTCTCTAATCATTGAAACCAATTTTTTCTTAACAGATTGATTGTCTTTTCTAAAATATTTTAATCTCTATATTTGAGATTCTACTTGCTTATTTGCTTGTGACTTCTTTAGTGGCATCATTATTTTAATCTCTATATAAAGTCATCTTGTATAAGCCTCTTGTCGTTCTTATCCAAGTAAGCACCAAGTAACTTGTTAAAAAATGACTTCTTTAGTCACTTATGATACATCGTGATATGACAAAGTACATGAAACTATTACTACGTAAAAAACTTATAACTATCTAGACATCATTATTTTGTGTGACTATTGTCTCAATCCATTTAGATACATAATCAATTATTAATAATTATATTCTTTTCCAAAGGAGGAAAGAAATTACCCCATGAATTTTATCCCACATGCTTAGAAAATTTCCACTTTAAAAGTATTATTTAGTGGCATTTTGTTCTGCCTGGATATGTTACTCAATTTTTGGTATATATCACATATTAGCACCATCTTCTCGAAATTCCTAAATAGTGATGGCCAAAATTTCTTTATTGCAATATTTGTTGGGTAGTTTGTAACCTCTAAAGTTCTTTCTGTCAGAAGAATAGTTGTATTTAAGAATAATCTTTATATGTTCATATTCTAGTTTACATCTCCTTATGACCTGGATAAAAATACTGAATGAGACAACTTAATAAAAGTATTGAATGAGACAACTGAATAAAAGTGTATCATCTCATAGGTGGTTTCTCATATCAGCTAGGGAAATTAAGTTTTCAATATCAAAATATGCTCATTTGAGAAGATTTCCTAAATTTTAGCTTCTCTACCATGATACCATTAGATTTTAAAATGAGACAACTGGTCAGTTATTGCATTGTAACTCCTCTTCTTGTCTTTTTTTTATATCAAATTTTTGGAGAAAAATATTATATTTAATCAGTCTTAACTTAGCTTCTTTATTTTTAAATAAATACTGAATGAATGTATGATTATTATAAATAAATATCGTTACTTTGATGGTGTATGATCGAAATTTATCACAAGAAAACATCATGACCAACGTCTCCATTGATAAGCAATATAAAAGGTAGCATTTTGTAATGCTTTAGAGTTTTATGGATATGTATCTCTTTGGATTCTCCATGGTATCGCTTGGCAAACCATTGATACCCTTCCCTTTCATCATTGTTGCTAATTGCCTAAGTAGATTCTCATTAGCTTTCATCATCACGTCCATGTGGGCTAGTCTTATTTCCATGCTTCTAATTTAATCTTCTTCCATGTGATTCTATGGTAGTTTTTCTTAGCTCCATATGACAACTCTTATAATTTCTTACATTTAGATGATGGTACAAAGGGATGTTACTATTAGGTGTAAAAAAATCTAGTCTTCTCCTATTATTTCATGGCTACAAATTGTTTGAAAAAGGCATCCATCTTAGCTTATATTACTAATAATCTATCCACCACAAACATTCTTGCTTTGCTTATTCAATTTTCATGATGGGGTAAATTCAAATTTCAAACTAATTATTCATCAATTTTGGCCTATGATAGTCTCCTAAAGTATGGTGAGATATGAGTTATTGGATAGCTTGTTCTATACATATTGTTTATCTTTATTGCTATTATTATCTCTAAGATTTCTCTCTTTACTATCTGTCTCAATATATTTCTTTTCATTTCATTAAATTTTGGGTGAAGATATATTAGCTCGAAGCCAAATTTTTTGGTTCATTAATTATGGTGGCTACAAAATAAAAAGCAAAATAAAAACAAAAAAAACACAAACACAAACTCAAAATAAATACTAAGTAAAAATCATGATCCAACCAACTGCAAATAGAACTATCATTTTTCAAAGATAATTATTCCAACTCAAGTTAACCAATTACCTAAAAATGAAATCAATAACTTGTTGTGACTTTGTTATAGTACCAAAACTTATTGTTTGTGATATGTCACCAAAGTTCATTAGTCAATTGCTTTCAACGAGTTGAGATTTACAAGTATATGGGTCATACAAGTATTAAAATATAATAGTGAACTAAATATTACTTGTGTTGAGAAGATAAACTCGAGTCTCAAATAAATACTTAGTCTTTAGGATTTTATTAGGTCCTTATGTATGACAAGATTTCTTTAATATTGAGATAATATTATGTTCAATTATTGGATTAAATGTATATTGAGATATGAATTTTTCCCTTTTTTTTCCTCTTGGCGTACGAGGTGGCTATCAACCTTGGACTTTGAATACCAAGAATGGTCCACTTTTCATTGTGCCTTAAAAATTTTATCACAAAAATCATGCATACTCTACTTACTAGTCATCCACATTTTTACTCTTATTACACAATACATAACTATCCTTGAATACTACTTAAAATATGCATTTCTATTCTCCAATTGTAATAGTCATAATAGATGTGAAATAATATAGTGATATTTATGTTTACGTTATTAGCATCAAAAGTATCATGCTCATAAAAAATAACATACATCTTCTTATTGGTTTCTAAATCATACAAAGCAAAATAATTCACATGACTATCACCATCTTATAAAATACCTCAATCTGTATGTGTCCCATTAGTTATCTATCACCATTCATCATGGTTAACACTCTCATACTATGATGAAATTCATAGGCTAAATATTTTTTATAACCATCACATTATTTGAAGGCTGGTTCTTCTAGAATATGCACAATCAAATAGTCATTAATTTATTTAAATTTTTGGCTTCATGAGCATCATACTCATATAAATAAAACTTATATAACTTTAGAATTTTCATGCATAGATTTATCTCATGGGATAAAAGTAGATGAGTTGTCACTTCCTTGAGATTAAATCTCATGAGTATGTCTTGTGACTTACATATTAGCATTCTTCATGACCAACACACATAAATTTATGTTAAAGTAAAACCTTAAATCTCTACTCTAAATAATATTCATATTCATCAATATCCAAAATATAATATTACCACAAAACAAAGTTATACAAATCTAATCATTATACACATATACATAAATCAATCATAAATCCCTATTTAGCCTGACACTAAGAAAGAATTTGTATGAGAGGGTTGGTGGTTCATCTCATCAAATTGAGAATTCTCAGTGATACCTAGCATGAATATCTAAATCTCAAATCTAATTTTCAATCAAATTTTGCTTATGTTCAACTTGAATTTATTCCTAATTTGGGGTTGAAAATCATGTTGTCTTAGGGTTTGCATGTTCTTAGCCTCAAAATTCAAATCTCCTCTCTTTTTTTGTGAAAATTTCTAAGTCTCTCTTGTATACCATTGAGATCCCATCGAGCTATACATGTATTATCAAGATATATGTTACAACTTTAGGTCGATATTACATCTCTACCATTTCTTTGAATCTTTTCTAGAACACAAACTCACAACAAAAAATGAATGTCGCAACTAAAGAATTTCTTTTTTGGAATAATAGTCATAGTGGTAAAAATATTATGCCTGAGAAATTTCATCTAAAGAACATGAAGTCGTTGAAGCAAGAATATCATGACTAAGACATTTCCTCTGTGGAACACATAGTCATGGTTGAATAGTTTACTACTACTAAATATTACTTGGTATTATATAATTTTTGGTGCTATAATGAACATGTCTTAGCACTAAAAAATTTAATGACTTCTTATACTAGTGTGACATTTGGGTTCCATGGTGTGAAAATAATATTATGGTTGATATTATATTTTATAACTAATATAGTCATGACTCAAAAATAATGTCATGGCCATAATAATATGTGACACAATACAAAGATTATGAAAATCAAGTGGTGAGTCGTGTCATGCAATGATTATCATGACATGTTGGTAGAGTAATGAGCAAAAAATATTATTGTGACTTCCCAATAGGTATATACTAGTTTAACCAAGTCATCACATTCAAAATGGCATGCCTTTCCTTTATTATTTTTCCCTCCATCTCAACTTTCCACCAATCTATTTGATTTACATTCAATTTCACTATTATTCATCCAATTTCATAAAAATTAAAATTTATTGAAATCATTATATTTAAAACTCAGATTCAAAACAAAAATATCATGAAATCAATAATAAATAACCCCAAATAAATCCATATTTTGAGTGTTGAAGACTCTATTATCAGCTATGAAACATCAACAAGAATAAAGATAATATGCACCCATGAAAGATCTAAAATGGAATGACATATACATAGAAAATGTGCTCAAACAAAGGGATAAATCTCATGGAGAATTTTTCAAACAAAAACTAGAGGAACCTAGAGAGGAATGTAGAAAAAGGGACGCCATGTGGAAGATAGAACTGATAGAAATGAAAAAAAACTTTATGTAAGAGATGAAGCATAAATTCTCTATAAAGGTTGATGTATTTGGGATGCTTTATCATACCACCACCAGAGATTGGAATGAGATGATCAAGAAAAAAGACAAAGCATTGGATATTTATATTAATTACAAAAGAAGTTGTGGGTGGAGAGCTTGGATATGTGCAATAACAATTAGAGAAACATATATTATGCACAAGGTTCATTCGAAGCTATACTTAATTCCATTGGTGAATGATAGAATGAACTCATTAATTGCACCACCAACTTGATAGACTAGAAAAGTAAGAATAGAGGACCTTGAAAAAAAATCAGAAAAAAAAAACTCACTCCATCGATACCTTAATTCAAGCCATCTACATCTAAATTCCCTTTCTAAGACTTTAGTGTCAAAGAACATCGATTCTCCAAGTCTTACGAAAATAAACAAAATTGAGGTAGAAGTTGCTTGGGAGGCAATCAAAGAATTGTATTTTTGAAGTTACTACAATGTTTGGAGGTTGCAACATTATATTTTGATTGCGACTACATTCCAAGTCATGACATTTATTCACAAGTCACAATATAATTTTAGGGTTGCGACAATATGTCACTAGTTGCGATACTCTTTCTCAGTAAATATTATCTTCATAACAATGGAAATCACTCATTTAGTAGGAATGTTGTTTTAAAAAAGTAACTTTTTGGTGATCATTTTATATGTGTTGGAGGACTATTTTTGTCTCTTTTCTTTGCTTGAGAACAAGCAAAACTTTAAGTTTGGAGTATTGATCGGTGTCAATTACACATATATTTTAGGGTCCATAATATGTCTAATTTTGATACAAAACTATTTGGTATCCTAATTATTGGATATTCTTAAGTATTTTAGTACTAATAGATGGTGTATAAGCATAATAATAAGACATGGATTGATTTCATGATATTCGAAGTTATAATAGATTTTGATGAAATATCATGAAATCGATATATTTTTGGAGATATTTAGCTACTTAGTAATTTATATCACCAAGTAATTTTAGCATTCATTATTATCCAAAACATTACTTAGTTGTGGTAATCTTTGTATGCCATGAATTAAATACCTCATTAGCATAATCCTTCAACAATGCAACATATTCTTTGTAGGTATGATATTTTCATGGAGTTACAATCATACTTGTATCATAACAAATAAATAACTTTGATATTAATTTCATAACAAAACAACCAAATATCTCACTGGTACTAAATATCATGGTCACTTCTAAGCATCATGACTTAATCTTTAATAAGATATTGTATTCTTAAATTAGAATCAGTGTCTTTTCATAAAGCTATGGCTTTTGAACTATAAAAAGTTAGAAAGCTAAAACTATTTTGAACAAAGTCATAATAATTATCTAGTGTTGTGATTTTTGGACACAATATCATTTAGTGAATTTACTCGAGTACATCCACTCTCCAAGGGTATTATTTTTGACTTCAAGAGAATGCAAAACTATGACTTTTATAATTGGGCAAATTATCAATGTCATGGATTTTTGTAATATCACAACCATGTGATATATGAGAAATGTAAAGGGCAAAACAATAATCATTCTCAATGACATGGCTATTTGATACAAAAGAAAATGTAATTCCTAGTACCATGACCATTTTAAGTTTCATGATCATATTATGCACATGGGAGACTATTCCTAGCACCATGACCATTACTCGCACTATGGTCATATGATATATAAGAAAGATCATTCTCAGCATTATAGTCATTCTTAGCATTATAACCATAAGATGAATGAGAGAGACCAAAGCTAAAGTCATGGTCGTCCTCAATAATGTAACTTTGTATTATAAAAATAATAGGAACAAGTTGCGAATATTTCCTAGTACCACGACTTAGTATTATATAAATATTAGGATACTTTTCAAATTAATAACCATTTTTTAGAGTTATGACCTCAAACTCAAGAGATAAAGGCCAAAGTCATAGCATCTTTTGAACACCTTAACTTTCTGCCTAAAGAAATGTTGAAATATTAGAGAATAAAAAGGAAAGAGAAATTTTGAAAAAGGATCTTCTTTTTCTCCATGCATTAAGACAAAGTTGAAGAATAACAAACAACAAGAAAGCAATTATCATATTCCCTAAAAGATCTACAAAAAAGTAGTGGATACAAGACATAAGCTAAACCCCAATATTGGAAACTATGACTCTCCACTCTCTTGAGAGTTATCATTAAGAATCTAAGTTTCATTAAACTTCAACTCTTGTATCTTATGAATCTCTCTCTAATATTAAGATAAATTAAGGTATAGGATTTATGTAATTTTACTTTTGTGAAGTATAAATAAATTTGAGATAAAATAATGTGTTTGATTTATGTTGTAGACTAAAAATTGTTTGATATAGTGATTAAATAGAATTTAAATTAGAGGTTTGACTATTTGTAGGTTTGTGCATGTTGTCATGGTGTATGGTGATAGGTAAACTATGAGGCTCACTCATGCATATGATCAAAAAAAATTGATAGTCATTCTAACCATGATGTAAGAGATGAACCTATAAGTTAAAACTTAAAATGTGTGTAAAATAATAAATATTAGTATGAAAGTACTCACAAAGATAAAAGCATGAATAATTTTACATGTCATTCTATTATATATGTCTTAGAATAATTGATTCTTGATTGAAATAAATATTTCATAAAATATTCTCCTAGGGGTTTCACCTTTAGTTTGGGAGTGACACTATCACTATAGAGAATTATGAGTGGTAATTCATATAACATATGCATGTGTATTGTTATCATAAGATGATAATAGTCATTTGAGTTACTTTCACTCATATGGATCCCATTAGTAAAACTTCAGAAAAATATATATTAATTCTAATGAAGTCAAAAGTATAAATATTTATAAATCACTTTAGCTCTTTGATTTTATGACACTTGAAGGTTAAAAATAAGAATAAATATATAAAGTAATCATCAAGCATAATTGATAAGTTACATTAAAGGTTTAGGTTTGTGAATGATTCTTAAGTAGAGATAATTTGTTCTCTTAAAGTACCATTGGGACAACAATGAGTAAATTATTATTAGGATGGATTCAATGGTGATAACCACCTTGTATGAAATTAGGACAAAGGGTCATTGAATAATAACCCAACCATCATTTTGTATCTAAATGCCCAATATAATTCAAATAATTTATATAACTATCATATAAATTAAGTTGATAAATCCTAGAGTGTAAGAGTCGTACCAACATCCATAATTATTTTTTTTACTAGAATTGTATTATTTTACAATTAGTTTACCAAGCTTTTGATACAATCTGTATGGAATCAATATAAAGACTAAAGTATTCTTTACAATTTGTATAATATTTTTACCTGTGGATCTTTTTATGATAAGATATAATCATGAATGATCATTTAAGATAATGTCTAATTAATAAATTAGGTAGCATAGTAAAGTCATAATAAGTTGTTGGTGTTATTGACAGAGATTATTTAGTTTGACTAGTCAACATGATGATATAATTATCCTTAAGAAAAAATAGTTCTTTTTAGTAGTTTAGATAGTGTTATTATAAGAATTTTTTATGAGAATCAATAGTTAGTCATGTTATCTTATTTGAAAAGTGAATTGTTATGTTTTATATTTTGCTTATGTTTTTTTCTTTTTTTAGCAATATTTTATTAGCATAAACTCTTGGACTAGGCTAACCCATTTATACACACAAATTAAGTGAACTAAAAGAGTAATTTCAAAACAATGAGATACAAAATGCCTATGAAGGGAACTAATAGAAACATAGAACCCTAAAATAGTGATAGATAAGTTTTCCAACAACTCATCTACCACCATAAATTGAGAAATTATTGAAAGTTTATGATGATAGATAGTTATTCGGATATGTGGATACGACTAATAAAAACAAATTAATTTGAGTTGAAGTCGGGCCTAATAATGATGGTTCACTAGTACCATTGTAGTAGAAACATATAGAAGGACCCTAATACATATGTTATGATATTTTTTTTGATAAGTAATAAAATACAATATCAAAATCTATACATCATTAACAAGTTCCAAACTAGTACAATTATTTCGAAATACAATGTTAACTCATGTTCTAATCTTCCTAATGATCGAATCTAAATTATGTGACTTTCCTTCATGATATCTTCGGTTTCTTTCATTCTATTATGTAGTAAATGGCAATGACGAATATAGCTTTACGGATGCGGTTCTAAGCTGTGCTGGTTGAGTAGTTCTTCTTTAAAGATATGAAACTTGTTGCAATGAATTCCATGGGCTCCTTCATTACTATCTAGTATTTTAGGTGTTCCCATAGAAGATTGGTAAAGTGGCATTCGAAAAAAATATGCTTAAATGATTTTTGTTGGGAGCAGAATTCACACTACATATTCCTTGGAGTAGCAAATAAGTACTCCCCCATTCTGATTTTTTCAGCTTTGAAGATCCAAAGAAAGGCTATATGCTTTGAAATATGGTAAAGAAACCATATTACATTCATCCAAGCTTTGGTTTTTATTATATTATTTCTAGCTAAATATATGTAAGCTTCCGATATAAGCCTACCTTTTTCGGCCTAAGTCTTGAGGAGAGATTCAACTTGTTTTATACCTCTTGCAGGTTTTCCAATTAAGATATCCTAGGGGTTTCCAAAATAGAGGAACTTTCTTGGATAGTTGATAATCCCAAGTATTATTAGAGTTAAGATAAAAGTAGTGAATCCACCTTATCTAGAGAGTATTTTAATTTTTATAAATCCTCCAAAGACTTTTGATATAAAATGTTTTGTTCCAATTTGTTAAACCAAGAAGACAAAGTCCTCGAATAGAAGTGGACATACACACTTTTTCCCAAGAAGCTTTAGGCCTAAATCTACCTATTTTGGGTGTGCCCCATAGGAATCTTCTACGCGCGCTTTCAATTGTATTAACTATCGAATGAGGTAAAAGAAATATTGAGAACCAATATCCTTTAATTCCTTGGATAACTATGCATAATAATTTAAGTCTTCCCATGAAGGAAAAGATTGTGCTTGCCCATTGATGTATGATTACTGTAATTTTGGCTAATAATGTGGAAAATTGTGCCATGATTAACCTTCTCGAGGATAAAGGAACACCAAGAAATATGAATGGAAAAGAACCTTCAGTAAAACTAGTATTATTTAGAATATTCTCTTTTATATTTGGCTTAACTTTTCCAAAGAAGATGTTTGCTTTGGAAGGGTTAACGCAGAGACTAGAAATTGTAGCAAATTCCTTAAGTGTATTGAGGATGATTTTGGTGGAGTAAGAATCTTTTCTAGAGAATATTATCAGGTCATATGCATACATTAAATGAGTGATTCTTAAAGAAGAACATCCAAGGTGAAAAGAAAACCCAACAGATTTTGCTGCTTTGATAAGTAGCCTAGAAAGGTATTCCATGAAAATGGCAAAAAGATAAGGATATATTGGGGTTCTTTGCCTTAAACCCCTTTTTCCCTTAAAGAATCCATGTAATTCTCCATTTATGACAATGGAGAAAAAGGTAGTGGATACACATTCATAAATAATCTTTATAAACTTTGCTGGAAAATTGAATGCATAGAGAGCCTCTTTCAAAAAAATCCTAGCTAAGCGTATCAAATGTCTTCTGAAGATCGATTTTAAGAAAACAACTTGGACATATTCTTCTTCTTACATATCTCCATATTAAATTTTGTCTAGGAAGTTATTAGATATTAACCTCCCCTTAACATATGTCGTTTGTGCTAGATTGATTATGTCACTTAGAATGCCCTGGAGCCTCTTAGCAATCAGCTTAGATATGAACTTGCATAAAATGTTACAACAAGAAATAGGCCTATAGTTTATAACCAAGGTAGCATGGAAAGTTTTTGGTATTAATGCAATACAAGCGTGATTAATTTGCTTTACTTTCTTCTAGAATTGAAGAAGTTTTGCATGTCACAAATAACATCCTTCCCAACCACTTCCCATGAATCCTTAAAAAATTTTATCATATATCCATCTCATCCAGGGGATTTAGCCACACCCATAGAGAATATAGCATCCTTTATCTCTATAGGTGAGAAGTTTAATGATAGTAAGTAGTGTTCAGAATTTGATAGAATTCACCCACTATGGGTGTTTGATTCACATAGAAAAAATAGTGACTTTTGAGGAACCTAGCAGCATTTTATAATATCCAATAAAGGATTCAAAAATTTTTTGATAGGAAGTAGTGTATTCACCATTTTCTTTCATGACAGACACTATTTTATTTCTTTGAAGTCTCGCACTAGCCAAGGAGTGAAAAAACTTAGTGCATCGGTCATTTTGTTTTAGATACTTGAATTTGGATTTTTGTCTAATAAAAGATAATTCAATCTCCTCCAAATTCCTCAATTCAATACTTAATTTAGTTTCTTCAACTTTAATAGAATCGTTGGGGGATTCTAAAATCTTTCTTTGAGTAGATAGAAGAGACTTCCTAGCAAGATATACTCTTGCACTTATGTGTCCAAAATATTTATCATTGAGTTTTTTGTGGGGTTTCTTAATCATTTTCAGTTTTCTAACTATCTAGAACATAGAGGAACCATAGAATTCCTAGTTCCAGACATTAAATAATATTAGGAAGAATTCTTTATGCATCGACCATATCTTACAGAATTTGAAAGGGATTTTCCTATTTTGTGAACCTACTTTCGTGGATAGAATAACATGTAATGATCAAAAAAATATTTTTGGGAGCAAGAATTTTGAATTAGTGTCAAGAGAGAGTTTCAACCATTCTTGATTTATCATTACTCTATCAAAATTACTTGATATTTTTCTATTCGTCCAAGTAAAGTAGGAGCATGAAGATGAGAGATCTTTAGGGCTAAGAGTGGAACAATAATTTATAAAATCTAGGCATTTGTAGGTTGATAATACTTTACCTCCATTCTTATCCAATGCTGAAAGAGGAGATTTGAAATCCCCAATTACAACCCATAGAGAGGGTTTAGAGGAGACTTGAAGGATAGGGCTTTCCTATAAAGGTCTCTTATCAATAGTCGAGTGAAGACCATAAACAATTATTAATCTAAATTTTATTTTTATCAATATATCTATGATATTCAGATATATGTATTGGGGAGAAGAGAATATCTCTTCAATTTCTGTAGTAAGTTTGTCCCATAATAATATTATTTGCCTATTTCGGTGACAAGAGAAATTATCTAGATAATCAAATTTTTGAATTTTGATTTCATTGGACATATTAACATTTCTAGGTTTAATTTTGCTTCTATAATAGCAAAGATGTCTAATTGATAGGCATTCAAGAGCATATCCACTTCTTTGTATTTTAATGGGTAGTTAATACTCCTAATATTCCAGCGAAGCTATTTTCATCTAGGTTTACCACTCAAGATCCCATGTATGCTATATTATCTCTTTCTTTAGATTTATCTCATTTTTCGTATATTGAACTAGTATCAGATTTATATCTAGTAAACCACACATGGCATACATCAGCAGAAATACCAAAACACATGTTAGCTGAGATGAATATTTCATCAAATCAATCAATGACCCTTATACATTATAAGATAATCCAGCCCCAATTTTGCATAAGATAACAATATGCCGCCCTTACAATCTATTGATAACCCAAAAAATACATAAGAATAAGATATGCCACACATACATTCTTTTAATAGCCTCAATGATACATAAGAATACATGTCACCCTTACAATCCCTCATCAGTGATACATAAGAACACATTATGCCACCCTTACAAATAGAATCTAACCCAAAAGCATATTCCACCCTAATATTCGGAATTGATGGAAGATGCGCCCCCCCCCCCCCCCCCCCCCCATTCCCCCCATACATTCACACAGAGAGACCATATAGCATAAATAGTTTTTCATTCCAAGATTGTTACTTAGTTTGATCAAGTATACATCTATCATATAACCCATTCTAGATCCCTTTTTTTCCATATTATTTTGGAGTCCAGTTACCAGTTAGCACCTTTTAATTTGGAATACACAATTACATACATTAACAAGAGGACTCCAACAAGTATTGGAGTTCCTCTTCCCTTCATACAAGATGATATGCACTCTATCAAAACCATGTCTCATCGATACAAATGAGCTCACACCCATATAAATCATTATAGAGTAATCTAGCCCCAAAGTTACAAATGCATATGCCACCCTTACAAGTATCCTCCATAAAAATGAACTCACATCAATAATTTCCATATTACAAGATAGCTCATCACCAAAAGTGGTGAATGCATATGCCCCCCTACAATAAGCTCCCATACACAATCACACATTTCAGAGACATCCATGTAGAATTGATTTTTTGACTTATACAAATTTTGTTTTTCAGAGTTTTTAAATTTGGTTCAGTCTATGCATGTCTTTGATATTGCATCATGGAAGACAGTCATACAAACAGTTTCCATACAACTGGATCCAAGTCCCAACAGTTATGTGGGGGTTCTATCCCAGTACACCCATTCTTCCCTCTCCAAAAAGATACAATAACAAGACTTGCTTCTGCTGCGTTAGGTTTGGCCATTACAAAAGGCAACATCAATAAGGCCAAAACAATGATGAACCCTCCCCTAGGATGACTCCCCACATACTTTGTTGTGAGATTATATGGATTCATCCATTTTTTCCACTAACCCTTCAAGTAGTCATGCAGATATACAATGTTCAAGCAATAAATTGCCACTGACCTCCAAAACCATCTAATTATGGCATGCGAAGACAACTACATAACATCCATACCTAGAGGTGCATTCACCTCTCCCCAAAATTCCTTTAAAATAAGTGAAATGTGCATAAGGAAGAGACTCAAGTGAATCTTCCTAATCCATTCTCCAAAAATCCATCTAAAGTATCTCCATTGCATAATGGGAATTATGCAAGTCAAATTATTAAAGGAGTTGGAACCTCCTTTGAAATAGTTAGGAAGGACCATAGTGGACAGAGCCCTTATACGGAGGATCTTTGATTTTACCTTTGTTTCTCAGATTTTAAGTAGGGTCTTCCCCTGGAGCATCCTTCATTTTTCTCTTTTTCCTCTTTGTTTTGACCAAGGTGAAAGGTTATTTCTCCTCTTCAAGTTGACAAGAGCCTTCATTTTATCAAGCGGTCCCATTGAAACTAAACTCATTTTAAATTTCAATCTTGCAAAAAAACCTAAAATGTTTCTAAGGCAGAAACTATGATTATCACCTCCTTTGCTCATTTCAAGCCTTCCAAGGCAAAATTTTCTAAAGGTTAGGGGGAGATTTAGGGTATTTTTGGAGAAAAATGGAGAGGAGAGAGGAAGGAGAGAAACTAGCATGATTTGAGAAAAAAAGTTTTTAAATAAGGACCATTCCTAATAAGCCAAATCTGTTATGATATTTTTAGAGCTATGCGATATAGTAAAGATGATAGAAGTTAGCTCTGATCTATTAAGGTTACATCTATTCCCAATATAATTAAAGAATAAGGTTACATCTAAGGGCTTTTCTCATGGCTCCATTGATAATTGGGATAAATTGTAGGATCTTTCTCAGTATATTTTTCTCACCTCAAATTACTTCTCAGTTATGGAGAGAGATAAGCTTGTTCCAAGAGGTTGAGTATGAGACTTTATATGATATTTGTGGTCATTTTAAGGAGTCATTGAGGAGGTTCCCTCAATATGAGTTTAATTTATGGTTCCAAGCCTAGAAGTTTTATAATAGTATAAATTATATGATGAGGTTCATGGTTGATACAGTCATGGTGGTTCGATTATGAATAAATCACTAGAGGCGACACATTACTTTTTTGAGGAGCTAATAAAGAATAACCATAAAACCCTCATCAAGCATTCCTATGGGAGAAGATAAGTTGGAGTATTGTATTCAAATTGGACCATCACAATTAAAGCAAAAATGGAAGATTTCCTAATAAAGCTTGAAACCCAAAAGGAAAAGAGAAGATCTGAAAAAATTATAATTTTGCAACCACACAAAATGATATACTTAGACCTCATTTATCAAATGGAAAAATTCATTAGATTACAAAGTAAATAGTACATGTTTTGACCCAATAATAATGCCCAAAAGTATTATCATTTGAATATGACAAATCACATAAAACTTTTTGCATGGAGGCTATTAGAGTGGGCTATAGAATATAGAAAAACCTTGATGAAACTTAGGGAAAGATTCTTGAAGCTATAATAATAAAGGTGGATCATGTTTAATTTGTTAACCTTCACTAAGAGGAGAAGTCACCTCTATAAAAAAGTTGGAATATCATATTAATACAACTCAGAAAGAGAAATGATGACCAAGACATTCAAATGGAGAAGCTTGAAGCATCATTGGATCACACGAGTTTAGTAATGATAAATATAGAGAATCAAATTAGATAATTATCATTATTTATAAAGGGAAAATAAGTAAATGAATTATCAAGTGATACAAAGGAAAGCCTGAAGAAGTGCTTATTTATATTGCTTCGAAGTAGTAAATAGTTATAGACACGACACATTGAGTAAGAAGATTCTAGAAATTTAGAGCTAATAGCATTATGATTTTTCCAAAAGTTATAGGTCATACAAATAATTTCTCAAAATTCATGGCTACCACTAAAAATTTTTCAACACATAAAGGCCATAGTGTCATGACACTTCGCAAAACCATGACTTCAATGAAAGTGAAAGCCCAACTTCATAGCCAACTCTGAATGAAGTGAAGAAACAAAAGAGCAAGTAGAGGTTACCTGAGGCTATGAAGATAATGAAATGAAGTAGAATGAAGTTAAGTATAAATTTTTCATGAATCTTCTATTTTTTTAATGTTTTAGAAAGGAAATATCAGATGAATAGTTCGAGAAACCTTTCAATATATTCCGATAAATTGAAGTGAATATACTATTTACTGAAGTTCTAGCCCAAATGCAAAATTATATGAAGTTTATGAAAGATATCATGAGAAGTAAGATGATGTTAGTGACATATGGAACCATGGATATACTTGAAACTATAATATGATTATTGAAAGAATACTGCCAAGAATACTACCAAAAGTTTTACTACATCTTATGTCATAGGAGATCATACATTTTACAAGGCATTATGTGACTTGATATCAAGTATCAACTTATACCCTTGTCGATTGTGTGAGGTTGAATCTCAGAAAAATCACTTTAATCTCACTCGTACTTTAAATAGTTGGTTGGACAATCAAGTACTTGATCCCGGATAGAATTTTTGAAGTTGTTTTGATTGAGGCTAGTATCTAAATTTTTCTAATATATTTTATTGTATTAGATATGGAGGATGATAATTATGTAATGTTAATTTTTTGAAGGTAATTTGAAGAATACATTTGTGCCACTAGATAAGCCCTTATTGATATCAAGAAAGTGGATTTCACTCTCAATGTTAGCAATGAGAAAGTAATTTTTTTTCTTTACAAAGATTATGAGGTCCATATGATGATGAAACATGGTGTTAGATATTAGATAATCTCGTCCATATGATAATGCAACAAAAAGTGGAAGAATATGATGTGGAAAAATAACTTTGGAGCTATGAGGGTGACAACGATGAGAAAGATGATAAAGAAGAACTACTTTAGAGTTGTGAAATTGAGGATGACTAATATGAGCTTGAGGCATTCTTTTAAACTATAAATTTGAAGAAATCTAACATAGACAAGTTCAAAGAAGTTCAGTAAAGAAATGGGGAAGATAGTGTTGAGATAGAAATTTTGGAGAATTAATTCAATGACAAAGCTACAAATATTTTTAGTGTCATGACTTTGGCATTACAAAATAAAATTGTCTATCATAAGCTCAAAGACAAAGTCATAGTTGTATTTGGTATCATAACTTTGGGGATACAAAAAAATTAGGTTAGTCTTGCACCAAAGAAGATGTCATGGCATTCACCAAAGTTGAGGTATTAAATAGATAGAAGAATAAAAAAAATGTAAAATAGAATACTAAAAAGCTAGCATAGATAATAGAGATCATTAATAGAGGAAAGAAGGTATTAATGGTCTAGATACAAATATTAAATGTAGTGCCTCTTGGAAGAGAACCCAAACAATTATTTTTCAATTGTGTGATGTAAAAAATATCTTATAATCATCATATGAATGATTATACACACTAAATTGTCCTATAAATATAATCATGGAACTCAAACCCTATTAAAGCTATCAATATATCAATTAGAAGTTACTCCACTATTTTGAGATACTATGAAACTCAAACCTGCTAATAAATAAATAAAAATTAAGATGAAGTAGATTTTTAATGGGCAAGTTATTGTTCTGGAATGAACAAAAGTTTTAGTGTGGAGGTTTATTTGATATTCAAATTACTAAATATTAATGAGTATTTTAGCAATATTAGAATCTGTGTAAGCATTGGAATTGAACATTATTTGATTTGTTTCATGATATTTGGAGTTTTGGTGGAATTTGATGAAATGTCATGAAATCAATATGTTTTTAGAGGTATTTGGCTACTTAGTAATTTATGGATCATCGAACAAATTTAGCATCAATTCTTAGTAGAAACTCTACTTAATTTATCGTGGTAATCTTTCTATATCATGATAATACCAGCTCATTTGTTCAATACTTTAACTATATACTACATTCTATGTGGTTCCAATATTATCTTAGATTCATAGTCATACTTATCTCATAAACATTAAATAGATGTGATATAAATTTTATATCACAATAACCATGTACTTTAATGGTGCTAAAAGTCATAGTTACTTCCTAGCATCACAACTTTATCTTTAACAAAACTTTATATTCTCACATTAGTGTTGCAGCTTTTTCACAAAGTCATTTCTTTTGAGCTATAAAAAATTACAAAATCAAAATTACTAAAATCAAAACCATCGAAATTATCCAGTATCAAAATTTTTGGACACATAATATTATAAAGGGCATTTACTAAAGTATGGTCACTCAAAGGATGCGACTCTATCCTCAAAAGAAAACAAAACCATGAATTTTATGTTCAAGATAATAGCCAATGTCATGGCTTTTTGCAGCACCAAATCCATGTGGTATATGAGAAAGGGCAAGACAAAATTCATGGTCATTCTCTGCATCATGGTCACTTGATGCACAAGAGAGACCATCAAAGTGTAATGATCATTTTCAATGCCATGAATTTATTATGCACATGAGAGGAAATCCAAGCATCATGACCATTCCTAGAACCATAGCCTTATGATACATAAAAGAGATCATTCCCAGCATCATGGCCATTACTAGCACCACGAACATATGATGAATGAGAGAGATCAATTCCAAAGTTGTGACTAATTATAGTACCATAACTTTGTGTTATTATGATAATAGGCCCAAGTCATGTATACTTCTCAATGTAGAGGTGTCAATCGGGGCGGGCCGGCCCGGTCCAGCACGACATGATTCAGCCGTGCCTAGGCCGGTGAGGGAATTTTCCGTGCCCGTGCTCGTGCCCGTGCCATGCCTGTCCACGGCACCAACCATGTCATGTCGTGCCAAAGCCAACCGGGCCTCGTGTCGTACCGGCTCGGCATGGTACCATGGTCCATTAACACGGTACCTCAGTACGAGCCGAGAAACTGCCCTAGCAGTAGAAGCTGAGCCCGATGGGCAAGACTCACTGAGCCCCTAAGTGAAGAAAAATCATGGCGGCATGGCGGCGAACCACCAAAACCCTATTTTTAAAAAAATTAGGGTATCGGCGGCACGACGGCGTGCGCTGAAACCCTAATTTTTTTTAATTTAGGGGTTCGGCGGCAAGGCGGCACGGCGGCAAGACGACGCATGCCGAAGCCCTAATTTTTTTTAATTAGGGGTTCGGCCCGACTGAGCCAAACCGTGTGGATTCGTGCCACTGGCCCATGCTAGGCTGACCTTCACAGAACCATGACGGGCCATGCATGGCATGGTATAGTAACCGAGTCGTGTCTTGCCCGGCACGGAAGCACAGTCCAGCCAACTAAAAATGGGTCGGGCCGGCCCAGCACGTCATGTTTGATACCTATATCTCAATGTCACAACTTATTGTTTTAAAGATTAAGACATATTTCAAAGTCAAATGTTATTTTTTAGAGTCATGACGTCAATCTCAAGAGATGAATTCCAAAATTATGGTATCTTATGAAAGTCATAAGTTTCTACATAAAAAATATAGAAATATTAAAGTATAAAAGAGGAAAGAGAAATGATTCAAGAAAGGATATTCTTCTCCAGACACCAAGACAATGTCAAAGTATAGAAAATAACTCTATGAGTGATTTTCACACTCCATAAGAGATCGACAAGTAAGAAAGGGATACAAGATATAAACTAAATTCTAGAGTTGAAAGATATAAACTTTTGTATGAGAGTCACATTGTTACTATGGAGGATAGTAAGTGGTAATCCATGAGATATGTATGAGTATATTATGACTAATAAGGTAGTGATAGTACTTTGAGTTGCTTTTGCTCATGTGGTTCTAACTGATAAAACTTAAGAGAAGCATATGTTAATTGTATGAGTATAGTATTTATAAAGTCAAAAGTATAGATACTAATAAATCACATCAATTTTTGGACTTTATGATATATGATGCTAAAGAATAGGAAAAGACATGAAAAAATCATCAAGGATAGTTGGCAACTTGCCTAAAAAGTATGAACTTATGAATGATTCTAAAGTAGAGATAATTTATTATCTCGAAGGTAAAGTACTAAGAGAATATCTATGAGTGAACTATCATTGGTATGGGCTCAATTATGATATGTAACTTGTATGTTATTAGGACAAAAAGGTATTGCACAGCCCAACCTTTGTTCTATATCCAAATCCAATATAATTTAAATTATTTAAATATGCATTACATAAATTAAGTTGATACAAACTAGGATCTAAGAGTCATACCAAAATTCTTAATTATTTTCTTTACTAGAATTATGTTATCTCGCTATTAGTTCATCGAACTACTAATGCAATCCTTGTGGGATTGATATTTAAATAAAAATTTTTTTTACTACTTATATGGTCCATATACTTGTTAATCTTTATGGGTGAGATACTATCACTAATAGGCTTTTAAGATATTATCTAACCAATAAAATTAGATAGTATAATAATTTTTAATAACAACATTTGATTATATGCTAATTATGAATATTTCACCAAGAACTAAAGTATAGGACAAGGTTATGTAAAATGATGAATTCAAAAAGGAAAATAAATAGAAAATGCTAAGAAATTGAGTAGAGATTCAGAGGCCTAGAGTTGCGACATCACTCTATGTAGAGAAGAAAGAAACATAATTGTGATACCAGTAAGGTGAGGTCACACCATAATATTTATGAGTCATAATACTTACATATTGTGACATCATCTTACCTCTTCACAACTCATTCATTTAGTTGACTTTAATTTTTAACTACAACATATGATTCTACTTTTTGTTCATGGATTTGTCTCTTTGGATGTGACATTAATTTGGCAGCCTCCACTTTATCTCTCATTCTTGAAAAACATTTCGCACATCATAACGGTAATCCTCAATAGCAATATTCATTCTTGGATCATAACAATATCTCATCATGTCAAAACATTACTTCTTGGTCATGACAATATTTCTTCTATTGTGACAAAATCTATCAATTACTAGATTAATTTTAGTCATGATAATATCTCACACATCACAACATTAATCCTAAGTAGAAATACTCATTCTTTGGTCACGATAACATTTACTCAATCGCAACACATCTCTCAGTCATGAACACATTTCACAAGTCATGATAGATTTCTTAGTCATAACATTATTTATCTTTTGTGACATATTCTTACCTTATTATGACACCAATATAGCTAGGGAGAAAGATCCAAGTCATGACATCATCTCTAAAGTCATGACATGAACCAGTAGAAGTGTCACATCAGAAGTACCCAACAGTTGGACTAGAGATTATTTCTATTGTTTTCAAGTCCATAAGAGGGAGATGTTAAAGGTGAACAAAAAGATGACTAGGTGAGAGAGCATACCCAAGAGGGAGAACTGAACATAGCCAAAGAATTCTTGAGAGTGAAAGAGAATGCTCAACACATAGTTGAAAGGTAGTGAGAATAGAAATTCTAGTTGAAGTTAGTGCTAACTTCAACTGAGAGCAGAATGATAGTGATTAGAGAAGCAACATAAAGATGTTTAAAACAAGTAGAAGAATCACTTGAATAAATATAAATAGTAAAAGAGGAAACTAAGGTAAATAAATTCAGGGAGGTGGAGAAAGAAAATTTTGTTCCCAAGAGAATTACATTTTCGAACAACCCTCCATTATTAATCTCATTTTTTTGCATTTTCCTCAATGGTTCACAAAAGTAAAGTTAGTTGAGCAATTTGAGAAGTTTCTAATATCTTCAAGAAACTAAAAATTAATATTTTGTTTGATGATATCTTAGCTCATTTGATTAATTTTGTGAAGTTTATGAAAAAGATAATGAGCAACAAAACAAAACTCGAAGTCTAAGAAACAATCAGCCTAATTGAATAGTGCAGTGCAATGATTCAAAGGAACTTCCATGAAAACTTAAGGATCCAAGCAACTTCACTATCCCATGTATCATTGGATAAGACACCTTTAAAAATATCTTATATGACTTGGGAATAGGCATCAATCAAATATTGTTATCCAATATGAAAAAGTTATAACTATGTGATGTTACTCCTACTACATTATCTTTTCAAATGGTGGATTGATCCCTCGGATATCCAAAAAGCATTATTCATGATGTCATTTTTGATGATGTTCTAATGAATTTTGACAAATTCATATTTCTGGTAAATTTTGTGATATTGAAAATGGATGAAGATAAAGAAGTGCCTCTGATTTTGGGAAAACTATTTTTTGTCACTAGACAAATACTTCTAAACATTATGATTTGTGAATTTTTTTGATGGTAGATTATCTTCATTAAATGGCATATTATTATTAATTAAAAAGTAATTAATAAGATATGAACTACAATAATAATGTATAGTTATTATTGTTGTATAACTTATCTAAAAATATATAACTTCTAAATGGAGAAAAAGAAAATTGATTGAAGATTAGTGGGCCAATCCCATTAGATTGTGTGATGTTCATGATAGAATGAAGGAATAATATCTTGATCATAACTTCAGACAATCACTGCCGAATACAAAGACTTGTTGTAACCACATGAATCCAAAAATAGAAGATACTATAAACTATGAACAAATAGATTGGGACAAATCTCTTTTTAAAGTCATGATGGACCTGTCATGGTGACATCTTTCTTGAAATCATGATAGTCATAAACCACAAAAATAATATGTTGGGAGACATCATATTCTCAACTTGTAATAATGTTCCTTCTAAAGTTGTGTTATTCCCTAGTTGTGACAATGACATTCTTGAAGCTACAACAAGAATAATCCATCACGATGCAAATTATAAAGTAGAGACATTCATATAGGTCATGACATCATTCTACAAGCCACGTCATTTACTTTTTCCTAGAAACATCAATATAGAAGTTGCAACCCCTATGTTGAAGACAACTTCAAATGGACTATTACTCAAAGAATTACGGAAGAATCTCAAATATTCTTGTTTGTAAGATGGAGGAATGAAGTCACTAATAATGTCAGCCTCTTTAATGAACTAAATGGAGCAAAGAGTGTTGCTAAAGCTAAGAAAATACACTGCAATCATAGCATGGTTGATTGATAAAATCAAGTGCATATGCTTTTCAATCGGCATGCATAAAATCCTCATTGAAGTTGATGTCAGGCCTTCTGTTGAGCATTAAAGAATGTTGAACCCTATGATGAAGCGGTGAAGATGGAAACCTTAAAATAGCTAAATAATTTGAAGCCAATAATTTGCTATTGGACAAAGAAATTACAAAACTTTAAGACCAATTTATTATGCCAGCAAAATTTTGAATGAAGCACGGTAAAATTACAACACTACAGAAAAGGAGATGCTAGTAATTATATTTTCATGCAAAAAATATAGATCCTACATCATTGGAAGCAAGGTAATTGTGCACATGGATCAAATATCAATACAAGATTTAAAAATGAAAAAGGATGTGAAACCAAGGTTCATTCAATGGATTCTACCCCTTCAAGAATTTGACATGGGGATTAAATATAAAAAAAGAAATCAGAATATCATTGTGGATCATCTATCTTGGATCAACGCTAATAAAAAGAATGAATATGTATTTGAAATTCCAAAATTTTCAGAATAATTAAGAATAGTTGTTTAATGTTGGCCTTCAATACATATTTATCGTGATATATTGATTTTATTAATTATTTGACATGCAATATTTTACCTCCTTGACTTCTCAATAGAGGAAGAAATTCTTCCATGATGTGGGAAACTACCAATAGAATGATTTATTCTTATTCTGAAGATGTGTATATAAGTTGTTGATAAAGTGTGTACCAAACCCAAAATGTCAAAATTATACCTAAATGCTACTCTAATACCACATTGTTGATATTTAATACTTCGATACCAATTGTGATTGATATTTTTATTTGGGGTGAGCAAATTTGAAATTTTTAAAATCATGAGTTAATTTTTTATTTTTAAAGCTAGCCTTTTTATAAAAAGTTTAAATTCTATTTTTAAAATAAAATTTGTGATAGAGTCTTTTATAAATCTTAAATTTTGAAATTTTAAAATTATTTTTGCTAATTTTAATCTTATGTTTTTGGTATGTAGAATTACAATAGTAATTTACTATGTAGCAAGGATGTCATACTCAAAGTCAAGATCTAAGATCTAATAAAATCAAAAAAATTAAATCTAACAAACTCTAATTAAATGAAAAAATTATTGTATATTCACATAACCATGAAATTAACATAAACATATATTAAATAGTTATTCACAATTATAGTATATGCTACACAATTTCTCTCAAAATAAAATTTTTATATTAAAATTAAAATTTCTAGAACATATAATCCATGAAAAAAAAATCTTGAACATAAACTCATAACATGGATACATATCTGTTGATCATGTCATGAGTTATCAATGATTTTCTATAAGTTAGAGATTTCTCAGATCTTCAAAGTAGAGCAACTTTGACTTCAGCAGACATCAATAGCAAAACGATACAACATATTCACAACAACACATAGTAATAGAAATGGTTAAGAAGAAAACTCCATCAATTCATTATTATGTCCTAGATGGAGAAAGCATATCTCTTTCAAGAATACGCAGAAAATTTGAGTATTATCTTTTGTCCATAAATAAAAATGAGCACAATGAGAAAAAAATCGTCTACATTTTATTTTATAATTTCTTTTCTATTAAAATTTTTTTTTTCATTAGTGTCCTTCTTCACATACTATCATCCATCAATTCATTTTCGAGAAAAAATAAAAGCTCTTGTTTTTTATTTTTGATGCATATGGAATGGATACACAAAATGGGATGAATTCATTCCCATTTTAGATTATTACAATCTATTTTTAGTTCAAGGAACATGCGTAGCTATAAAAAAAACAAAACACAAACCCCGACTTTACCCAAATTGTAAAATATGTAGTATTTAAAAAATAATATAACACCTCCAAATGATTTAATTTAAGTCAAACCAAATTAAATAATAAATTAGTCTATCCACCTCAAGAAGTCCCAACAATACTTATATATATATATATATATATCATACCATTGGAAATGAAGTTGTTGTAATTGTAAATTGTAAAGTTAAAGTTAGGCTTGTGTGAGTTTCAAGTTTTATTATGCATAACAATTTTCTTGAATGCATCTTTAAATCATTACCATCTCAATATTTTTTAGGTTTTCTAACCCAACTAACATGCTTATTAGATCCAAGAGTTTGAAAATGGGCTGATATGAAGAGCACATGAAGGTGAAGAGTACTTAAAAGTATTGACAACTTTGTTTTTTTTTACTTCATCCTATATTTTTGCAACACTTACATATTGTGTGTGTGTGTGTGTGTGTGTGTGTGTTATTTCCATATTTTGTATATATATTTTGATTTTCAATCAATAAGATATACATTAAAGATTTATTGATGTTTTTTAATCCCCCCTTGCTATGTGCTACATGTTAAATTTTAAGATTTTGCTTTCAGCTTTTAGAATTCATGAGAATTTTATCTCCAATAACATATCATGATTAGTAATTATTCATATTTTATTATTTTCCTTGGAAACAAATAACATCATTTGCATGTATGGTAAAATCTAGTAACAAAGAAACAAAAAAAAGAAATATTTAGATTGATGAATGATATTTTTCCCTTAATGATAATTATGTTTTTAATAAATTAATGATAAATTAAATTTATGATTAAATGATTATTTTTTGTAAAAACATGATGACATCCATTTTGTGATGAAGAATCATTTTGTTTTTTGTGAGGAATTTGTATTTTTTTTTACCTATTTAATAGACAATAAATAAATTAACACACTTTCAAAAATATAAGTTTTAAGTGATATCCAACATTAAGTTGTAATCTGAAATGAGAATACTCTATGCCGATTATTTTTATTAAATTATAAGTAAAACATGTAATATAATTAATATTAAATGAGAATAATCTATTAAATAGTCAAGCGAGACTTGATTCAATTCAACACCCTTTGTATTCTTTTTATATAAGTAAAGTGGAAGTAAGATTCATTTTTTTTAGTGTACCAATCATAAAACAATTAAACAAATTATGTACCAAAATATAAATAATTGTATTTCGGAACACTCAAAATTGGAAATTCATTTTTGCCCCTAACATTCGTTAAATCATTGACACTTAGGCATTATTTGTTTTTTTACTTAATGCTGAATATAATTTTTTTTGAGATTAATACTAAATAGTACTTAATAGCATTAAGTATTAAGTCATTTGTTTTTTTTTAACTTAATATTGAATAGATAAGCGGAAGTCGAAGTGTGAGTTTCAATTGTGTGGGAGTGAGTTTTTTCCGAATAGAAAAATTCAAATTTTTTAGTTTTTTTATTTCAGCTTTTTTTTTCAAAAAATATAGTGATTAGTTAGTAAAAAATAAAAAAACAAATGGTTGAATACTGAAATCAAATTAGTTTCAGCATTCAGCCAAAAAAATAAACATGACCTTAATTAGGATTCAAACCCACAATCTATTAAACAAAACATAAATTTTTACCAACCAACTACATACACCAATTATTTTACTTATTGAGATATATATAAACATCTCTTATATTATTGTAGAAATTTGAACAAAAATTATATTAATTTATAAACATATACATAAATAAATAAATAAACATTAATATATATAAATAAGAAAAATAAAAAAGATATATATGTATATATATATATATATGATAAATAAATGAATTAGTGTACATGTTTTGATAGCTGAAACGTGAAACCTGAAAGGTTTCTTTTTTTTAAATATTGCTTCGAATTTCAACTAGGTGTCTGTGAATAAATATATTTTCATTTAATTTTTTTTTTGTATATTCTAAACCATTGACAAGTTAATTGTGGGATAAAATTAAGTTTCTGATTTTATCTACACCAAAAAAATATTTTGAAAAAATTCAATTATTTTTTTAAAAAATAATTGATACAATTCAAAAAAATTTAAAAAATTCAAAAAGTTATAATATTCTGAAAAAGTTAATTGATACAATTATTTTTGAGACAACAATGTTCTGGTATACCAGTCATAAAAAATTCAAAAAAATAAACTCATGTTATAATATTTTAAAAATAGGTACACCAAAATCTTAAGTAATTAAGTTTTGGTACACTAATTTATGTTAATACCAAATTACCCTTTTGTTAACTAACTAACCTAACTCCTAAAAACAAAAACATTACAACCTCGTTACGAGCTCCACAAATGAGCTTCATTGAGCTCGATGTAGTTCGTAACAAAGGTGTAACATTTTTTATTTTTCGTGGTTAAATTAGTTAGTTAAAAAAAAGGGCAATTTGATATTAACTTAAATTAGTGTACCAAAACTTAATTACTTAAGATTTTGGTGCATATATTTTTTAATATTAAAACTTGAGACTTGAGTTTACTTCTTTCAATTATTTTTTGATTGATACACCAAAACATAATTATCCCATTATTTATCACTTTGTCGCACATTTATTTTATTTTTTTAAAGATTTTTTTTAATTATTTTATACACCAAAATTTTGGTTAAATATATCAAATGTGCTGTTTCATGCCAGCACGACCCATTTTTAATGGGCATGACCATGTCATCATGTCGAACCAAACAAAGCACGGTATAATTCTCATGTCATGCCAATCACACGTGAATCATCTTGCCAGCCCAACATGACTGAATGTAGGGTCATGCTGGATAGTGCCAGACTCTCTCTGCAAAATCCGTTGAATGAAAATGTAATAAGTGGTCGGTCAATTATAATCGACCACATAAATAAGTTTTGGCTTATATGGTCAGTTTAAAAAAAATAACTCACCCCATCAAGGTAGTCACCAGCTAGGATTTGTCCCATGACCCATAGTTAGTCCCAAGTCCTCGAGTGGCCGAGCCGATGGGTCGTGCCTCCGGGCAAGGCACATGGGTCGTGCCTAGCCCGGCACGAGGCACGGCTCGTGCCGAACCAACACTGCACGACCATTGCCATGGGGCTGCACGACCATTGCCATGGGGCTGCACGACCATTGCCATAGGGCTGCACGACCCAATGCCAAGCATGATTTTGGATCATGTCATGCTGAGTCAAGCATGTTTCAACCAAACCATGTTGCAAGCTATACCAGGGATGTGTTGTGGGTCATACCCAAGCCACACAGCCCAGATGACTCCTCTAATTTTGGTACACTAAAATTTAAAACATTTATGTAATGATCTACCAAAAATCAAAAACTCAGTTTCACACTTTCACCTCAAACATGACAACGTCATACTTAAATAAAAATAATAATAATAAATAATTTTCATTTATGACAGACATCAAACACAATCAAACTCTAAAATAATTACTCAATCTAAAGCACACCCTAATGTTAAAATTGAACCTCCACCTATCTAGTTATAGGATTCCAATAGTGTAATAAATGAATTCACACACACATATTCTTTCACTACATGATTGGGAGGCCTATAAATGGATGATAGGCGGCACAACCATTAAATTGAATTAAACTTTAGAGCTCACTGTGTTCGAAACCCTAAATTAAAACTTGCATTAATTTTTTAAAATTTTATAATCCTTTGATACCTCATGAGCAAAATCAAGTTTATAATGTTAAATGTACCAAAACATATATGGTATATTGTTTTTTAATATTAAAATTTAAACTTTTTTTATATTAGAATTTTAAGGACTTTTATAGTTTTATAATAATATGATATTATAATTTATCTAATATATAGGCAACAGATATTCACTAACACGTGAATTTTCTGATTCACTCTAGAAACCACAAAAAGATTCCATCCCGAAAAAAAAAAAAAAGAAACCCGGAAATAGAATAGAAGAAAATACGGAAAGGCCAAAACGGTAAAAAAAAACATCAAGGGACACACCCTGTGACTGTGGGTGCTGCGGATTCACCATGCCCACCAGTACCACCTTACCGTTTCCTTTGTCGCTTCCCCCTCAGCTGCTAGCTGTTCCAGGTTGGTTAAATCTCAGCCATTGGTTCCAGAGAAAAATAACGGTCAGAATTACTGAACTAAGCCGAAACCGTTCCCCACGCGCCACGCGGAGGCGGTAATCAGCGGCCGGGTGTGCCATCCCAGCATCAAACAGCCGTTTTCCTCTTCCACGCGGTATCCCTCGGCGCCTGAGAAGAGAGCAAGCAGCATGCTAGCTTGCTTAAATGCATTCGACCCGAGATGAACCGGAACCAATCCCGAAGTGGATAACCGGGTTCGCCATTTATCGAGCGGTTCGTGTCTCTCGAAACGGTCCTCCCCCTCGCATGCCACGACGTTGCATATCTGCTTACCCAGGTATATCTCTGACATCAATTTGTCCTGCGAGACGACCAGCCCCTCCAGCGAGTCGAATAATGTCGAATAATAATGAAGCGACTCGATGAACCGGTCCAAGAATATCGGACCGTTGTGGTTTGCTTCCTGTTCGATAACAGTGATAATATTGGGGTTCATTTGTTTCACTACTGAGAGAACCTTTTCGACCGATCCTGGGCGAGCCAGTAATTTGTGCAGTTCGAAAACTGAATTTACTGCTACACACTCGAACTCAGCTGGCCGGAGTTCCAGAACGGACACGTCGAGATCAGCTAGGGTTTTTGCCACAAATCCCCTGTATTCGAACTCAACGCGAATTGTTTCTGCCAATTGAGCTAATTTCCATCCTACTTCTTGCAGGTGATCGGAGTTATCGTGTGATGGTGGGCCAATTCCGGTTAACCTCAATGCCGGAGGGCCGCCGGGCCTCAGCGCTAAAGCCTGCATTAATGCGGGCCATTGCATTCCCTGATTCATCGAGAAATCCACAATGTGCACTCGCTTTTTACCTTGAAACGCTTCCAGAATCGCCTGATTCGCAGTAAAATGCGCGAATTTAAGATATGGGCAGGCTTCGTAGAAGTGCGTCTCGAGAACATTACACAGCGATTGATTAATACAATTTTCGGGAGATAGATTGTAAATTCGACAAGCAAGGGCCTGGGCGAAGTACGTCGCCACTTTACGCATTGCACCTGCTTGAGAAACAGACGAGTATCCAATTTGCTTCACAAGAGCTTCGGCGAGTGGGAAATTATTCCCCTGAACAGCCTCTGCGCAAGCCATTAACAGATGAACGAGGCGGATTCCATTCTCCTGAGAGTCAACCACAATTACAGCACGAGATTGAATCAGTGGCTCCGATTTTCTTCTTTTGGTATCACCCCGTGGCGAACGCGAAGTGAAAATCGCTTTTCCAGGAATAACGCCTAGATCGTAATCGGAAGAACAGGATTCGTCGAAACACCTTTCCGTTACTTGATTTGGCTTCCGTTGATCTGTAAATTCAGCTGATGTGATCGTTGAAGATTCTGCAGGAGCGATGAGAGAATCCTGCGAGGAAACTAATGGATCTAGAATCGTATTCGTGTTCAGCTCCGTCAGCATAGTTTCCAGCCAGGAAGACAGGTCGGATGGATTGTAATGAACGGTTTCCGATAAGAGATTCGATATTTCGTCTTCCTGCGCGTGAACAATCACTTGTTCGAGTTGTTCCAACTTATGTGCGACTTCCTCCATGTCTGATGTCCGCACTTTGTACCCCAAAACAGCGAGAAGCTCGTCCATGCCGGCGCAGGACACAGCATCGTCCTGCGACCGCATCTTCTCGGGCACGTCGGTGACTCTCCCTAAAAACGGATCTGGCTGGCGCTCTCTCTTCATTGTGAATTATTGTAATATGTGAGTGGGAGCAGAAGATGGGAGGAATCTGAACGAATGGCCGATGGGAATGGGATGAACTTTAGTTTCATCAGTGGGGTGAGTCGGGCGACTGATGCTGGGGACAGACAGTTGATGATGGAAAGATAATGTCAAATTAAAAATATATATAATCAAAAATTATTGCAGATGGGAAAACCAAAACACACGCTCGTGATGGTGGTGTACAACGAACTATGCGTTAAGAACATCAACGACAGCGACGGCTCCTCAAATAGATAAGATGGATGTTTTCTTTTTTATCTGTCATAATAAATCAATAATTGGGTTTTATTACTGTATTTTTGGAAAATTAATTTTTTGTAGTTTAAACTAAAATTATTGATGTTTTTGGTATTCAGTTTTTTTTTTATAATTTTATGTACCAAATTATAAAGAATTTATGTTTTAACATACTAAAAAATATAAACCCAAAATTATCCCTACTGCCTCCAAAAAAAAAAAAAATTTATATTAAAAAAGAAGTTCAGGAGTGAGGTACTTATCCAATCAATCCTACAATTGGTCTTTTTAAAATAAAAAATATATATTGTAGTTCGATTAAAATCAAATAGGGATCTAACATGTGAGTTGTCACTATCTTAAAAATTGAAAAATATCATGTGGCTTATAAAATATGGATCCGATTTGTCATTTTAAAATCAATAAAAAATACCATGAGTTGGATCCCCACTTGATATGATCCATTGCATTTTTAAGAATATGAAATATTCTTTTTTTGTTATTGTATATCTTATGATTATGTGTGTGTGTGTGTGTGTGTCTATAGACATACAATATATAGATTATTTATATGAGATAATATATACTATGTGTATATATATATATATATACTTTATAAAATGTGTATATATATTATATGTGTAATTAATGTAAATGTATAATGAAAATAAAAAAAAATTATTTTCAATATTAAAATATCCAAGAGATCAGACCCTACTCAATTAGACCCTTAGTTTTTTGGGGGAATTATGTTTTAGGGTGCTCCCCCAAAAAAATTAAAAAATATAAAACTTATCTTTTAATATTTGAAAAAAATACACCAAGCTATAAAAAAATAAAAAAAAAGTCACTTGAATTCATCAGTCTTCATAAGTCATAAAAAATAAACTATACTCCAAGGGGTGAGGGTAGTTTAGGATTTATGAATTCTAGTGTTTTTATTTTTTTAATTGTTTATAATTTGGTGTGTTTTTTTCAAATATTAAAAGATAAGTTTCAAATTTTTAAAAATTTATGGGAGAGCAGCCCAAAACATAATTCCCTGTAGTTTTTTTTAATGTAACGGTAGATTTTTTTTTTAATTGAAATGATATAGAGAACATTAAAATGGGGTTAATCTATTTAAATGCATTAAAATATAATATTCTTTTGATTTTGTGTGCCAAATCATAAAAAAATTGCGGAAATTGTGTTTAGGTGTACTCCCTCAAAATATTTTAAAAAATATAACTCATCTTTTAATATTTCAAAAAAAAGTACCATACTATTAATAAATTAAAATACAGTGCACTCAAATATATTAATCTTAAACTACCCCGCTCCTTTCCCTTGTGCACGTCATCTCCCTTGCTCCTCGACGGTCTCCCCTTCCTCATCTCTCCTCGCCCATCTTCCTTTGCTTGTCTCCCCTCACCCCTCTCCACGAGCTTGAGCTCGTGGAGCTCCATGATGGAGCTCACTGGGCTCCATCATGGAGCTTCATGATAGAGCTCATGGAGAGGGGCAAGGATAAAGTGGTGAGTAGAGCTGTCAATCGTGCCGGGCCGGCCCGGCACGGAAAAATTCTGTGCCTGGGTTTGGCACGAGCCGTGCTGTGCCGTGCCTGGCACGAGCCATGCCGTGTCGTGCCTGGCCCGGCACGGTTCGGCCCGTGGCATGACACACCGGTACGGGTTTATCCCATGCTGGGTGTCCCATGAGCACGACCCCACGATGCCCCTCCCGCAAAAAAAGACCACGGGTCGGGTCTGATTCGACCGGACCCGCGGTCCCCCGTATCCCGAACCACTCGGGCAGGCAAGCCCGAGTGGGCCAGGCACGAAACGCCCCGCCGTGCCTGTGGGCCGTGCCGGGCACGGTACAGTAACCGTGTCGTGCCTGGCCCGGCACGGAAGCACGATCGTGCCTTAAAAAAATGGGTCGTCCCGGCCCGTTTGACACCTCTAGTGGTGAGGAGAGACAGGGGAGGGGAGACAGGTGAGGGGCAAGGGCATGGGTGAGGACAAGGGCGAGGACGAGGGCAAGAGAAAGGAGAGAGGGGCGAGGACGAGGGCAAGAGAAAGGAGAGAGAGGCGAGGATAGTTTAGGATTTATGTATTTGAGTGCCCAAAATTTTAATTTATTAATAGTTTGGTGACTTTTTTTTAAATATTAAAAGATGAGTTTTCATTTTTTAAATATTTTTTGGGGAGTACATCAAAACACAATTCCCACAAAAAAAATATTAGGTCCTAAAATATAAATATTTTTGGTTTTGGATATTCATACTTTTTCTAATATTATTTTTATTCAAAAATACATTTTTTAGAAAAAATTATGTTATAGTGTTCCAATCAAAAAATAATATTAAAAATAGAACCAACATTTTAATATTTTAAAATAAATGTATCAGACTCTTAAGTAATTAAGTTTTGATTTACTATTTAATATTAATATGAAATGACATTTTTTAAAAAACTAACTTAACTCCAAAAAAGAACACTACATGCTCTACTGACAAGATTGCTTGAGGACATTCAAATCCACCAAGGAGCTCACTAGAGCTCTTAGTCAAGCTTCATTGAGCTCTAGGAGCTCTATCGAGCTTTAGGAGCTTCAAGACACTCGACTAGGATCTCTCTACATTGAGCTCCATCAAGCTCCTCAATGTAGCTCAATGAGCTCCAACAATCTCGTTTGTGGAGCTCGTAGCTTGTAGTGTTTTTTTTTTTTTTGAGTTAAGTTGGTTTTTAAAAAGGTTCACTTATTTTCAATTATTTATTGATTAGTATACCAAAACATAATTATTTCAATTTTTTATGATGACATAATTATGTTAAAGTATCATCAATTGAAAATATTTATTTTTTATGACCTAAAATTTTTTTTTGTATGGTTTGGCATAATAAATCAAAAAGTACTTATGTTTCAATGTACTAAAAAGGTTGAATAAAAACTATCCCTTTCTCTTCTGCAAACAAAATCATAATTCACATCACACCAAAAATAAAAATTATATGCCAGATTCCTATTTGATGCCACTCACATTATTTTTAAAATCAAAAGATGTTTGCAAGTTGGATTGATTAGGGATCTTACTTTGGTAATTTAAAAAATCAAAAAAAAATACCTTGAGTCAGATGTCAAAACTATCCGACTCAATCTTTTTAAGAATAAACAAACTAATTTTCCTATCCACACATTGTGTCTATACTTTGTATTATGCATATAAATTGTGTATATATATTATATATAATGTCTATATATATAGACACATGCACATATAATATATATAGTGTGTGTGTGTGCGTGCGCGTGTATTATATGTAGGCATGTGTATAGATACACATATCATATACATTCAATATATAGTATATATATTGAACATATATATACATACACTATATATACTAGGTATATATCTTACACATAATATATGTGTGTGTGTGTGTGCGTGTGCATGTGTTTGCGTTTGACACTTCACGTATCAACTTTTATAGGTATTTTGATATGATTTTATTTATGTGTTTTTACATATTTAAGCTTTATATGGAAAGATTTTACTAAATAGCTATTTTGGAGGAATTTAATAAATATTAGTAATATCGGATTTATTTTGGGTAAAATTGGTGAACTAGGTGGAGTAGTGATTTGGAGTGGAGAAATGAAATGGAAAGTCATGACATTTCTCATGTCATAACTTGTTTATACCATCAACAAGCTTATATAGTAGCAGTGTCATCTTTTCTTGGCCAAAACTTTAGAAAATTTATAGTGATAATTTTTGTATGTCATGACTATCCAACTAAATTATCACAATTTTTTAGTATACAACATTATATTCATGGTCGTGAAATTTTCTTAGAATTGTGAGCACATTATCTTTAAAACACCATAATGATCATGACTTTATTTTCATATCATGAGAGCCAAGTACTCCACTGATACAAGAAGTCACAATATTTTCTAGCACCATAACTTAATTAATACAGAACTAAAATACTAAGTAAATCTTATTACGACAATATTTTTTTTCATGCCTTTCTACTCCAAATAGCATTACTCCAGTCGTGGTATTTCTAGCCACCACCACTTTGTACCTAGAGGGAAAACACCAAAGCCATAACTATTTCCAATACCATGACTTTGTGTTCTAGAGATAAATACATAAATTATGCCATTCTTAGTGTCATGACTTTGTATTTCATAGAGAAATTATTTAGTCATGACATCCCAGTCACCATGACTCTGTGTTGTAGATAGGAGTTACTTTTGTCATGACGATCTTTATTATAATAAGTTCTATACTCTAGAAAAGATTCAACAAGATAAAAAAGTCAAGACCTCAAGTCAATCTCATGACTTCCAGCTTAAAGAATCATATGGAACCTCTAAAGTATAAAAGCAATACTTAGAAGATTATGTGTTGAAACTTAGATCACCACTATCATTGTTATTAGGAACCAAACCTCTCATGTGAATATTATCCAAATATTAGGCTAAATTAGGATTTAGTGTTAGTTTTTATATTCTTGTATTTGATGATGTGATGTTATAATATCTATGTTTCTCAAAATATTGTGGTTTTTAGATTGAAAGATATAGAAACTATTTACAACTAAAATTTAGAAATTTCACAATATCATTAGTTTATGATTATTAGTTATAGCAGATGAATATATGTATATCATATGACATACTCACATGCTATGATGCTATGATAAGAAAATAGTTATAACTCTTCTAATCTTAATGCATGAGATAAACCTATGGGTAAGAACATAAGATTGAGATAAGTTTAATAATTATAAGTATGATACTTATGAATATTAAAGAACATAGATATTTAAAATCACTCCATTATGCATATTCTACAAGATCTAATCTTCGAGTGATGTATGGGTTAAGTATAACATCTAATATAAGCATTTTCACCATGTTGTGGGAGACATGTGTTAGCTATGGTGGATCATGATAGGTATATCATGGGAGATATGCAAGTGGAGGTGTCTCATATAGTATTAATAGTCCTTCAAGTCATTTCCACTTGTATGATTTTCAAATATGAGATTCATGGGAAGATATATGTTAATTATCATGAATATGATACTTACAAAGCCAAAATTATAAACACGTTTAGTATCATATTATTTTGCATCTTTGAGACCTTAGAGGTCATAGAATATAAACGTATACTTGAAGTAGTCGTCAAGGGAAATTGACAAATTACCTAAAAGGAGTAGATATGTGGATGAATTATAAACAAAACTATGTATAGTTTAGTATTTCCATACTAAACTATCCTTCATATGATAAATGAACATAATATTGCCCAAAAAATATAGAAATATCATCATACATAATGAAGGTAAGTTAATCCTAGAGTCAAAGTATCTTTTCAAAAACTCAAGTCTATCTATTCAACTCATATAGCAATTAGTTCATTATTGATTGGTCAAATTACCAATATAATTTTTATGTGATCAATATCTAAACTTAAGTCACTTTATTATTTGTGTGATTTATATATTTGTGGAACTCTATTGGATGAAAGGCAATTGTTCAATGAGCTTTTTTGAACATATCACAAATTATAAGTTTTTGTACCATGACTAAATTATAATAAGTTTTTAGTGTCATTGCTAGGGAATAATAAGTTCGATTAGTTAAACTTGAGTTGACATAACTATCACTATAAAAAGATAGTTATATTTCTAGTTTATTTGACATATTTTTGCTTATTATTTTCTTTACATTTTTTTTTTGTTTTATTTATCTTGTAGGCACCACACTTAATGAGTAAAAAATTTTAGGACTACGTTAATATCTCTTGACCTAAAAAATGAGAGAGAGCTTTGATAGTAGGGACAAAGTGTTTAGAAAGATAAGAGAGACTGGAGATGACCTACTCCAATTAAATTTATCAAATGGAAAAAATAATCTCTCTGCAAATTAGCAAGTATTATTTCAGACCAACCAATGGCTTCTATCCATATCATCATTCTTATGTGGAAAATTTATGAAAGTATATCCTATGGAATTCTAGAAAACCCAACATAGCACTGTGATCAATATTAGATAACTAAGATATCGTTTGAAGAAAGAATTATTACTTTACTCATGGAAATAAGGAAATGCTAATGAAGTAGAATAAGCTTGGATAAGAATATGAGAAATGAGATTTGAAAATATTAGTGCATCTATGCAGAAGAAAATTGTGACTTTTATAAAGATTATGATTATCATGACCAGATTAACAATGAATGAAGTTGTAATAGAAACTAAATGAGCCATGATATTTATCATACAAAAGGAAGAAGTTTCAACATTTTCCAATGTCATGGCCTAAGAAGAGAAAATAATGCTAGGGGAAATCATGATCTTTCAATATCACTATAAAGGAAGAAGTCATAATATTTTCCTATGTCATAGCCCAAGTAGAGATATAAACATAAGAAGAAGCAATGATATCTTTCATATTCATGAATAACAAATGAGAAATCGTAACAATTTTTTAGATTGTGATCTCATTTAAAGATACAAAACAAAATAATGTCGTGCCATTGAATAAAGTTGTGACAATAGAAATCATTTAGCCAAGAGAAAGGAAGATAGTTGATCACAAAATTTTGAAGGAAATATTTTGGAAAGATTTTGGCCTAAGAAAAAAAAAGAATAATAGATATCTTTTATTTAGCATCATTGCTGATAGAGAGAAAACAAGGAGAAAGGAGAACAAATATTATATACAAAAGTTCGCTTGGATCACTATATTCATATACTGAATTTGGATCCAATAACAGTCTAGCTATGAATGCTAAATGTAGTGCTACTTAGGAGGTAATTAATTTTATTTTGCATTATGTGATGTAATAAATGATTTCATTTTTTTTGATTTATGTATTCATACATACTCATATATTTGTACACATTTATACTCAAAAAAAAGTTATGATACTCAAACACAGTCACCACTTTCTTATAAGTCAAATAAAGTTACAGCATTCAAACCCAACCATGAATTTTTTGTTAAAAGAGAAGCTACAACCACATGAAAAGTCATGACATTTTTTTTATTAGCCGTGACAATCCCTAATTTTATATATAGCTTCAAACACTAATTTTGTATTATTTCTAAAATTTCTTCTCCTCTCTTCCAACAAAAGCATTTTCAATCCTAATTATCAAAGATTTGAGCAAATATGAATGATTAAACTTTAATTTCGAAGATAAGGATGAGAAAAGAGGCGACTGTATGGAGTCGTAAAGCCAAAGAAAAGAAATGGAGGTAGTCCACCTTTGAGACTCCTTCAAAAGTCATGGTACTAAAACTAATTTTTTTATAGAAGTGGGAAAAAGATTGATGTCATGTGTTGGAGAAAGAAAGTTTCTATTGGAGAGTAAGGATCTAATGAATTTATTCCACATTTCCAAGAAATAATTGAGAAAAGAAATTGTAACCGATTGTGCATGCATATGAACAGGGGTAACACAACCATGGTTAGATAATTTTGCTTCAATTTAGATGACATGTAAGATAAGAGTTTCTATATGCGAGGAGTTAGGGTGCATATTGATAGGGAGTTTATTAATGTGATATTTGGATTGCAAGGAATTATGTATGGTTTGGCCATGAAATCTCTGAAGATACTATTAAATTATAAAGCTATTTCCAAAATGTTGATGGGTGGAAGAGGTAAGAGGTGAATGGAGAGTTTCATCAAAGAGTATATATGTGCACTTAGTATTTAGATAACTCATATAGAAGAGCAAGTTTTGGTTATAGTTTAAATGTTCTATTTTGTAGCTGACTCTCCATGTCTCAACCATCACTCAAGATAGTATGATCTTTCTCTTCACCATAGTCAAAGGCTACAAGATCCATGTGGGAAAAATTCTTGAGAAGTTTATTCTCAACTTTTAAGACTGAATTTTTTGGCCAAATAATTCACCCACATTTCATTACTTTACTATGCTAAGTCAAGGAAGTCCAATATAATAAAGAGTGGGATTGTTTGTGTCTATGGATGTCTCCCATAACATTTGCAGGTGTAAAGAAAAGAATGAAAGTAGACAAGAAAAAGAAGAAAATTCTTGAAGGGGAAAAATCAACCAAAGTTGGGCAAAAACATCACCCTTCCATATAGTCGACATAGAAACATATAAAATATGTGAAGAGAAGTATGTGGAAGGATCTCCACTAGTATTCGAACATTATTTAACTAGGAACATGAGTCATATAAAAGAAATCATCAATATTTTACGAACATTAATATTAATTGACAAATATAGTAAATCATCATAGATAATGGAACTAAAAGTCATGTGTACTTCTTTAACAAAAGGAAGTGGAAAGAAAAGACACTCGATGGGAAAAATATGTGAAAAGAAAAGAGGAAAATAATGATACTGTGAAGAAAAAAATGCATTTCAATAATGAGATATCATTTGTTACCACCCAAAAGAAATTAGAATATTGAGTTATGAAGATCTTGGAAAGGTGATGAAACTTGTGGAGATCAGAGGGATAGAAAGTAGTGAATTATTTGGAAAGCTCCATGAGTCCATCAAAAATAGATGATAGAATACTATGGCAGATAGTAAAAAAAAAATTGAGGAATTAGTAGATTATTGAGAGAAATAGTATATCAATGATTTGGAAAATATAGTTAAAACAAGAGACAAATATACTTTGTGCATGGTTCATTCAAAAATTTATTGAAGTTCATTAGAAAGTGGAAAAACACTACGTACAATGTGATTGTACAGATGATAGAATGGATGGAAAGCATTAAAGAAAATTCAGAGAAACCTTTCATATCCATTCCCCCATTTGAGCCATCTAAGGAAAATTTCCCATTTGAGGACTTTGATTCATTTATATGAACATTTGTTTTTCCTCTTTCATCTCAACATTAAAATGTTGTGTATTATTTTTTTGATGATTTTTCATTGTGATTCCTCTTACTCTATTAATGATATTTATGTTTTTGTTAAAAAACGAGAGAGAGATTAATTGCTCAAGAATGAATAATATTTTTAGTGTGAGAGTTTATTTAGTATTTAATATTTATATTTTTTTGGGTGGTTTAGAATTATTTCTTAGTGTGTTTGTATATATTTGTACTTATATCGAAGATATTTTACTAACTTTATGTTTTGAGTGATTTTGGTGAATATTATTAGAATCATATCTATTTGGGTAAAAATTATTATATTAGGAAGAGCAAAGGCTTGGAGAAGAGAGAGAAATGATAAAGAGTCATGAAATTTCATATATCACAACTTAATTTCACCTTCCACCATATTACGGAGTGGTCATGACATCATTTCTTAGTTATAACTCTATAAAACTAATAATAACAATCTTTGTATGATAAAACATTATCACTAAGTTGACATAATATTTTCTTTGTATAATATATTCTTCATGGCCATAATATTGTCTAGGAGCCATGGCTAGGTAATTTTTAATACAATTTAATGGTCACGACATTATTTTTATATCATGATAGTCAAGTACCTTTCTAATATAATTAGTTGCTGCAAATTCTAGTCACACAACTTATTCATTATACAACAAAGATGCTAAATATTTTGGGTCACAATATTATTTTTTTATTTCGACATTTTATTCTAGAGAGTATTTACTCTGGTCTTAGTTTTTTTAGTGTCGATATTTTGTGCTTTAGAAAGAAATCACTAAAGTCGTGGTCATTCCTAGTGTCATGTTTTTTAGTTACGGAGAGCAGATATATCAGTTATGGTCATTTCAAGTGTCATGATATTTTGTTCCAAAAAAAATTACCTTAGTCATAGTCATTCCTAATGTTATGATATTTTATTCTTGATCAGTTATGGTTAAATGTGTCACATGGATATCTTGAAGTATTTAAGAAACACTTAGAAAAAAAAAGTATCATATTTTGAGTCACGATCTACCAAGAAACCCTAGGTAGAATGATTCTAACCCTAACTTAGGTGCACATTCAAGGAGAACATGATAATATTTGATTGAGTTTTATGTTTTGGTACTTAGGTTATATTTGGACTTGCATTGAAAACATAAAATTTGAATGAGATGTCTCTCAATCTATTGGGTGCAAAATCCTACCAAATGTTAGGTTAAATTGATATTTAGGGTTAGATTATGTACTTATAATATGATGATACATTATTAATGTGAATTATATAATATTGATGGATATGGATGTGTTTTATAAAAGAGATTTAAGATTTTTGCTATATCATAATTTTTACGTGTTGACCATGATGAACGATGATAGACATGTCATGGGACTTACTCATATGATATAATAAAATGAAGTAACAATCCTTTTAACCTTAATGTGTGAGATAAATTTATGTACAAAAACTCAAAATTGAGATAACTTTAAATATTGTAAGTATGTCACTAATGAAGTTGAAAGCATGAAAGTACTTATTACAAATTAATTGTACATATTCTAAAATTACTAACTTCAATTAATGGGGAGGTTAGGTAGAATGTCTAATCTAGAAGTTTTATTAAAGTATATCAACCATGTATCAATTATAATATATGATGATATGTAAGCTATAGGACACACACAAGAAGAGGTGAACGATATGGTGGTGATAGCTCTTTGAGTCAAATTCTCTTATATGGTTAACATATGTGAAATCAATAGGAAGGTATATGTGAAATAAAATTCTCTTATATGATTTACATTTGTGTCAAATGCTCATGAAACCGTAAGCAAAAAACATAATTTTTATCTCATTACTTTACATCTTTTTTTGACTTTAGAGGTTGGAGAATAGAAATGCATATAGAAGCAATCTTCAAAGGTAAATGACATATTTCATAAAAGGAGTAGACGTGTGGATGACTCGTGAAAGGATAAGTATATTTTTGATATTAAAATACCAAAGATATAACTACTAAGTGATCATTCTTATTGGTGTCAGTCTAAGGTTGATAACCACCTTATATGTCAAGAAGACACTAAATTAATTCAACATCAATCTACTATTCATCCAATAATCAAATATAAATTTTTTTTAAGAATATAGAAATTTCATCATACACAAGAAAGTAAACCAACTCTAGAGTATAAATTTCTTTCTGAAATTTAAGTTTATCTATTCAACTCGAGTATTAGTTAATTTATTGTTCATTAGTCTAAATGCTCATATAATCCATATGAGGTCAATCATTTAACTTATATCCTCTTTACTACTTGAATGACCCATATATGTATGGATCTCTATTGAATAAACTTAATTTCCCAATAAGTTTGTGGGACTATGTCACAGGTGATAAATTTTGGTATTATAACAAAGTCACAATAGCTATCCATGAATGAATTAGCAATAATTAAGACATATCTTATGTCCCAAAATGAATACAAAATAATAAAACAAGTCATCTTTACTTTTTTTTTCTCATCCAAAAACTCATATAGTTTATAATCATTTTTTTAATTAACTTATTTGTTCGATGGAATATATTTTTCAACTTTTTAAAAAATAAGTTATTTTTTAGTTTCCAATTTTATTGTCTTGCTTAATCAAAAATATATTGTTAAATTAAGTTAGATTAACTATGAGATTGAGTTATAAGATTACTTTCTCAATTATTGTAGAACTATTTTTAGTTATTTAATGGTAACAATATAAGCTATATGATTTTCTATAATTTACAATTAATAAATTATGTAACATATAGCAAATTGTTTATTTTTAAGGAGAAATTATGATTTATGGGTTGATAGATGCCATATTTATCATTTAAAAAATCAGAGGTCCATATGTTATGAGAAGTACATGAGAACTTGTAAAAAAATTAAGATGAATGAAATAATGTGTTTAAAATGACAATAATACCCTGATCATCCCAAAAAAAACCAAAATGCACAAAACTCAATGATAAAGAACTTTAAGTCATCTTTTTAATTCCTCTACAGTGGGTCTAAGCACTAACATCTTCTTCATCGAGGGCCATTGTCACTATGGTAGATTGTCATCGACCCTCTCTCCCTAGTTGTGGCTCTATCTGAGCATGACAATGGTGTTGAATGTCACTGCTTCCTTTTTTCCAGCTCACTAAAGGCATACATCGAGCCCACCATTCCAGTTGCAAACCATGCTCATGACGACACCACCATTCCATCTCACCTTATTCATTTTGCAAAGAATTGATAAAGAAACAAAAATAAATGGCACATCTAGTCCTTAATGAAATTGTAAGCCATCACGAAAGAGATGTGCCGAATTTCAGGCTATATAAATTTCATTTAAATTCATCGATAGACTATTTTTTTGAGAATGAATTATTATTTTTAAAAACTTTATTGTATGCCACTTGATATCTCTAATCATATTCACTGACGAATTAATAGATGTGTTAAGAATAACATTGATATATTGAATAGTTCATTTTATTATTATTTCTCTCACATAGTAATTTTGGTAGAAATTAGTTACTAAAAGTAAATGTTGCATTCATTCACCATCAAATTGCTAGTTTATCATTGAGGAATATAGGCACTAGTAAAAATTTATGTAAGATTGTTATCATTAGAATTCACATATACACTAAATGGTTACAAAATTAAAAAATATTTTGAAAAAAAAGATGCACCATCTTTTCTTATAATTATATGTGCTGGGGGGGGGGGGGTGATTACCATTTCATTAATAAATGTGCCATGTATGAAAATGTTTTAAAGAATAGTTTATTTCATACTTCATTTTCCCAACATTTGTTTGTTTGTTGAGAAAATGAATTATGAAATAAATTAGTCTTCAAAATAATGTCACTCCCAACAAAAATATTTGTATATGAATTTTATTACTTTTGAGATTCTATTTCATAGAGTTCTTCAATAATTAATTTGCTAGCTGACTGGATAAAAAAAATCTTTTTTTATTAATATCAAAAAAGATATGTATGATAGTATTTTACCAAGTAATCGCTTAATATGAGTAATATCAAATAAATTATTAATTTTAGTTGCATTATACTAAAATATCTACTTTGAAGCATAACTATTCGTTTTGATTTTAGATAAGTTGATAAGGCATATCAAGGAAGAGGAACCTTTGTGCATTTTATTCATATATAGTATTATGCTAATAAATAAAATTAGTGAAATTTTAGGTCAAAAAATAGATAGGTTATGTGACGTATGAAAAATTAAAAGTTTAAAATTAGTTGATTGAGAATAAAATATCCAGCTTGTGATATTCATAGTGAACAATGAAGGAAATACAATCCAATTGAGTTTGATGACTAAATTAAAAAGATATTGACTATATGATTATGGTCAATTAGATGGAATGGATGATGATGTCATGGATTTTATTTGATAGAAAAATATGTGTTGGGTTTTAAGGTAAATTTTAGAAGACAATTATTAGATTAGTAAGCTTTATGTTTCAAAATGCTTGCTTACTATAAAGCTTGATATTCTTAAGATGGTTCATGGGATGGTCATAATAGAGTGGTGTATGTTAAAATGAATGTATGAGAAAATACATAATGATTACATTAGAAACATGAGAATTAAAATTCATATAGTTGCAATGAGAAAAAATTAGAGAGAGATATTTCATGTGGTTTTGATATGTAAAAAAAATATCATCCACAACTCAAATTAAAAAATAATAGGTTCATAAGTAAATGATGGATGTTGAAGAAGGGGCAAACCATTAAAAACTTAGAACAAGATAGCCAAATATTACATGCATGAGTTGATGATGATTATTATTCAATTTCTAAAACATATTTGTTTTGTCAAGAATCATTAAATAAAAAAATGGGGCATTTATTTTTTTGATAAACTGATATGCCTTTGAGGAAAGTAGAGCTCCACACAAATTTTTGGCAATATAACTATTGCCCATATTAGCCAGAAAACTAATTCATTGCAAACAAAGGCTTTTTATAAGAAATTAAAAATTATATATAAGTTGACATTTGATATTTGTTGAATAGACACTAACAAAATATTAAAAACTTTGGAGACAACATTGTTTCATATAATTAATAATTATTTATATGAGAATGTTAAATAACTTTTGTGTGTGTGTGTGTGTGTGTGTGTGTGTGTATTTGTTGACTCACTATCTGACTAATCTCAAAAGTCATGGATTACTCTAACTTATATTTGATATTAACTTATTTTTGTTGATCATTATACAAAATACACGAGTTAATCCAATGATAACTAAATCAAGTGTTTTTAATATTTTTCTTCATTCCAAAAAGTTGGTTGAAACCATTCATTTAAAAAACCATCAATATACTATTTTTTTGACAATGTAGAAAGTTCATTTCTTTTAAAAACATATTTATCGCTTTATGGCATAACTCACTAAACTACTACTTTTCATACCTTGCAACTAAATGGTATTTATTAGCATCATCATAGCCATCTAGTTGAAATGGGTCATACACTTATTTAGGAAACCAATTTTTGAAAACTCATCAAAATAAATGTAATCGAACATTTTATGCCTCCTCTCCAAGAAAAATCACATTTTGAAATATTTTTTAGTCGAATGCAAAATTATTTGAAATTTAGAAAATTATGTTTATTTGCAACCCTCTCACACTACCCTATAACTCAAAAAAATGTATCCTAAAACCAAACATGTATTTTTCTTAGTTATTCCTCAACCAAAAAAAACATACAAGTGCTTTGAACCTCAAATTGAAAAAGTCTTCATGTGCTGTTTGATGAAATTCACCAAAACTCTAAATTTGTGTTTTTTAAATAAATTAGAAAGTTGAAGGCCCTCACAAATATCTTTCTCTCTTCTTTGATGCTTGGTTCCTTGTCCTTCTTTCATCATTATTGTTTGACATGATAAACATTTTATTACATCTTGAAGGTTCACTTGTCATTGTAGCATCCTCATCGAGTACCTATCAAAAACCTCATGATACTGTAGTTCATAGTAACTTGTAAATCCTATGTCACAACATGATCTATCTAGATCCTCCGTGACATGACATTTATGACAGGTTCTCAAAATTTTCTATTACCAACTCATAATTTTTTCTCGATTCAAATATGGGTCCAAATCACTATGTCTCAACCTTCTCCAAACACATAATCCTCCCCAATGAACCCATAACATAATTACAAGTTCATTAACCAAAATTTCAAATCTAAAAAACCCATGGTGTCTAATTATTAATTTTTTGTAGACCATTAAAGTAATGAGTGTCATCCAAAACATATCTTCTTAATGGCATGAGGTCATGCCCAGTGAACTTATTGACCTAATAAACATTGGACTTGTGACTTAGTTTTACCATCTTACAATCCTAAACAAGTAAGTTGTAAGTGGATATTATGAGTAAAACAAAAACCAAATGAGTTTGTGGACAAAATCAAAGCCCACCTTATTACTATAGATTATAATTATTATTTATTTATTTATTTATTAAAAAGAAACCTTTAGCTTTCTGGTTAAAGAAACAATCAATAGAGTTGTCTTAACAATTGTAGTGGCGAATGAAAAATATTTGAGACAAATAGTTGTCAAAAATATCTTTCTAATTGGTGAATTAATTAAAGTTGTGTTTGTGGAGCAATCTCCATGGTTCAAAGATTTGTCCAACCCTAAGCTTTTTTGCATGATAAAAAGGACTATCTATGAGATTAAAAAGCCCCATGGACCTGGTACATAACACTTAAAATGTCATTTTGTAGATGAATTTACATAATTCCAAAGCAAACTATTTTCTCTTCATTTACAATCAATGATCAAGACTTTGTTATTTGTTTGCTTATAGTGATGATCTTGTAATTATGAGAAATAATTCAACCTTTAAAGCCTCTGTCATTAAATAGTTGGGTGATACATGTTCTATCAAGGATATGAGTTTTATTCTTATTTTCATAGGGACGTATTTCACAAATAATCACAATAGGATATGTGCGCATGAACATGTAGTCAACAGAAATACGAGTGATGCAAAAAAGATCTCAAAGAATCTTTGTATATTTCAATCCCTTAAATTGGTTGGTGGCACCACAATCATTGATAAATATCTCTATTCAAATCAATAAAATCTCTCATTTTATACATAATTCAACTACAAATCACTAAAAACAACCATTAGCTTTTCCACTACTTAAAATGACCCATTCTTATTGTATCCTGACCACCAAAGATAGCACTTTGATATAAAGGACATACTACAATGCTGATTGGACTAAAAATTTTGATGAACACACATTAACCTTTGCATATTTCAGCCGCCCATGATCTAATCTTATTTCATGGAGCTCAATGAAACAAAATGATATTGCATGGTTTACAACAAAGGATGTTTACTAGGCATAGCGAATATGATTTTTGATACAATGTGTTTATCCACTCTTCACAAATAACTAGCATTTCTTGTCAATGAATCTCCTAAAGTTGTTATGTGACAATCTCTGAGATACACATCTCTTTTTTTAACCTAGTAAATCATTTGATCATGAAGCATATTCATATCAATCTTTAGTTTGTGTATGACTTAGTCCAAAAAAAGAGGTCTCCATATTAGACATGTACACACTCAAGACCAACTCAGTGATATGTTAATAATGCCCTTGCCAAGATAGAGCATGAATTAGCATCTAATAAGATAGGTCTTGCTATTGGAAACTCAATCTTTTGTGCATATTGGAAGAAAGCATGGATCCTACTCAAACCAAAACATAGTATGTTTGACCTAAAATCATATCAAATATTTAGTCATTAATTTAAATTGTTCAATTGATTATAAGTTTGAATTCTATGCCTATTAATCACAATAGTATTTTTTTCATCATTGTAGTAACATATGTTTAGTTTTTTTTATTTAAAGTAGCATCTACAATATTGTGTATATGATATAGAATCCTCATCATTGAAATACATGGAAAATTATGCATTCAAATTATAGTAATTTTTTTCATACACAAAGTATAGCCTAGCTAGGTCTTTGCATAATGGAACTACATAGAGTCTACCCATTCTATTTCTTTTTAACTACTAATCAGGAAGTGCTTCATTGGGCAACCCAATTTACCAAATATAATAATAATCAATACACATAAGTGAATCTCTAATATTAAATAACAAACTAGGTTATTATTAGAAAAGTCAAACACCATGATAAACTTGAGGAACAAAAAATACCATCTGAATTCATTGACACACACTCGTATAGGGTTATATATTATTCCAACCAAAAAAAATGTGATGTATTGTAATGGATGAAGATTATTTCAAATAATTATTATATTGTACAATTTATAAATGAAATATGTATGTGAGTGGTGAATGACTACATTTATATTCATCAAGTTTTTCATAACTTACCATTATGATTATTATAACTCACCATTAAGATGAGTGAATGGAATCATTTTTTATAAGCCTATAAAAATAAACTATGCTCATGTATATTAATAATCAAATAAGAACTTATCTTCTCTCTTTATCTCTACCTTCCTCTTCTTTTTTTTTTCAATTCTCATCTTTTTATATACAAAGAGAAAATATTATTTATCTTTGTTTCATATTTTACAATAGTTTTACAATACATTACCAGCATAAGTTTTCTCTAAAGTTATTATCTAATCCTAAACTTACAAATCATTTTAAATTTGCACGTACATTATCAGCACATGTTTTCTCTATCTTCTTAAATCTTCCTCGTGTTGTGCCTAGGCTGTCTGACCTACTTGCCACCTCTAGTCATAACTATCTTTTTCATAGTGATTATATGCTCTCTAGAAAGGAAATTTTTTAGTTGTGCTATTCTTTATTGCTATAATATTTTATAGAGGAATTACCTTAGTCATGACTATATTTTTCATCATGGTGATGTGCTCTATAGAGAAAATTCATTAGTCTTTGTATTTTATTACCACCATGATTTTATGCTCTAGAAAGGATTCAAATAATATTAAATGTTGCTACATCAACCTAAAGTCACAATATCAAATGATTTTTTACCACCACAATAGCACAAGATGGACTCAATGATAAAAAATTATGACTTAAAGATTTTTGAAGAAAAGCTTGGGTGATTAGATTTTCAATACCAAAAACATACAACACTAAGAAGGGCATGAATTCTAACCTTCAATTAGGGAAAATGTCAAGTTGAACATAAAGAAAGTTAGATTAGGAATAAGATTTGAGACATAGATTCTCATGCCATCTATTTGTGAAGCCTCAATTCAACGAGATGATGCTCTAATTCTTTCATACATAATCATTTCTAATATCAAGCTAATTAGCTATAATGGGTTGGTTTATGTATATGTATATGATGATTATGGATTTATAAAATTTAATGATGCAATTTTAATGTTTTAAATATTAATGGATATAAATAATAATTTAGGGTTTCACATCAAATAGAGGTTAATTATAATATCTGGGGTTGGTCATGATAAATAGTAACAAGTAAGTCATATGACATACTTAAAAAAGTAGAGTCAAAATAAGTGACAACCCTTTCATTATTATCTTGTGAGATGAACCTATAAGTGGAAATCATAAATTTATGTATGTTCTAATTGATACGGGTATGATGCTCATGAAGTTGTAAGTACAAATGGAAATATGATCATTCCATTGTGTATATTTTGCAAGAAATAGCCTTCAAATGATGTAGGGGCTAAGTAGAACTTCTAACCTAGGGGCATCACCATAGTGTGAGAGTCATGTGATTATTATGATGGATAGTAACAAATAAGTCACAAGACATATGCTAGAAGATATTCTATGCATGGTAATGACAATCCTACCATTATTTTCTTTTAAATGACTTCTATATGTGACATTTTTAGAGAGAGATGTTTATTAACGCGAGACTAATACTTATAAAGTTGAAATCTCAAATATAATTATTATCATATTATTTCACACATTTTATGACTATTAAGGCCATATATTAGAAATACATACTCGTAGTAGTCATCAAGAATAGTTGACATATTATTTAAAATAGATAAATATTTGGATGATTCATGAATTGAGTAAGTGTGGTTTTAGTTGTAAAATAATGAAGACTCAATTATAAAAGGATCATCCTTGGTAGTAATAGACTAAGATTAATAACTATCTTATATGCCAAGGGGGAATGAAGAAATCAATATTAGCTTATATTTTATCTAATAATCAAGCATAATATTATCTCAATACTAAATTAAACACAATGAATTAAACCAACCTTATAGTAGTTATTCTTCTCGACTCGAGTTTATTCACTTTATTACCTCAATACTCTATCTATTACCCAAGTTTATCTTTTCAACTCAAGTAGTAGTTAATTCACTATTAGTTAGTCCAACTACTCATACAATTATATGAAATCGATATTTAAACTTTTATCCTTTTTATTGCTTATACAACTCATATACTTGATGATTTTTATTAAATATATTCAATCCTCGAATGAACTTTTGGAAAAGTGCTACAAATAATAAATTTTGGCACTATTACAAAGTTACAGTATGTTTTTAGAGCCATTTCCAACAATTAGTTTTACTTTGATTGGTTACCTTATATTGGCATAATTATTTTTAAAAAGAGATAGCACTATTTCTAGTTGGTTGGATAACTAGTTTTAGTTAGTAATAATTTTTGTGTATGGGTGATTATTTATTTTTTTGAAGTGAATTTATGAATTGAAGTTCTAGTGTTGAGCCAACACCTCTCAACTAAGAAATTGAGAGAATGAGAAAAAAAATAATGGGATAGAAAACTGAGAGAAAAAGCAAGGAAGATAATGAAATGGGAAAACCAAAGTGGTACAGAACAAACTGTTCAATAGTTCAATCCTCACTAAACCTTTGGAGGCTATTAGAGGCCAACATTGATAGACAACTACTTTGGGATCTAGATATAAGTGATACATTCAAATCATTTTGAGTTTAAGCCTAATCTCGTAATCATGATGCAACATCAATATATGAAATGATTTTTAGAAGACTTGATTAGTCATGATCAGGGCTTCTAAAAAATCATTTTCAACATGTTTGGAGTTGTGCAACATTTTGAAGGCGAATGGAGTTATCTCAAATACAATAAGTTGTGATTTTTTTTATTTTTCTTTGAGAGACAAGGTAATGAGCTAGTTATAGTACTTCTCTAGAGGATTTATTGTGAGTTTAGATTAACTTATACAAGCTTTTCTAATCAAATTCTTCATATCTCAAATTAAATCACAAATAAAAAGAGATATAAGTTAATTTAAACAAGTGAAACAAAAAATAATGTTTGATACTAGTCTAATTCAAAAATCTATTGATGAGGTTCTCATAACATGGATTCAAATTATGGTTCCAATCACATACATTCTATAATGGTTTACATAACAAGATGTTGATTTGATGATGCATTAGATGGTTCTATCATGAATATGTTACCCTAGTAGGCCTATTTTCTATTTGAAAAACTAGTTAAGAATAATTACCAAATTCTGAATGAAAGATCAAGTGAAAAGAAACAAGTTGGAGTATTAGATTTGAATAGATTAATGGCAATGCATGAAAAACTTGATTCATTTTCAGCATGTTTAGAGCCTATTATGACTTTGTTATGTTACGAAATTTTATTAGTTATATAGGTTCCCAAAAGCTCATTGGAAAAAATATCTTGCAACAAAAATCTACAACTATATGAGTCATATAAGTAGTAAAAAGGATGTTGGTCCATATATCAATCTCACATAGATTATATCAATAATTTAGTCAAATAGTGAGAATACAATTCTAGTTAATGTGATAGTTTGAGATTTTAGTATTACTCTTTGATCTTAGTATTTGTCCACTTGATTTGTATGATGCATATTCAAATAATTTGAAGTATATTGGGTATGGATAAAAAACAAATGTTTGATTATTATAGAATAATCATTTTTTCTAATGGCATACAAGGTAGTTATCACAATTAAGCTCATCCTAGTGATGGTCCCATCATAGTTATCTCATATTATCTTTTAGGAAACTTATCAACTATCCTTGATAGTTGCTTTATATTTACATTTTTATTCTCCAGCCTTAGGTATCATATAGACCAAGAAATGATGTGTTTTATAAGCATTTACGATTTTGGCTTTAGATGTGTCATACTCATACAATTTAGATACATCTCCCTCAAATCTCACCATAGAAACTATATGACTAAAAGCAACTCAAAAGGTTTTTATTTTCTTGTGAATCAAAATCACTTGCACATATCCCATGGATTACTAATCATTATCCTTCATAGTGATGATGTGAATCCCACACTAAAGGTGAACTCTTAGGAAAACATCCTATTAAATATCTATATTAATCAAGAATCAATTCTTCTTTAACATATATAATGGAATGACATGTAAAATCATCTATGCTTTTGGTCTTGTGAGTATCATACCTGTAATGATTAATATACATCAAATTTGGGTTTCAAAGCATGGGTTTGTCTTACATATCATGGTTGGAAGGGCTATCACTTTTTTCCTATCTTTTATGCAAATGAACCTTATGATTTACCTATCACCATCCACAATGAAAATATGAACTAGCCCTCCAAAAGTCAAATCACTAATTTAATTTATATTTAATCACCAGACCCACTAATTTCTAAGCTATAACATAAAGCAAACATAATAATTATTTATAAAATTATTCATACATCACCATATCTATTAATTATTAACCCTCTAATAGTCAAATTGCTAATTTAATTTATCTCAACATAGAAGAAAGATTTAGTGAGGTACAAGAGAAAAAATCTCATAAATCTCATATTCTCAATGATAGTCCTCATGAGAATCTAGGTTACAAACATTGATGCCATCATGTTTTGGTTGATTTATCAAAAATACCCTAGAGAGAGGGATTTGAGAGTTGGACATCTTAACTCTATAATTTAGCTTATCTTTTGTATTCCTTGCTTACTCATAGATTCTCTAGAAAGTGTGAAAATCACTCCTAGGGTTATTTGTTGCACTTTACTTTGGCTTGGTGCATGGAAAAGAAGGATTCTATAGAGATTTTTTCTCTTTCCTCTTTTATACTTTATAATTTTGGCATTTCTATAAGTTGAAAGTCTTAATTTTTTAAAATACAATGACTTTAGCTTTGCCCTCTTGAGTTTTAGTTTGTGACTATTGAAAATAGCCATAATTTTGGAATGCATCTAAATCTTTCTATAAATAGAAAGTCATGATTTTGGCAAGTATTTACAACTTGTATATTTTATCTCTATAATACAAATCACAATACTGGGAATGAAAGTGGTCACGACTTTAGCATTAATGTTTATTGTACATCATATGATAGTGATACTAGGAATGGTCTTTCTTGTACATCATATGTCCCTAGCACTAGAAATAGTCATAATTTTGGCCATGGTCTTTCTTTTATATCAAATGGTCATGGCACTGGAAATGACTATGACTTAGTTTTGACCATTTTCATATATCACTTGGTAATGACATTGAGAATGATCATGGCTCTGGCCTTGACCTTTCTCATATGTCATATGGCCACAATGTGAGAATTGGCTGCAACCTTGGAGATTATCCCATACTTAAAATTGGCTTTACCTTCTCTTGAGGGCAAGAGTCACAACCTTGGGAAGTAATCATGCTTGAGTAATACACTCAATAACATGATGTGTTCAAAATTTGTGATACTAGATAATTTCTATGATTTTGGCTTGAGTAGCTTTGACTTTATAACTTTCTATAACTTAAAATTTTTGGCTTTGAGAAAAAGTCATAACTATGACTTGAGAATATAAATTCTTGGTAAAGATAAACTCATGACACAGAAAAGTAGCCATGAATTTTAGCACAAGTGAGTACTTGATTACTATGATATGAAGTTAATATCGCAACCATCTAGTTGTTATGAGATAAATATGATTGCTATTTTATGACAATATCATAGCCAAAAAGAATATATTGCACAATTAAAGGATTGTACTATTAAGATAATAGAGTCATTTCATTTCAATGTTTACACATTATCTAATAGCATCACAAATATATAAAAATATTTAGTAGTTTATATATCAAACAAACTCACATACTAATATTATTACTTGTCTCCGACCAATAACTTTTACCTAAAAAAATATATAATATCATCTCAAAAAAATATTTTTTTCTATGACTAGGTTTGAGTGTTGTAATGTCTCAAAATAGTAGAGGGACTTCTATTAGACATATTGATAGCCGTGGTGGGGTTTGAGTTACATGACTATACTTATAGGTATGTTGGTTTTATACAATTATTCATGTGATAGGTATAAGTTTAACATCCTTAGCTAGAATATTAATACCTCCTCCTCTGTTAGTGATCTCTACCATCCATGCTAGCTTTTTAGTGTATTATTTTATTTTCTTTTTTTTTGTTTATTTCATATATCTTATATAATATACACTTTTTCTTTTGGTATTTCGTTTCTTAGATGTCATGGCTTTGAAAAATGTTATGGCTTCTTCAATTTTAGCCTAATTTTTGTATGTATCTCCAAAATAATGGTGCTGAGCAAAACCACATCTTTCTCTTTTAGCTTCTCTCGACCTATTTTTTTCTATAACAACAAAATCATAGTATTATGCACAATTGTAGCTTTGTATTTAAATTTCACCTGGACTATTTTTTTTTATAACCTTAAATTCATATCACTAGCTAGGAATGGTTGGGGTTTTGTCATTATGCTTCTCTTAGGAAATTTTCATTATATAATACCAATTCATGGTGTTGTGTATATTATTGTGGCATTGTCAGTGATTGAATACTTCAAAATTTTTATGTTAGCCTTGCCTTTCTCTATTCTTTTTCTCAATTTCCTTGAAGTTTTTTGTATTACATTCCTCTAAATTTGAAATTTCAATGAATGTCATGACCTCATTAAGTTTATCTTTCTCATTTTCATCACTTTCACAACTCTAAAATGCCTCTTCCACATTATCTTCCTCTTCATCAATACATTCACATATTCATGCCTTTCTTTCGTGTAATCTTTCTCATATTTATTTGGCCAATAGTCTTCTACAAAATTATTTCATCAAAATTCAACTTTTTGTTGCATTGCCTTATGGAAAAAATTATCTACTATGCAACACCTCATCTCATCATCATCTAGATCCACTACAAAGATTTAACTTTACTTACTCTTTACCAATATGAAGACTTAACACCCACTTCTTGATGTTAATAAAAGCTTGTTTAGTGGCTAAAAACAATCATCTCAAAAACAATAGTGCAAATTGATCTTCCTCAATATCCAATACAACAAAATCTATAAGAAAAATATAGATATTGATTTTTACTAAAACATCTTCAATAATATGATCGGGGCACTTGATTGTCTGATCAATCATTAGGAGTGAAAGAGGTTAGTCATTTTTTTGAGGCTCAACATTTTCATAATCAATAAAAATATCATGTAATCCCAAATCACATAATATGTTTTGAAATATATGATCTCTTGTTATACAAGATATAGTGAATCTTCTAAGATATATACTTCTCAATCATATTTTGGTCCTGTAAGTCTCAAACTTACTCTTACTACTTATAATATCTATCATAAATTTCATGAAATTCATCTTTTAAGCTAGAGTTTTAACAAATAGTATACATACTTTTAGTTTCTAAATTATGTTGAAATTTTTTTCAAAATGTTCATTTAATTTCTCCTTCCTATAACATTGTAAAAATGGAATATTCATCAGAAACATACATTTAGCTTCATTCTGAATCATTTATTTCTCTTTATAATATTAGATAACCTTTATTCGCTTCTTTGTTTCTTTGCTTCTGACATTCATAACTAGGGGTAAGGGCTAAACTTATATTTCTACTAGAGTCATAGTTTTGTATGATGTTGTGTTGCTATAACCTTCATTGTGAAAAAAAAATTGTGGAAGTCATGACTTTTTAGAATATTGTGGGGCTATTAGCTCCAGATTTTCCAAATTTATCTTGCTCCATTCATTAGCTCTCTAGCACTTTTTTACTTTGAAATACTATAAGTAAGCACTTCTTTGAATTTATCTTAGTATCACTTGTTTGTTGATTAACTCATTTTTCTTTCATCAATAATATCAATTGTCCAATTTGATTCTCCACATTTATCATTATTGCACTCATGTGATTCAATCTCGCTTCAAGCCTCTCCATAAGTATCTTGGTAATCATTTCATTTTTTTTGTAGTTCTGTTAATATGGAAATCATGCTCTCTTCTATAGTAAACTTCTCTTCTTCTTGGAGATTGACAATTCAATCATAATTCTCTTTGATTATTATAACTCATCAAATAAATTTCAAAGTTATCAGAGCTTTCCCAATATATTGCATCTTACTCCCATAGCTTCCATATAAAAAGATTTCATGATTTCTCATATTCAAATAAGAATTCATCATAACATTATTATTAGGTTGAAATGTGTACCTTTTGCTTTGTAATTTGTTGGCTTCTTTCATTTGATAAATGAGATCTAAATTTGTCATTTCTTGTGGTTGTAAAATAGTGATTTTTTTCAAAAATTGTATATTTTTCTCTTGGGTTTCAAGCTTCTTTAATGCTTATATTTGTGATTTAATTGTAGTGAACCAATTTAACGCTAATACTTATGCTTGTCTTCTCCCAAATCAATAATCAATTAGAGTTTAGTAGCTTTTCTTATTAGCTCCTCAAATAAGTAATGTGCCCCCTCTAGTAATTTGTTCATAATTGAACCTCCTATTTCTTTATCAATCATATGCTTCATCATACAATTTTGGCTATTATAGAAAGTTTGGGCTTGGAACCACAACTCAATTCTATGTCAAGGATACCTCCTCAATAACTCCTTAAAATAGTACCAAACAACATATAACAATGGAGAAAGGCATTCACAAATTCTCTCCAACTCTTAATGGAGTCATTAGATAAGTACTAAAACCAGCTTTATACCTTATCCCTTAATGAGAATAAGAAATTGCATAATCTTAGTACATCATGATTAACTCTAATCATTTTTATCATATTACATAGCTCCAAAAATATCATGAAATATTCATTAAGATTCTTTGATTTTCATTCATTGTACTATTTTGTTAATAATCACTTTCAGACTTATCTTCAACTCAAAATAATTTGCTTTCGCCTATTATATTTGAATACCTAAAAAAATTTTTTCATCACTATCTTCCAATGATCATCTAATATGTAGTGGTGAATAAGTTGTTAGATAGTTTTCCCAGCAATACCATTGGGCTCTCTATTATTGTCAATTCCTTCCATAGGCTCTTTGACATCTTTTGATTTCAAAATAACTTTTTTAGTTCTCTCAATTTTTATATAGGGGTCAGCTAAGTCCCATTACTTACACTCATAAAATGTGACTGAAAAAAAAATGACAAGAGGAACCAAAAACACAACAATCTATATTTAAAACAAGATGATAAAACAAGCTATTGGATCAAGAAAAATTAACAAAATAATGTTATCTAAACTACAAAACAAAATAATTATCATTTCTCAAAGTTAATTATGATAGCTCAAGTTTACTAACCAAACTAAGTAAATACCAAGAATGGTGCTAAAATTTGTTGTATATTTATTATGTTGCTCTATTTTATTGGTTATAGTATCCTAAAAATGCATTGGTGAGGATATCCTATCAATAATGATCCACAAGTGTACATGTTATATATGTAATAAAGATGACTTTTATTCAAATATCATAGCACTTTAGAATGAATCTTCTTCTTCCCTTTGATAAATGTTCATGACTTGTACCTTTTATCTCTATAAAACAAATTCATACCATTAGTAATGGTTGTGGTTTTGGTATTGGTATCTCTTATGTATTATATGGTTGAGGTACCAGGAATAGTCATAGCGCTTAGAATGATTTCTCTTGTGTATCATATGGCCATGACACTGAGAATGACCATGATATTATCTTTGGTCTTTCTTGTATATCAAATGATCATGACACTAGGAATAACCATATTTTAGTCTTGACATTTCACGTATATCACATGGTTGTGGCATTGGGAATGGACATATCCTTGGCATTGACTTTTCTAATTTATCATATGGCAATGGAGCTAGGAATGGTAATGACCTTTGAAATTAGCCTATATATAAAAATGATAGCTTTGCCTTCTCTTGAGGGGAATAGTTATGGCCTTATAAAGTGATTGCACTCGAATATTATCTTCTATAATATTTTGTCCAAAAGTCATAGTACTAAATAATTTCTATAGCTTTTGTCTAAGTAACCTTGGCTTTATAACCTTTTGTAGCTTAAAAGTCATAATTTTGAGAAAATATCATAGCTTTAACTTGAGAATATAAATTCTTGGTAAAGATAAAATCATAATACTAAGAAGTGGTCATGAATTTTAGCACTAGTAGAGATATTAGTTAGTGTTAATATGAAATTAATGTCAAAGTCATTTAGTTATTATGAAAAAATATGTCTGACTCTATGATAATATTGTTTCCCAAAAAGTATATTATTATAATTGAATAATTATGCTACTGAAGTAGAAGAGTTATGACATATAAAGATTGTCACAATTAAATAAGTAGAGTTTTGGCTAAGATTGAATACCAAAACTACTCGATCATATCGATCCAAGTCACCAAATGCCTCCATAAATTAATAAGTCACCAAATAGTTTCAAAAATATATCAATTTCATAATTATTCATCAAAATCATTCAAACCTTCAAATTCATAATATAAAACTGAGATCCACAAGTATATGAGCCATATAAATAGTAAAATAGACTTTTATTCTGATATAAATCTTATAGAAATTGTATTAGTAATTTGATTATTGAACAACGAGACAACTATATATAGTAAAATGAATACCTAGATTATTATACAATATTAGGTCCATGGTTTATTGATTTAATTTATGTGGTATTATTTAAGTTACTTAACTTATATTATGTTGGACATAAAATAATAATTGGGGTTTTGTGCAATGACTCATAGCCCTAATTACATACTAGGTGGTTGGCACCATGGAGCCCAACCCAATAAGGTCTCCTCATAGATGTCCCCTTGGTACATCACCACATAGACAATAGTAAACTGAGATTCATTTATAATATGATACCTTTTAGATAAATTCATCAACTTCTCTTAATGGTTTCTACATATGCACATCTTATTCTCTGGCCTCAAACATCATAAAGACCACAGATTGACAAGGTTTATAAGTGTTTACTTTCTTCTTTGCATAAACCAAACTCACATAATTAATATATACTTCTCTTAAGTTTCTCTAGTGTGAACCATACAAGTAAAAGTAACTCATAAAGGCTATCACCACCTTATGAGTCACAACATACTCATGTATGTCCAAAAAATTTTATATCACCATATTTCTTGGTGATGATGTAACTCTCACACTAAATGTTGGCCCTTGATAGAATATTCAATATAATGTTCATTGCAATTGAGAACTAGTTCTTTTAAGATATATATAATAGATTGATATGTAAAAGCAATAATACTTTCAGATTCCTAAAAGGTTTATCTCATACATTATAGTCAAAAGGGTTGTCACTTCCTTCCTGCTATGTATGAGTGAGCCTTATGGTTTACCTATCACTATCAATCATAACTTTCTCATACAAACCTATCAATAGTCAAAACTCTAGTTAATATTTTAATTTATCACCATCCATCAATATTCATAATATAAAATAAATCAACCATATTCATTCATTAATAAATAAAATCAATTCAAATCACATATCTAAGGATTAATATTAATCTTGTATCTCTTGCTTACTTGGGGAACCCTTAGGGAGTGTAAAATTTACTCTTAGAGTTTGGTAGTTACTTTGAATTTGCTTGTTGTGTAAAGAAGAAGAGGAGAATGAGAGATTTTTCAAAGTTTGTCTATCTTTCACTTTTATACTTAAGAAACTTGGCATTACTCTGATAAAAAGTCATGGCTTTCAGAAGAAGGTCAAAACTTCATCTTTCATCTCTTCAACTTGATGTCATTACTCTAGAAAATGCCTTTGACTCTAGTATGCATTTTGATATTTCTATAGTACATAGTTGTGTCACTAGCAAGAACCAAGACATAGGCCTAATGTCTTTATAACACAAAGTAGTGGCATTTTAAAATAGCCACAACTTCGTATCTTTGTTCATCTGTAGTCTATAAGTGCTATGGTGTTGGAAGTGGCCACGGAGATGGCTTCTCATATTGTTATATATTTGCAACATTTTGTAGAGGACACGATGTTGGAAAATGGTATTTCTTAAGTATTATATGGCCATAGTGTTGAGAGATAATTATAGTACTGATAAGATATTTTGTGTGTTGGCTATGGTTATAGTGATGGGAAAATGACATGATACAAAAGGTTTCCTTCATATCTTTTTAAATATATGTGACATGTGGGTGGCTATGACACTAACCTTTTCTTCTCTCATATATCATGTTGTTGTAGCATTGCTAGGATACTATGACATTGGCACTTGGCTCGAGAATACAAGTGACTATGCCTTCTTTTGATGACAAAAGTAGCACCTTGAAAATAGACATACTCCAAGTAATAGCTTCTATAACATTTAGTATACAAAATATTTCAGCTTTAAATAATTCTCATGGCCTTGGTATAAATAGTTGTGGTTCTATAAATCTTTGTAGCTCAAAATTTAAAGCTTTGTGAAAAAGTTATGGCTCTAACTTGAAACTACAATGCCATATTCATCATAAATTCATGGTGTTTGGACTTGGCCATGACCTTAAGTACTAGTGGGGTACTTAGTTTTTGTGAAGAAAAAACAATATTAGAGCCTTTTAAATTTTCTGAGATAAGTATAATCGAGACTTCATGATAATATCATAGACACTAAGAATGTGTCACACAGTGGAAAGATTATGCTAATGAGTTGGTAGAATGGTGACATATAAGAATTTCCCCGATTAATTATGTAGAGTTTTGGCCAATAATAGTTGCTAAAACTATAAAAAAATTAATGATCTACCCCCTCTTCTAAATACCTTGTAAAAATCTTTTTGTTTCATGACTATTTATCAAAACTCTCCAAATACCAAAGTCATGAAATCAATCCATATTATTTTTATTTACATGTCATCACATCATTATAAATTACTAAAATAGACAAGAATGTTCAATAGTTTGAATATCAAACAAAATCTCATACTAAAATAAGTATTCATCCTCAAGGAATAACTTCTCTCTTTAGAAAAATTATCTTCATTATCACTAGGAATTGCTATAACTAGGTTTGAGTGTTGTAGGATTATAAATAGTGGAATAACTTCAAGTGGACATATTAACAATTATGGTAGGGGTTGAGTTTCAAGACTATACTTGTGAGTCATTAGTTGTGTACGTCTATTTATGTGGTAGATAGAGGTATTTATTAAATTACACGTGGGACAAAAAATTCTTGTGTTGCTTCCCTAGCAATACAACATTTAATATCCATAATTAGACTATCAAAATCACTTTTACGCCATCGAAGATCTTTGATGTCCACACTATATTCTCAAGATACTTTTTTATCTCCTTCTTAGTGCTCTCTTCCTTCAGTCTTTCTTCACCTACACTTGTTTCTAAAAATATTTTCTTTTTTTATGCCACAATTTTAGTGAATGTTGCAACTCATTCTTTTTCACTTCATTATCTCTTTTCATTTTGGATCCCCAAAGTCATGATACTAAGTATTATCATAATTTTTTTAAGCCTTCCCCTTTCCTTTTCTTATTTTAACTCCAATGTCATAGCTAACAGTGAAGTCATAGATTTGTCTCATATATCCATGCTAACTTCTAATTAACTAATTCATTATGTATCCATAAAGTTGTGGTGCTGGGCATAGCTGCGACTTTGTCTACTAGCTTTCTTTGGCTATTTTATTTCTGGAATGCCAAAATTGCAATACTAAACATAGTTGCAGACTTGTCTTTGATTGTTTGCTTTAATATTTTTATTTCACCGATATAATATTTTACTTTTTTCTATTCACCTTAAATTTGTTTCTATTTTTGACTTCATTATGGCTAGCCCATATGGTGTCATGAATGTTATATCAAATTGATCTTTCAATCAAGATTTCAACTCCCCTAAGAACAACTTCGACTGATAATTGAAAACTAATAGATTTTCTCTAACTTTGAACTCTCTCTTTTACCAAAATTTATCATGACATTATTTTATGTTGTTATTTATAAATTCATGATTTGTTGTATACTTAATTTTTCAATTCTTCTAATTTTCTCATTTGTGGAAATTATCTCTTCTTTGCATTTTTTCAAAGTATAAATCAACCTTTTGATTGTCCACCATGTCATATGTTCAAGTTCAACAAGTAAATAACAAGCCTTCATTAAAAAAAAATTGAAAATGAGACATTCTCAATGGTGTCTTGAAAGTTATATTATTGGCCCATAATGCCTCCTCAAATAGTAGACCAATCCTTCCTCTATGGATTGACTATTTTTCCCAAAATTTTCTTTATCTGCTTATCTAAGATATATTCTTTCCCATTTGTCTGAGGACTATATGTGAGCCTTTTTTATATTTAGTTCCAAGCCTTCCTATATATATTTCAAATATTGTATTGTATAACTATCTTACCCCATAATTTATGATGCAATATGGTTCTCCAAAGTGAGTGTAGGGATTCGGGTAGTGGAATTTAAAAATTTTTTAAACCTTAACCCACCAATGATCAAATGCATTTCATAAAAACATGAAAAAAGGGTAAATAAAACTTACCTTTTGTAGATCGATTCATCAAGCCTTCAAAGTCTGCATCTTGCTTTATTTGGATCTTCAAATGTGCTGTCTTTCTAAAAAAATTACCACCCTCTACAAGTATCCACACACAAACAAATAATGAACGATCTTGTTGAATGCTAGTTTAGGTTCATCTTCTCAAGATGAAATTATGATTTTTCTTTCTCTCTATTTTGATTGTTCTCTGAGTAAAAGATGATAAGTCTGCTAGGGTTTAAGTCAAATAAATTTTATATAATTATATATTTAAAACTCTTTTAAATAATAACAATTTAAATTCAAATCCTTATCATATTAAGAAACAAATTTTATATTATTATATATTTAAAACTCATTTAAATAATAACAATTATCAAATCCTTATTAGATAAGGAAACAAATTATATATATATATAATATTTAAAACACTTTTTAAAAATCCTTTTCAGATTATTTTCTTATCGAATAAGAAAATATAACAAATTAATTATTTGTTTAAATTAAATTAGAATTTAAATATCAACTAATTATTATTTATAATTTAAAATAATTTCATCTTTTTAAATTACTACAGAAAGTGAAAAATCATAACCATTATTATTCATTCTTAATGTGCGATCTTATAGATTCAATTAACATTGATAGTATGCCTAAATCATATTTTGATCCTACAAGTCATAAGTGGCCTCTAGCAAGACATTATGACTACCAAAATTAAATGAAAAGCTCATGATCCGAGACAATCTTAATATAGCTAATAACTTAATCCTTTTGTCTCATGATATCTTAATAGAATATAAGGCGTGGATAAATTCAACCTTATATCATTTTATCTTTGATTACTCAAAACTCAATTAGACTGACTAAACAAATGACATTGATCTCCATTAATTCATTTGAGCATGACCATGCATTTATCAGTCTCAATTATCGAGAGGACCCAAAGATATCTCTTATAAAACAAGAGGGACAAATTCTATCCTAATCGCTCATATCTCACTACATAATTCTTATTATGTTCAAGTATAATATTTATAGTCAATTGATTAAAGACAATATTTGATTATATCAAAACATAATATTTCTTATGTTGAGAACTATAGCAATCTTAGGTTAAATGATTTAATGACATAACTATTAGGGATTGACTTATGACTTTGATCCATGTATTAATCTCAATATGAGTCTATCCAATATTTGTTTTTAACAAATATATATATATTTGATTTGTATCTCATACACATATTCATCTCATGAATATCAATCAAACTATATATTAATCTTAATTCATTGTTATTCTCATAATAATAACTGATTAGGAATATTTAGAATAATTAATAATATTATTCAGAAAAAATAATATAATAAACATGTAAATCATCATAATAATCAATTCTTACAAATAGTCAAAATATCATGTCTATAAGATAAGCCTAGAGCACTATTTCTAACAAAAAGGACTCATGAAGTCTATATCTCTTACTTCAAAGAAAACTACTTGTAAAACAATATTCATTAGTATTTCATTTCATCTAGATATATTTCCCCATTATTGCTATTTATCACAACATTGTATAATGCTTTGACAATCATGAAATAATCTTGGCCAATAGAACTAACTAGATTATAATACTTTTAGAGCCATTTTATTTCTTCCAAATTTTTTTCTATATGGTGATGAATGACATTTGAGAGTAATTGCTTGTTGCTCACTTTCAGAGACATACCTCTTTATAATCAAATCAGTACATCTTTTGAATAACAAAGGATCATTTTAGAGATAATATTTCACATCATATATAAAATTTTTTAAATATAATATGATAAATGGAGGTAAGACACCACATGCTAAATAATTAGCAAAATCAGTATAACAAGTAAGTAGAGTATCTACTATCAAAATCTAGTCATTAAAGAAGTTATTTAAAATTTTTTTTATTATAGTCTTCATACTCTAATCATATCAAATGATCGGATATCATATTTTCACTCCCAAACTTATAGCTAATTTCAAAATCAAATTCTTGAAGTAGTATCCACCTCATTAGTCCGAGTTTAGTCTCCATCTTTGTCATTAAGTGTCACACTACTAAATGATTCATATAGATAACCATCATTACTCCAAGGATGTATGTTTGGAAGTGGTCACAAGAAAAAACCATAGCCAATAATTTTTTTTCCATCACCATATAATTCACTTGTGATTCATTTAATGTAAACTTACATAAGAGATTTCTCTTATGATTTTATTCCACTTCTATCCCAATATAACTCCCATGTCATATACATTTGTAACACACATAATGAGAAATAGTTATCCTCATCCTTATAAAATCAAGATTAGATTTTCAACCAATTTTTTTTATTTCTTAAAAGGCTTCCATACATGCTTTATCGAAGTTAAAAGTTACATCTTTCTCTAATAATTTACACATTGGTTTAGTTATTTTTAAAATGTTGTGGATGAATCTCATGTAAAATCCCATGTGTCTGAGAAAGCTCTTCACCCATTTTATAGTAGTAAGGTGTGGTAAACTTTTGATGATAAATACTTTTGTGTCATCAACTTCTAACCGCCTAGCCAACAATGATAGCCCCATTATTTCCTTTTAACCATGAAGTAGTATTTTTTGTAGTTCAAGGCAAGATGTTTTTCTTTACATTTGTTTAACATGACTTTTAAATTATGTAAATATTCTTCGAAAGAATCTTTATAAACTAAGAAATCATCTATGAATATCTTCATGATCTTTTCGTTAAGATCGAAAATGATTATATTCATGTATCTTTAAAAAATAGTAGGTGCATTACATAGTCCAAATGACATTCTTCTAAAAGCAAATGTCCCACATAAGCAAATAAATATTCGTTTCTCTTGGTATGTATGATCAATCATGATTTGATTGTATAATTAATACTCATCTAGAAAATAATAAGAAAAAAAAGAAATCATGTCTAATATATGATCCATGAATGGAAGAGGGTGTGAACTTTCCTCGTTCCTTTGTTCAACTTTTAATAATCAATATATAGTCTCTATCTGGTTGTTGCTCATGTAGAAATCTCTTCCCCAATAGTTTTTTTCACCATTATCACCCATTCTTTCTTTTGAACAAGATGAATGAGGCTCACGTATGAGCTACCATATATCTCATAGATAATATTCCCTTTAAACCATTTATTAATCCCCCCCCCCCACTATGTTTTTCATAATTGGATTTAGTCATCACAAAGGTTTAATCATCGGCCTTATATTTGCCTCCATAAGGATCTTATGCATGCTTGTCAATGGATTGATCCTCTTGATATAATCTAATGACCATGCAAGATTGGCTTCATATTTTTTTATGAGATTCATAACTTGGGTCTCCATATTTCCATTAGTAATATTGAAATGATAACAAGTTTTACCTTATTTTCCCTTTGAAAAGCATAACAAATGTGATTAGGTGATACCTTAAAATTAGCCAATTTGAGTTTTCCCGTTATGTTGGTAGTTGTCCTCCCAAAGTCACAATCATGTCAAATGTCATTTTTCTAGCTTTCAAATGATCTTTATTGAGTGTCAAGGCTTTTAGTTTGACTATGTATTTCATTTCCTCAAATATAACTTTGTTTTGTAATTCATCAAAATCATCTCCTTTGTGTCTCCACAATCTCAACCTTTGCTACCATCAAGCTCTACCATAGAGATTCTTCTTAATTCGTCCTTCTCATTCTCTTCAAATTATCATCATTTACATTATTTTTTGGTTAATTTTTATTCTAAGGCCAAGTAATCAACTCAAAAAGAGCACTAAAAAAAGAAAACAAACTGCATGGAAAACAATAAAAACCTAAATATAGTCATCCACATTCAAATAGGTTAATAAAATTAACTTTTAAATTCAAGAATATTTATCAAACTCGATGCTATCTAAACTACTAAAAAAATTATTATTTTTTACATAAATAATTATGTTAACTCATATTAATTAACCAAATTAAATAATCCCGAATAACAGTACCAAAAACTTGTTGTGACTTTGTTCCACTACCTAATTTTATCTAATAGGTGGAATATCCAAAGCTTATTAATGAGAGTTTCTCATCAACTAAGATCCACAAGTAGATGGGTCATACAAGTAATAAAATGGACTTTCGCTTAGATATCAATCTCATGGGGATTGTATTGATAGTTTGGCTATTTAACAATAAAATAACTCATTTTTAGTAAAATTGATACTCATATTATTAGACAACCTTATGTCCATGGTTTATTCATTTAATATATATGATGATATTTTAGTTGTACAAAGTATATTATGTTAGACACATGATGAAGGTTGAGGCATTATACAATGACTCATTGCTCTAATAGTATACAAGGTGGTTATCACTATTGAGCCTATTTTAATGGTGGTTGCATGATAGTTATTTGTGTGATATGTCATCACTAAGATAATAATTCATATTTGCTCTAAACTCATTCATAATACCATACTTTTTAGGAAACTTTGTCAACTATCCTTGATAGTTGCTTCATATGAGCACTCTTATTCTTTTGCATCAAATATTATAAAGACCACAAATTATTATAGTTGTAAGTATTTATACTTTAAGCTAGCTTCATAAATTTCATACCCATATAATTAATGTATGTTTCTTTTAATTTTCATCAGTGGGAACCATACAAGTAAATGTAACTCATAAGGGTTTTCACCACCTTTTGAATCACAATATTCTTGTGAATGTCCCAAGGATTTTATGTCACAATCCTCTTCACTAATGATGTGACTCACACAATAAAGGTAATCTTTTTGGGAAAATACCCTATGTAACATTCGTCCCACCAAGAACTAGTTCTTTTAAGATGTGTATAATGCATTGCTATGTTAAAGTATTTGTACTTTCGATTTCATAAGTACCATATTCATGATAACTAATATATTCAAAATTTAGCTTTCAACATATAGATTCGCCTAAATTATTTATGGTTTACCTATCAAAAAATATACCAATAGTCAAAACTTAAAGCACATTATGATCATCATCCATCGATATTCATAATTTAAAATAAATCAACATATTCATTCATTAATAAATAAAACAAATTCATATCACATATCTCAATTTACATGAACCTTAAACCCATGCTAGTTTTGGTATGAATTTCCAAAATCATCCCTAGAGAAGAGAGGTTTGAAGGTGCATCTTCCAAGTTTAGGGCTTAACATTAATCTAACATCTCTTACTTTCTTGTGGTACTTTTAGGGAGTGAAAAATTTTTTCCTAGGGTTTGGTAGTTTTTGTGGTTTTTCTTGTTGCATGAAGGAGAAGAAGAAAAGAACAAGAAATTTTTTAAAATATCTTAATCTTATACTTTTATACTTAAGATATCTTTTATTACTCTAAGTAAGAAGTTATAAGTTTCAAAAGAATATCACAACTTCAACTTTCATCACTTCGACTTGAAGTTGCAACTCTATAAAATGATCACGACTCTAGTCTATTTGTTAATCTTTCTGTAATACATAGTCATGACATTAGCAAAGACAATGACTTATGCCTAATGTCTCTATAACACAAAGTTTTTGTACCATAAAAAGTCATGACTTCATACCTTTGTCTATTTGTAATCTAGAAAGAAATGTGACAACGAAAAGTGGTAGCAGAGTTGAGATGACTTCTCATTTTGTCATATATCTATGGTGCTTTATAAAAGCCACGACATTGGCAAATAGTCTTTCTTGAATTTTATATGGCCATGACTTTAAGAGATAGCCATGATTCCTAGAAAATAGTTTGTATGTTGGTTGTGGCCGCAACACTAGGAAATGGTCATGGTACAAAAGTTTTACTTCATATCTTTTAAAGTATTTGCTATGTTATGAATGTCTGTAGCACTGTTTTTTTTCTTATATATAATGTTTTCATCGCTCTTCTAGAATATCATGCCATTGACACTTGGCTTGAGCATACAAGTCAAAACTATGTCTTTCTTTGAAGATAAGAGTCAAGGCTTTTATAATATTTAATATATTATATTAAATATTATATAATATATTAAATTAGTAATATTATATACTCAAGTAATATTCTTTATAACATTTAATATCCTAAAAGTCATGGCTATGAATAATTATAATAGCTTTGACACGAGTACTTCTGGCTTTCATATTCAAAATTCATGGCTTTTTAGAAAGCCCTAGCTCTAACTTGAGACTACTAAGTTATATTAAAGATTAAGTCTTTGTGCTTGAACTTGGTTGTGACCTTGAGCACTAATAGTATACTTGATTACTATGATAGAGGATGAGTCATAGTCATTTAAGTTTTTTGAGCTGAGTATGACTGCTATTCCATGATAATTTCACATCCACTAAAAATATATCATAAAGTGGAAAGATTATGCTAATTGGTTGGTATGGTCTTGGCATGCAAGGATTGCACTGATTAATTAGGTAGAATTTCAGCCAAGAATTGATACCAAAACTATAAGAGAATCAATTATCTACCCCCTCTAATAAATACCTCAAATATTGATTGATTTAAAGGCTATTCATCAAAATTCTATAAAACAATATAAAGTCATTATATCAATTCATATTATCTTTATTTTCAAGTTTGAAGATTATTATAAACCACCAAAATCCATAAGAATATTCAATAGTTTGAACACCGAACAACTAATAATATTGATGAAGAAGAAGAGTATAAATGTATTACTAAAAAATATTGAGATGAATCAAAAAAAATGTATGTCCATAACACTAAGAAGTGGTACAGAATTAGAAGAGAAAAACACATAAGAGAAATCCAAAAAGAATACTAATACAAAAAATGAAGTTGTGACTTAAAATGTTGTACCATTTGAAACCATGATGCCCAACATCATGGCATCATACTGGAAGAAGTTGAATTAAAATGTATGTCCATATTTTAAGTCAAATGTTATACCATTTGACTTAAAATGTTTAATGTTGTTCTCCAAATTTATGACACTACTAGAAGCCACTGCCAAACTATATTACCAACTATAATACTTGAAGAAGTTGAATTGAAGGAGGAGATGTAGACGAACCAAAATAAAAAACAGAAGGATAACATGTCAAATAATGTCTATGTAGATGAAAAACAAATTCTCCAACCTAATTTTTTTTTCATGGTAGTTTAGAAATGATATCAAAATAGTGACCATTATTTTGGAAGAAAGTCACGACTTGTGAAATTTTGACTACACAAATGGGATTGCTGAAAGAAAAAGTTGCACTATGAGAAAAAGGTGCAGCATTTTCCATAGTTGCAACATAATTACTCAAGAGAATACAAGTTGATGTCATGAAAATTAATAAAGTTGTGAAATCAACCATAGAACATTATGAAGGAAGGAACTAGATAGATGGATAGATATTGAAAAAGAAGTTTAGAAAACCTGCAAAAGAGAAAATTGATATGGAGAAGATAACATGGACTTCTGAAGTTACTAATTGAGAATACAAATCAAAAAATTAGTGTAGCTAAAAATATTAAATATAGCACTAATTGGGAATCAATCTAAGGTTTATTTTTTAAATGGTGTATTGTATTTTTTGTTGTTGTTTTATATACATTCCATGAAGTCAAATACTTATACATATACAAAAACTAAGTTTTGACACTCAAATCTAGCCATGACTCCTTTTTACGATAATTAAGTCATAGCACTCAATCCTAGTAATGATTTCTTTTCATAAAAAATTTAGTTATGGAAATCAAACTCATCTGTGACTATATATTTTAAGGAAAAGTCATGGAAAAGCACAAAGTCATGGTTAATTTTTATTTGCCATGAATAATGCCCTTACTTTATAAAATGCCACAAATCCTAATTTTTGTCCAATTTATTTTTCTTCTTCTACTACTACAATCTTAAATTATCATGACACCTATGTTTGTGATTCAGTGCTACAATGAATGAATAAAGCTATATTTTAAAGCTTAAGGTGAGAAGAGAGAAATCTAAACATAGTCGTTAGGTGAAGGGGAAGTGATGTAAACTAGCCCTTGCCAATATTTCCTCCCAGGTCTTAGGACTCGAACCCATACTTTTGATAGAAAATGGGAGGAGATGAGATGATATATACCCCAAACAAAGAAAAACTTGTGGGTGAGCATGGATTTGGTGAATTATTCCAACCTTTTCAACCAATGATTGAGAGAAGGAATCGAGAATGATTTTTTCAACACATGAAAAAGGGCAATGTGATGGTCAATCGTGAGGGAGTTTTTGTCTAACCTTGAAAAAATGCAAGATAAGAGATAATATGTAAGGTGTTAGATGTGATAGATAATGACATGTAAGTCATAGAATACACACAAGGGGATGTGTTTTGTAAGGTAGTGACATCACTATGATCATTTCCTCTTGAATGACTTCTATAGATACATTATTAGAGAGATGTGTGTTAAGTGAAGTGTGTATGATACTTACAAAGATATAAGCTCAAACATAATTATTACTATATTATTTCAGGTCTTTTATGACTATTGAGATCAGATAATAGAAATGTATACTAAGGAGTTATCAAGTGAAGTTAATGTATTGACTAAAAGAAGTAGAAGTATAGATGACTTATAAATAAAGTAAGTGTGGCTTTGGTGGTAAAATACCAAAGGAATAAATGCAAGGGGACCATCCTTGGTGTTGATAGTCCAAGGTTGATAACCACTTTTCATGCCAAGAGGGAAAGGAGAAAATCAACATCATCATATCTTTTATCTAATAATTAAGCATAATATTATCTCAATAATAAAAAAAATACTTATCATACAAAATGAAATAAACTGACTCTAGAGTCTAAGTATCTATATGAGTAATCAAGATTGTCTTTTCGAATTGAGAAGCAATTAATTCATTGTTGGTTTGTCAAACTACAATCCATATCAAATCGATACATCAACTTATACCCACTTTATTACTTGTATTATTGATATAGTTACAGATTTCTATAAGATACATATTCAATTGTTCTATAAACAATAAGTTTTGGCATCATAATAAAGTTTCAATACATACAAGAACAACAAAATATTTGAAACAAGGATTTGAGATTAAAAATCTTGGGAAAATAAAATTTTATCTCTGCCTACAAATTAAGTATTTCCCTACCAAATTTTTATGTATTACCAATTAGCCTATACTAAATAAAAATTTAAAATATTTTTATATGGATAAAAAACACCCTTTAATTAGTTTTTCATTGGTTTTCATTAACTTGACATAAAATTGGACCTATTTTGTCATTGTAAAAATGCAAAGAATTATTTGGTCATAAAGCATCATATCTTAGTACAATTTGTGCACTTTCATATCGTGCAAACTATGCTCACCTAAAAACGACTTGTTTTTCTATCAATTTATTAGTCAGGTATAGTTCTTCTCCAATTGAAAAATATTGGAAATATATCAAGCAAATATTGTTCAACCTCCAAAGAATAACTAATACGAGTCTATTTTTCTCAAAAGAATCAAATTGTAATTATTTGGATATATTGATGCATGATGCCTTTTGTAATGACTTGTACCAAAAATAGAAGTTTTTTTAATATGTTTGACTAAGGTTGACTAAGTTTGACCAATGTTGACCAATACTTAGTATGTGGATCAAAGTTGACTTTTTTAAGGGCGAGTACTTTTTGGTTAACCAAGATACCATTTCGTATATCTCATCGATACGAGTTCATAGAATGGTGGAACATTAAAATCTGACTTACGGATAAAATGTTATGGCCCTAAGAAGTTCAAATAGCATCATTTTATCAGTGTTTAGGCATGTCTGAAATTTTAACCGAAAATAACCCTAAGACCTATATAAATATAGATTGGGATGCAAAATGAAAACATAGCCCCCAAAACACCCTCTTGAACTCTAAAACCCTAGAAAAAAACTCTCCAAAATAGTGAACATAATTTGGGTTTTTTGTGCATTTGTGAGCCGTGAGAGATTGGACCAGGCGAGGTACCACCGGTAGGCCACCGGTGACAAGTGCCAGACAGGAAAGAAGGTGACTTCCTATCGATCACGCCAGGGTAAAGTTTCACGACGAACCACTACCGGGCACTCCAAGATTGGGCCGGCTAAGCGGCGGCAGCGATAAACCGTGGGTCAACAAAAAGCTTCCACTTTTCCAGCCATTTACAGCCACCCAATAGCTCCCTCCTCCCATTTTTGGATATACTAAACTCATTTTCGTGGTTTTTTTTTTTTGCAGATTCCTCACCGTTTGAAAGATACGACAAAAACAAAGTTGGTCGACGGTCGAATTGAGTTTTTCAGCTACCAATTGACTGTTTGACCATGGTAATGGTATTGATGATTTCCTGGTCTCTTGGGCTTTCCATTGAAATGTAGTTTGTAAATTTTGGATGTCATATTGTTAGGTTTCTATTTTTAGGTTGTTTTGGGCAATTACCGAAAAGTTTGGACTGACATTTGGTATCAGTTAGTTAAATTAAGTAAAATTTGAGTTTGGATTAGTGAAATTTGATATTTTTTGGAATTATTGGATGGTTCAATTTCAAAAAATAAGCTCCAGGATGAAAAGCCCCAATTTTGGGTACTAGGCCTATAGGACACACTATATAATTAGGCTTATCGTGGTCCAATTTAGTAGGTTTCATAGTTCCAAATGTTATTCTAAAGCCTTCGGGATATCTTGATATCATTGATTTAGTTATTGGAACCTAATTGATATTTTATTGGTATTACAGGCGCTTAATTCGAGCCGGGAGATGATCCTGCAGGGGAGCACGACTGATCATCTCCAGTCAGTGAGTGGTTTATATGTTTTTAAATAATTTAGGATATATGTTAACATATTTTTTATGATTAAATATTTTACATATATACTATTTTGATCAAATGGTTGGTTGCATGAAAATATGATTTATCAATTTTTGTGTAAACAAGTTATCATTTCAAGTGAGTTTTGTCAACATGTTATATATTTGGAAGTCTTACTGAGTTCGTGGATGAGTTCGTGGTATTTGGATGTTTGGGGTATGTGGGTTGAGGTTTTAAACCACCTTAAAAAATTATTGTTTTAAAAATTGGATTTCTTTAAGATTTGGGAGATGAATATGGTATGGTGATATTGGAAAAGCACATATGAATGGTTACTTGTCACGTGATTATGGTGAAAGATTATATGTGATTAGTTGTCACATGATGGACAAGTTCACCTGGAGATTTATTAGGTGCCACATGATTGTCATGTTTACCCGAAGGTTTATTAGATGTCACGTGATGGTCGGGCTTGCCAGGAGGTTTGATAGTTTCTATGTGATGTCCGAGTCTACTTGGAGGTTTGTTAGTTGCCACGTGATGACCGGTTCTACTTGGCGGTTTGTTAGTTGTCACGTGATGGCAGAAGGTAATCACAGGTTTATTAGTTGCCATGATGTTGTGAGGTCGGGCTTACTGATGGTTTATGATGAGTATGTGGTACCCAACTTCTCCCGAACAGGCCCAAGCTGAGGTTACATGGTTGATTGCTAAATAAGGTATAACCTGGTAATACTTATGGATATGATACTTTCATGGTTATTTTTACGACATGATGGTTATACATGCTTTATGGTTGATTTGTATGTTGTGGATAATTCATATGTGTGTTATGAATATTTTATACTATGGTTTTCTTAGTAGTCATGTCGGTTGGATTTTGAGGATGAAATTCATTTGTTTGGGCTTGATAAAGTCAGGTTTTGTGAAATGTTGTAAATGAGGAACTCTACAAAAGAATGGATGTGATGTCTTGAGAGAAGAAATGTTTAAAAATTAAAATATTATTTTCCTTATAACTATGCCACTCACTGAGATTTGGATTCTCACGTTTATTATTTTAAATATATTTCCTAGGTCCAGGCAGATCGTAGGGCCGACCTTGCGCCAGATTCTATATCGCTCTGTCTGTTACAGCTGTAATACTCAACTTCATTTATCTGTCTTATTTATTGGACTCATTTATTTTCATTGTACCCCTAAATTCACACACTCTTAGAATGCTCTGGTATTGGTATTGAACTCATATGAGTCCGTATTATGTATGCTTGTGGTAATGACCTATATTAAATTGGGTTGGTAATGGTATTGGGTGGTTGTGAATTTTTCAATATAATTGAGATATTGTGGTAACACATATGTTTACTTCACCAGGTGGGACCACCCGGGAAATCTGGGAAGGGTATCCAGATCAGGTCATGTCACTTTCAGACCCACAAAAGGTCAGATAACAAACAAGGTATGTATTTAATTATAATGTAACTTTTATTTCATGAAGATCATTTAAGTAGATAATAGTGACTACATCATCGAATAATTTAGAGATTATAACAATTCATAAAATAAATCATGAATATAAATAGCTAAGATCAATGATTCAACATATCTAAGAATTATATGAGCTCCTTTGTATAAAAGATAGTTCAACAATATTATTTAAAGATAATATTGCATATATTACACATATGAAAAAAGGTTATATTAAGGAAAATAAAACTAAACATATTTCTCTAAATTCTTTTATATACATGAACTCAAGAAGAGTGATAAAATTGATGTTTAACAAATATGCTCAAGTAATAATCTAGCAAGTTTATTCACAAACTCATTATAATCCTCAACATTCAAAAAGTAATACATAAGATTAGAATGCACCAACTTTAAAATATCGATATGAGCAATGCTTATGAGAAGATGTTAGTGTGCTATTTTTTTTTCCCTTCATTTGAGTCTTATTCCAATGTATTTTTCTAGAAGGTTTTTAATGAGTAGTCCGAATAAAATATATCTCATTAAAATACAATATATATGTGAGCGAGAGTATTATAAGATATATTCTTGATTAATAACTTGTGATTTTCATAACTCACCATTAATATGGATAAATAGAACCATATTTTGTGAGTCTGTAGAAAGCACATATACTCGCTTACATTAATAATCAAATGAGAAATTATCTTCTCTCTCTATCTCTATGTGCCTCTTCTTTCTCTTTTCAATTCTAATCTTTTATTATAAAAAGAAAATATTATTTATTTTGATTTTAAATTTTATAAGAGTTTTACAACACAAATAAGCCATTATGCAAAGATTTGTGTTATATCTGCAAACAAATTATAAACTTCTAAAAATCTCTATTATTCTTTTTAGGGAAAATTATGTTTGGGTACCCCAAAACAAACATAAATAAAATATTTTGGGACCTAATTTTTATGATGATTTGGCAAACCAACCAAAAATATGTATTAATTAGTGCTTTGAAATTTATCAACTCCTAAGTAGCCCTAGGGTCACGTCAATATAAAAAAAATACATGTCAATATAACACATGTAAAAAAATGAAAAAAAAACAACTTTATTTTTAAAATCTATGTGTATATACTCAAAAGTTTTAAAAGTAAAAAGCATAAGGTGAGGTGTTTTTGTGTTCATGAGGTGAGACGTAAGCCTCGAGGTCTAAAGGCGTAAGTTTTTTTTATGGTGTAAGACATAATTTAATAAATTTTAAATTAGTTAAATTTTCTATTTTTATTTTTATTTTTAATTTAATACAATTTATTAATTAATAATATTATCAAATTTTAAAATTTTTGATAATTTATTAAATATTTTTTTTAATTTGCCTTGCACTTGCCCTTGCCCTTGCCCCTCTTCCTTGCCCTCCTCCTTGCCCTCCCCCTTACCCAAGCCCTTGCCCTCGCCCTTGCCCTCTCCCTCCCCCTCCCCCTCGCCCTCGCCCTCCCCCTCGCCCTCCCCCTCCCCCTCCCCCTCACCCTCCCCCTCCCCCTAGCCCTCGCCCTAGCCCTCGCCCTAGCCCTCGCCCTCCCCCTCCCCCTCCCCCTCGCCCTCGCCCTCGCCCTTGCCCTCCTTCTCGCCCTCGCTTTTGCTCTTGCCCTTGCCCTTGCCCTTGCCCTCGCCCTCTTTCTCTCCCTCGTCCTCACCCTCACCCCTCTCCTCTCGCCCTTACCCTCAACCCTCTCTCCTCGACCTCGCCCTCGCCCTCGCTCTCGCCCTCAACCTCGCCATTGCCCCTCTCCTCTCACCCTTGCCCTCGACCCTCGACCTCGCCCCTCTCCTCTGCTCCACGAAAAGCTTCAGCGAGCTCCATCAGGGAGCTCCAGCGTGCTCTATCAAACTATGTCGTGGAGCTCGGGGAGCTTCGTCGAGCTCCATGACGGAGCTCCAGGAGCTCACATGGAACTCCATCGAGCCGACTCTTTTTTATCAATGCCTTGAGGCATTGATAAATTTTCTACAAGTATTTGTTATTGAAAATAATAACTTGTCTAAAATTTCTAATGAAATTGAATTCCATTTAAATTTGTTTAGAAATGGTTAGTAGCTCCATTTTAAAATTTGGTGATGGAATTTGATTCCATCACTAATTTTGAAACAAAAAAATTATTCCATCGCTTGTTAATGTTAATAAATTTTTTCAAAGAATACTTCGTCCATTTAAAACATAGTTTAGGTTTTGGGAAAATAAAGCACCAACCTACATTGCCCATCAACCTATTCGCTATTGTACTTCTCCATGGTTGTGTTCGTCGCTCTATTCATCATTCTTAAAGTTTTGCAATTTTAATTTGTTACTTACATGAAATATATATATACTACAAAAAATCATCATGTCAGCCTATTCATCATTCATAGAGGTGCACAATAACAGATATATATATATTAAGTTTTTGATTAATTTAATTTGATATACTTTAACATATTTATTTACTAGATAGATATGTGACTGTCACCTGACTAAATCTTAGAAAAATAGACATTCTCCTCAATTCCATATTCATACAAGTTGAGAAGAGTAATACTTTTATTGGATATTGATTTTTTGGTTTTTTCCCAAAATCAAATTTCATTTATACCTTTAGCATGTGTTATTGTGTTATTATTTTTTGATTTTATGTGGTTTATTGATTAGTTTTTATGATTTTATCTTTAATAGATAAATCTATAATTATTTGTTTTTTCAACATATTTTTAAATATCTAAAGATTAATGCAACCCCTATCAACTCATTTAAATGCAAGATTACATTCAACTCATTCTTAGGAAATCATTAATTTTTATTATGCATGTTTATTCGTTTCACTAATATAATAGACATCATATATGAGATCAGTTTTGTTGGGTCTGCTTGACTTGGGTTGACCAAATTTTATTGAGTTGCATTCAAGTTTGGTTATTTTAATTTTAAAATGAAAATATATAATTGTTATTTTAAGCTTTGATATTTTAGTTTATAATTATTGCTATTTTTGATTTTTTTTTTGTTTTATTGGATGTGTGGAGCATAGTGGACTATTAAAGTGGGATAAATTTATCACATCCTAAAATTAAAAAAAAAATCAAAATTTTGAAAATAAGGAAACTTCCATTTTTAGCAAGAGTTAAGCATGGTTCCTCTTTGACAGGGGAGCACCGCCATCAAACATTTATTATAATGAAAAAAAAATTATCATACAAAACAAAAAGGGTGCACCTACAACTTATTTATGACATTTATATAATGTCATAAATAAGTTACTACAACTTTAGTACAATTAAATTAGCATCTACATTATTATTATTAAATATATGTTTATATTATATGTAATAGGAAGGAAAACATTATAATAACTAGTCATGAAAAAATGAAAGTAAGATTAAGAGATAGGTTTTTGACTGATGAGTTCACATATTATAGTAAATCAATGCGATATATGAATAGTTTATTGATTTTGTTGAAAAGCACCCTCATATTCATCCATCTTCTATAGATTAAAGTCGAAATATTAGATTAAGGGCACACATAGATGGATTTCAGCCATTTGAAAAGATAGGGCAACATTACTCTTCATGGCCCATGATTGTTACACCATATAATTTACCACCATGGATTTTAGTGTGCATGAAAGATGAGTATATGTTTTTATGTGTTATCATGCCTAGTCTAAAAACCCCAAAAGATAAATTGGATGTTTTCTTACAACCCTACATTGTAGAGCTAAAACTTTTGTGGGAGCAAGGTATGGAAACATATGATATGTCTAGAAAGCACAACGTCTAGATGTGAGCAACACTTATGTGGACTAGTGATAATCAAGCATAATAAATGTTGTTACTATGGACTGCTAAAAGGAAAATTAGCTTGTCCTTACTATATGAAGAACTCTAATGCATTTTCTCTGAGCAAAAGTGGAAAGACTTCTTTGTTTGGTAACCATCATAAGTTCTTATATACGAAACATCCATTTTGGAAAAATATAAAGGTGTTAGGAAAGAGTAGGTAGTTGTAAAAGATGCACCATCTTTGAGATTAGGTGCCAAAATATTAAATGTAGTTGAAAGATATGACTTCAAAAATATTATAAAAATTGATGATGACTGCATTATGTGCAAATTTGAAGAATTGTCACTATGATTGGAAGAAATGAAGTATTTTTTGGGATTTGCTATATCATGTACATTGGGAAGAACTTGTATAATAATATTTTTAATACTATCATTAATATAGAAAGAAAAAACAAAAGACAATGCTATATCAAGATTGGATTTAAAAGATCATCTTCACATTCAGAGTTACATAGGGATGAATCAATGAATAAATTTTCTAATGCTTGTTATAATCTTGATAAGGATGGAAAGGAAGCTTTGTACAGATGAATGATAGAGCTCATGTTTTTTGATGGATATTCATCTAACATGGAAGATGAGTTGATATGAAGAAATATAAGTTATTTGGGATGAAAAGTCATGACTATCATATGTTTATCCAGAGACTAGTACCCATAATATTTTGTGATTTACTTCTAAGGAATTTTTGAGAAGCCTTGACTAAAATAAGTATTTTTTTAAGAACCTCACTTGTAATGTCGTAACAAAGGGAGACATGCAGCAATTTAAAAATAAAATATCCATAATTTTATGTAGACTTGAGTATATTTTTCCTCATAGCTTCTTCGACTTCATAAAACATCTTCCAATCCACTTACATAAAGAATCCATGATAACATGCCCTGTGTAATACATATGAATATATTCATTTGAGAGGTTATATAATTTTAATTTCATCATTCAAAAATTTAAATGTATCTAAAAAATAAATATTATTCTAATTATGATTTTTTTTATATCTTAGAAATTTTAAAAACAATATTCAAAAAAAAAAGTCAAAGTTGAAGGATCAATATAAAATACCTACTTGGTTGAAGTAACTTTGGTATTTTATTAGCCTACTTTCGACCACAAATGTATACTTCAAATTATAAAATATAAACAAATAATGATTATGGTATGGAGGATGGATCATGAGAAGATTATATGCTTGTCATTTTCACCCATGGAGGTCGATTATATGGTAGAGCAAAATCAAGCTATTTTTTGGATGACCGGGAGTATTATGCTATGCACACACATATAACATGACACAATATCTCAAGAATAAGAAGAACATAACACAACTACAACAAATACGAGTTTTAACATGATTCACTAGCCATTCAATATGACTAGCTACATCCACCAGAAAAGTACATAGCACTTATAGATTTATTAACCCAAAATATTTTAGTACATAATCAAGAGATTGAAAAGAAGAAAAAAATGCATATTTTTGATTACGGATACAACATATATATATATAACAAATAGGGTTCTACATAAAATATAAATGAGTTGAATCTTCAGGGTAGACTGGGTCATGCTCCAAAAATTTTTCTGACCCACTGACCAGGCAACGGGACTCCCATTATTGTCCCAATGCCATGTCCAATCTCTGAATATATTAGTAACTACACCTATTAAATGAAATAAAGAAATATAATAGAGGGTTAAAAAATAGATAACAAAACAAATTATATATTATAATCTTTACCTTTTTTTTAAAGGAGTTTATTAATATTAGCCATCTCTTTTGGCGGAGGAATACCATTTTTACAAACTAAAATCTACCCATTCCCCACTTACAACCTTAATCTTTAACATCAAACTTAAAATTAACATTAAAATTAAAAAAGCTAATCATCTATCCTAAATAATAATTTGCAATTCATGTACTTGTTTGAGGTTAGCTTTAAATTTCTCGCATATAGCTTTATCATTCCTTGATATATTCTTTAGCATCCGATTGAGCTCCTACTTATACATGAGTATCCATAAGTTTCTGCCCTCATAGACTCTGGGTTTCTACTTATTTTGTATAGACTTTGCTGTTTTCCTTACCCTATTACCTTTGCCTCCATAATGTACATACCTGTTAACCTGCAGAGACAGAAATTCCCCTGCACAGAAGCTACCACAATACCATAACAGTTAACAGCTTATATTCTTATAATTCTCATATTCTATTTTTTTCTGTTAATACTACCCTTCCTGAGTCTTAAATAAGGCCTTCCTATCTAATTTCGCTATTCCTTTTAGTTTTTCTAGCATCGAAACCTCATCAAATTCATGTTCTCATCTTATCGAACCTAATCTTGCAATGCTATCCTCCAAAGTAATGGCTTCTCTATATATATGTAAGATTGATGCATTAAGCACTTTAATGAGGTTCAAAATAATTTCCATTTCTTCCTCATACCTCCAAAGAATTATTTTTCCACTTACTAAATCTACCAAAAGCATGGAGTCAACTTGAATTTGTATATTTTCTAAATCTAACTTTTTACAGACATTTAATCCTATATTCAAAGCTTTTATCTCCGAGTGGAGAGCTGAGAATGCTTCTGTAGCCGATGTAAATGCTTTTATCACATACCCGTTTGAATCCCTTATTCCCCCCCCCCCCCCCCTCCACCTACTATACCAGTGTCCCTATTGAAGCTATCATCCATGTTTAGTGATATTTTACCTTCCAGAGGCCTATTCCAACTTATACTTTTTACCCATCCCTGTTTTGTATTTGTAATAACGAGGCCATAGAACATTCCAGCTACCTTAAATAAAACAAGAACCATCAACTTTTATAGGGTTTATATTTGATATATTCCTGATTTCTTTAATAATATCTTTTATAATTTCATTTGAATTCATTCTTATACCCTCAAATTTACTCTTATTATGAGTTTTCCATAGGCACCATATTACTATATGAGGTAAATTCTGAGTGAGCCAATTTTTGATATAACTGCTAGAGTTTATATTCTCCCAATTCTTAATTCTATCAATTATTCTATCCTCTTTTTTACTTATTTGTATCAGGTCTCCTAATTCCCTCCAGACTGCTGCAGCAATTCTTCCACTTGAGAGTAGATGATCCATTGATTCTTCTTCTGCAAAGCAACATTCACATCTGGAGGCCATTTTAATATATTTTCTTTTCACATTAGTATCCACATGCAGTGCATTTACCAGAACTTTCCATGCCAGCGAGCACATTTTCTGTGGAATACCTGTTTTCCAGGCCCATTTAAATAAAGATTGCACGGGTTTTTTCCTTCTTATCAATTCTTTTGCTGACTTTAAAGTAAAATTACCTTGTGGATTAAGGGTCCATTTCCATCCCGATTTTTTCAGTAAGGAATGGGCATCTACTATTTCCTTTTGTTTTTCAAATGCTTTCCAGTTATTTGATTTCTGCTTAACGCGAATGTGTTCTTGTTCTAGATATTTTGCTCGAATATATTTGGCCAAGAGGGAATCATTTTCTTTTATCCTCCACCAACCTTTGCAGTCCCATGCAGTCGCCATGTCCTATAAATTAATGATGCCTAACCCCGCTTCCACTTTTGGATAACAGATGTCTTTCCAATTTTTCCAATGAGTTTTCTGCTTTCCGTTTTTTTTACCCAATAAAAAATTTGCCATTTCCATTTCTAGTTTATTTGTGAATTTCTTAGGTGGGTGTATGACTGATATAATATGTACCAGTGTACTTTGAAGAACATGGGAGATTAATGTAATCCTCCCACCAAATCCTAATAGATCTACTTTCCAACCTGCTATTTTCCTTCTCATTTTATCATGTAAAGGCGTTAGATAATTTTCTTTCAGCCTTCCTTTATATATCGGACAACCTAAATATACTAAAGCATCTTTTTTATGTTTAAAACTCATTATGTTTTTGATTTTTTTTACCACTTTTTCGGAAAAATTTTTTTGCTAACATAAATTGACTTTTATCCTTATTAAGGGCTTGACCTGTTCCCTTCTCAAATAATTGTATAAGGTCCATCAGGTTCTTCAATGAACTTTTATTCGCATTTGTGAAAATAATAATATCATCTGCATAAGCTAAACAACTTATTCTTAGAGTATTTTTTGGCTGTCTAAAGGGGATTATTTTGCCCTCTGACATTCTTTTATTTAAATTAACAATTAACAATTCTAAGTACATATCAAATAATAAGGGCGATAATGGGTCCCCTTGTCTCAAGCTACGTCTTGGTTTGAATTCTTCACCTTTCATTCCATTTATAATGATTCTAACCCAAATGCTAGTTACACATCTATATATTAAATCAATACATGTTTCAGAGAAACCAAATTTTCTCATAATGAAACATAGTGTATGACATTCTACTCTATCAAATGCCTTAGATAAATCTAGCTTAACTACTAAGTTACTTCCCCTCGTTTTATATGCTATTTCTTTTATCATTTTTGATGCTAATCTAATATTTTCAATCATTAATCTATTCTTAACAAATCCTGTTTGTTCCTGTGATATTATAAATGGTAAAATATTACTAAGTCTGTTTTGAATTATTTTAGCAAGGATCTTATAAATTGCATTACATAAACTTATAGGCCTAAAATCCTCACATTTTTGAGGTGATTCTTTTTTGGGGATTAGCACCATGAAAGAGTTTGCCCATGCCTTAGGAATGTCTGCCCCTACAAAAAAGCTGGCAATTGCAAGAACCAGGTCTTTTTTGATAATGTGCCAGTTTAACTGAAAAAAATAATTATTCCAGCCATCTGGCCCTGCTGCACTATCCTTATCTAGATCAAACACTGTATTTTTAATCTCTTCTTCCTCCGGGATCTTCTCCATCATTTGATTTTGTTCTAATGAGATGACTGTGTTGATCCCATCCATTAATGAGTTTCCTACCTGAGGAGCCTGTCTGCATAGATGACTTTTAAAAAATTCCTCAAAGAGGATTCCTATCTGCTTGTCTTCTTCAACCCATATTCCCTCATTAGTTTTTAGGCCCTTGATTTTATTTTTTTGAGCCTTTATTTTGCACATGTTGTGAAAAAATTTAGTGTTTCTATCTCCATCTTTCAACCATTTAATTTTTGAACACTATTTCCAGTATATTTTCTCCATATGCAACTTGAGCCTCAAGTCCCCTTTAGCCTTATTTAGTTCCTGTCTCTTTACCTCTATGTTATTATTATCGTATTCTAATTCCAGTTTTTCTACTTTTTCCTCTTCTTGCTTTATTATTTGATTTAAATTTCCGAAAACTTCTTTATTCCATATTTTTAGACATTTTTTTAATCTATGAAGCTTAACCATTAATACTTGCATCAGTTTCCCCATTGTTTTTCCCACATATTCTGAAATTTAAAGTTACCTGATACTCGGTTAATCTTATAGATTGTAATGAGCAATGGGCAATGATCCGAACAGGTTCTATTTAGGTGTCTTAGCCCTGTAACCCCATGCAAAGCTACCCACTTAGCATTACATAGTACTCTGTCCAGTCTAGCCCAAATTGTGCTTCTTTTACTCCGGTTGTTACACCAAGTATAACTTGAACCTATGAAATCTATTTACATTAATTTCGAGTTTGAGATCGCCTCATTAAATTGTGTCATTGCTATTGGATCCGGGGTTTTACCTCCTTTCTTTTCTTGATTGCTCCTGATTATATTAAAATCACCTCCTATAATCTAGGGTGCATTCCTAGATGCGATGTTCTGCATTTCCTCTCACAGTGCTAACCTTGATTTTTTATCATTTTTAGCATATACAACCAATATTATTTCATCTGTTTCTTTATTTATTTTAAAATGTACTACCTGATCTGTATCTTTTAAATTTTCAATGTCCATATAATTATGCCACATTATTCAGAGTTTACTATTTATATTAGCATATGTATTATTAAACCCTAGTTTTTGGCTGTAGTTAATTAATTGATCCTTCTGGATCATAGGCTCCGCAATGACTACAAGAGAAATTCTATGAGTTTTAATTAATAGTTTTAACCTATTTATCGAGGGATTATTAGCAACCCCTCTTATGTTCCAATAAAGGCATCTATCCATTAATTCCTAGCTTAGATTGGGATCTAGTTGTACACTTAGTCACATATTTTGTGTTTAAATATTTTTTCTTATTCTTTGGGGTCTTAATTGCATTCGAGTTTACTTGTATTTTTTCATAATATTTATCCTTCCACCCAAGCTGCATTGCCATTATTTTTATAGCTTCCTTGGCTTGAGTTCTAGTGAGCTTTGTCCAATCTTCCTCATAAATATCCAAATCATCCTTCCCCTTTTCTATATAGAATGCATGCTCATCTTCTTCTCTACATATTGAAGGACAACTAAACACCTCTGCATCTTCCTCTGGGAAATCCAAGAGGTCATCCTCTATCCAGCTATAGTCCTCCAGTTTTTCTTTTAAAATTATTCTAGTTTTAATTTTTTTGTTCCTCTTCTTTCTACCATTTACCTCCTCCCATTTTTCTCCCTCCCCTAGCTTATCTCCTTCCTCCATGCTTCCGTCATGATATACTCTATTACTAGCCTCTCCCTCTCCTAATAACTTACTCACTTTCTCTCTCATATACCCCCTTCTTCTTCCATTAAACCTGCCTCAATTACAGGTTTTTCTTCAGCCCCTCCCTCCTTCCTAATCCATCTCTCTACCTTTCTTTTTATACCTTCTAACCCTTGCACATTTTCTGATTGTTCTGTACCCATCTTACACACCCCCGATTCATGCCCAAGTCTCTTACATTTTATGCAATAAGTAGGCAGATTTTCGGGAATAACAGGTTGCCAAAACCCATTATTCTGCCCATCCTCTCCATTACCGATCCAGATCATATTTGGTGGCTGAGTGAGTAGGTTACACTCAACACACATGCGAGCCTTGCTTGGCCTTGTCATAGAAACAGTAGCTTCGTCATGAATTACAGGTTTACCCAAACAAGATGAAATTATGTAGAGAGATTGTGGGTTAAACAAATATAGTGGGAGATTCGGTAAGGAAAACCATACCGAGGCTAAAGGCGCCTCCTCCAATGGACTGAAATCCTTTGTCCACCTCAAAACGCGCATGGGGAAGCCGTTAACTTGCCAAAGACCTCTATGCCATAAGCGGTAGAAGTCCTCAATCATAAAACACTGCAGGAAGACGTGCTTCGTGTCGTAGTCAGCTAGCTTCACCCTTCCCGTAAGCTTTAACGAGGAGATAAACTGCTGTATTTCCTTCGGGCGAGGCCTTCCATGAGAAAACTTACCAATAAGCATATATTCAAAGAGCTCCATGAACTTGCGCATCTCTTCTATTGAAAAAACAATCACGGGACTCTCGTGTTTGTTTCCGAAGCAGCATGAGGGAGGCCCGGGCTCTCTTAATATCGATGCAGACGACTTATTGTTTAGTAATAAGTCTTTTTGCTCAATATTTAGCTTGAGAGGAGCTTGATTCGGGCAGCAATGGCGAGATTCTCTCTCTAGGGATTGGGATTTTCTCTCTCTACGAGCTTGAGAACTTGAAGAAGAAGTTTTATTATAATATTTACCTTAAGTTGTTTTGTATCCATATAAAGAGATACTCTCTATAAATGATTAGTCCTAATAGAAATATAGCTGATTTGATATGTTCAATAAGTCAAGATAATAACCTAGCTTATTCAAAGTAATAGGTTTGGTAAACATGCACCATCTTCTCAAATTGATAAAACTGATACTACACATCAATGTGCTTTGTCTTCTCATGGTGTACTTGGTCATTTTCTAAACAAATAGTAATGAGGTTGTCATAGAATAATAATGTAACCTTCTGGTAAATACCAAGTTCTATGAGAAAACCCTTCATCCAGATCCTTTCATTTATAGCTTCAGTTAGATCCATTTATGCTACTTCAATGAAGGATATAGTGACAAAAGAAAGATTGAAAGGTAGATTTTGATAAGCCAAAAAGTTATCGATGTTTTAATTTATTTTTCTAGCATGTTTTCATATTTAGGAGATAGATTTCATGGCTAAAGATTAGAAATTCACTCTTTTCATGGTTTCATAGGTTTTCAGCTAGAAGAAGGAAAATGACAATAGATATCCATAAAATTCGTTAAGTCAATTGTGTCATGACAAAATCAACTTTATTGCGACAAAAATTAGAAAAAAAAATTAAAATCAAGTCACAACCAGTGAATGATGTCACAGCAATCAGGGAGGACATACAAAGTTGGTCACAATGTGTTTTTCAGGTGCCAAGAATTAATTATCGAGGCAAGGTCAAGATAAGAAAACTACTATTGCAACAAAGAAAAATTTTAGTAAAGAATCCCAAGATGGAGACTTGGTCATGACATCAATATTTGGTAGTGACCACCAACTTTGGTTGTGACAACAGAACTTGATTGAGACATCATAAGTGGTTGTGACATCAATATTTGATCGTGACATTAATATTTGGTCATGAAAATAGAGTTGGTCGTGATAGCAAAATTTGGTCATGATATAAAATTTGTCATGACATCAATATTTGATCATAATAATAGATTTGATTGTGACAATAGATTTGGTTCTAACATCAGAAGTTGGTAGTACTAGTAAAATGAGAGATAATAAGAAGTGAAGGTCACGACAAAAATTCGAAGTTAGGTCTATCATTTTGGATTTTTAGAAAAATAACCTTAGGAGCTAGGTTTGGCATAGACGATATAAAACAAATTCTTTTTCATTAATAAGGGTTTGAGAGGCAACCCTAATGACTGGTAGCTAATAGAAATGTTTGATTTTTTTCTTTCTTCTTTTAGCATAGATCTAGAGAAGAATAGTTTTTATTTGAGTCATTTTGGAACTAGAACTTTGCTTGTCAAAATTATGAATCTGAACAAGGGTAGCTTACTTTTTATGATATAATGGATAAATTGAATTTGAACATGAATAAATCACATGAAATCTGATAATTCAGCAAGGTGTAATCACCTTATTTTTCACTATATGCAGCCCATTGATGGTTGTAAATCTAATCAAAATCATTGTTAAATCAATTTAGATATTAAGCAATTTCTTTTCAGTAGGAATCAATGAGAGTTCCTTTCAATAGAAAGTCAATATGGATTGGTATGCATTTCAACTACTTATTGCTCATGTTAGTATTGATTGCCCTAAATTTATTGTATCTTTTCCATTATCTTTGGGAGGCCCTTTGAGTGACATAGAGAAGGCGAGATCTCTTGGGTTATTGAAAAATCTATAAAGGTGATATGTGAAGCTAATAATGGTAAATAAGCGAATTCTTCTAGATCATGTAGAGATGACTCCATTTTACTCAGAGATGAGGAAGTAGAGTGATTCCCCAGATGAACCACTATTTTACATCATCTTAATCTTTTGACTGATTGACGTCTCCTTGTTGGCTTCGACCAATCAAGGGAAGAGAAAACTCAAGAATTTAAGAGAAGTGGCACCAACATTTTGTAGAGACTTACAATATTCATGTCTTGGGAAGCTAGAGACTTATAGTCATTACAAAATGGGTATGAAGTATTGAGAAAAAAATACTCAATTCTCATAAGATAGCTCAAAATATGAGTAACCACTTAGATCCTAGACTTTAAGGGAAGGAACATAGTCTAAGTGGTGAATAGTGTAGCTATAATGAGAGATCCAGGGCTACATGAGAAAGGGTGCTTGATAGATTTCAACTTTTATATAAAATTAAGCCATGATAGATAAGTCTAAAGAAATTTTCTATACCACAGCATCTTATGTCAATGTTAGCTCTAGCAAGTGAATCGATCCAGTCTAATTTATTTGTATGAATTTTATTTGACATTTTGTTTAGTGTTTTAGTAGTTGAGTTTTGTTATTATTTTAGTTAGCAACTAGAAATATCATTTTTAATGGTTCAAATAGTATGAAACTTTAGTAGTTTGGGTAGTTGGTAATTTAATTCTTATCAATCTCTGAGAGAATGATATCTGGACTTACATCTATTTTTTACTACTTGAATGACATGTGCACTTGCTATATCATAGACTAAATCTAATTATAATCTTTATTCGATTGAGAGTGATTTAGTATATGCAGAAATAAGCAGTCAAGTCATATACTCTGCTTCTATGGAAGATAGAGTGACAAAAGATTGAATAGTTTCTTTCTAGCTAACTACAGAGCCACATACAGTAAACACATAGCAAGTCATAGTCCATCTACTATCAATATTTCTTACATAGTTAGAATTAGAATATCAGACTAGTATGAGTTCATATTTATTATCAAATATCAGACCTACATTGAATGTCCCCTTGATGTACCAATTATTTTTTTTATAGATTTCCAGTACTCTTGACTAGGGTTTATTATAAATATGCTCACTACACTCACTACATGAGCAAAATTAGGTTGGATGCACACCATGAGATACTAAGGCTCCCAATAGTACTCGAATAAGGAACCTTAGATATTTGTTCCTTATTATGTTCGGATTGAGGAGATAACTCTAATGATAGATGGAGGTTGGAAGCATATGACATGGATAGAGGCTTACAAGAAGTCATTCCAAATCTTGATAAAATTTTCTGAATATATTGTTTTTGTGATAGAAACAATTTTCTTTCAGTTCTATCTCTAAATATTTTCATGCCCAAAATTCTATTTTCCCCTCTTAGATTTTTCATATCAAATTTAGAACTAAAGAGATTCTTCAGTTTCTGTATGTCATATTTATTTCTGGAAGTGATAAGCTTATCATCTACATACAACAATAAGTAGATATATGACTCATCCTTTAGCCTTTTGAAATAAACATAATAGTCATGATCATACCTATTGTATTAATGACTAGTCATGAAACATTCAAATTTTTTGTATCATAGAAGAGAAGTCTGTTTAAATCCTTAGAGGGGCTTTAGAAGCTTACTAACATGGGTTTCTTTACCTGATACCTCAAAACCCTCAAACTAGCTCATGTAAATTTTTTCATCTAGATCTCCATGAAGGAAATTAGTTTTGACATCTAGTTGCTCAAGTTGAAGATCCTAATGTGCCACTAATACTAGAAGCACCCTGATTGAACTATGTCTAACTATAGGAGAGAATATCTCACTATAATCAACACCCTCTTTCTGACTAAACACACTTTCAACTAGATGTGTCATGAATTTTACACCACCAATAACTGAGGTATCTTATTTCTTCTTCAAAACTCATTTGCAAGAAACTATTTTTCTTCCTTTTGGTTTAGGTACAACAATTCAGGTGCCATTTTTATGAAGGGATTTAGTCTCTTCATTCATTGAAACTATGACTCAAATTCAAGATATTTAACTGTATCACTAAAAAATGATGGTTTAGGAATGTCAATTTCTTTGGCAACTTGTAGGGCATACCCTACAAATTTATCAAAGCTAAATCATAGAGGAGGACCTACATTTATCCTCCTAAGGCTATTCCTAGAAATACGGTAGAGAATAGACACTTCAGGTGCAAGTTCAAGATTAGGTGCAGGTTTAGGGAATATACACTTCAGGTGCAGATTTAGAATTTATAGACAAATTCATACATCCTTCCAGGAGCCACGGAATCATATTTTAACTCCACCTTAAGTTCAGATTGAAGAACTTCAAATAACTAGATAAAACTAGGCACTTGATTTAGGATGATACTTTAAATCAAAGGAAATACTCATATAAATGATCACTCTCCTTTAAGATGGTGACCAGACACATAAACCCTTGACTCCATCATCAAATCCTACAAATATTTTTTTTCTTACTTATGGTTTAAGCTTACCATCATTTACATATTGTAGGCAACATAGACAAATACTTTGAGACTGGAATAGTCTATAGGTTTACTATACCATACCTCAAATGGAATTTTGAAATCAATTTCACTATGTGGTGATCTATTTATTAGATGACTTACTATATTAACAACTTCATCACAAAACTCTTTGCCTAAGCCTGATTAAGAGAGCATACACCTAGTTATCTCCAATAGAGTTTAGTTTATTCTTTTAGAAATATCATATTGCTGAGGAGTGTCCCTAACTATTTTATGTCTAGCTATACCTTTGTCCTTACAGAATTCCTCAAATTCAGATGAACAAAATTTTATACCATTGTCTATTAGTAGTAGTTTAACCTTCTTAAGTGTTTAGTTTTTTTACTAAGCTAACCCACTTCCTAAACTTTCCAAAAGTTTCATTTTTTTTCATCATGAATACTCATAACATCCTGGATTAGTCAACTACTAAACATAAATAGAATCAGGCACCACCAAGAGACGAGTCCCTAGAAGGGCCCTAAAAATTAGCATGGATATAATCCAAAGTTCCTTTTGTGTTGTGTATTGATTTACCAAACTTAGTTCTATATTTCTTGCTAAAAATACAATGATCATAGAAATTTAGTTTACTAATTTTATGACCAACAAAAAGGTTAAGATCAGAAAGGATTTTCATACATTTTTCATCCATATGTACCATAATATAGTAAAATCAACTTCAACTTCTGGTGTAGACTCTTCAAATGTGATAGTAGTAGCCCCTGTCGCTATGGAACCCAATAGTTTGTATAGCATTTCACTCTTATACCCCTTCAGTATGATGTCATCTCCTTGATGAATATTCAGTATTTCATCACCGCCACTAAAGGTACATCTCCAATCATCCAAAATACTGAGGGAGATCAAATTCATTATCATTTTTAAAATGTGCATTTTATTTGATAGGAAGATGATTTGACCATCATATTTCATCAGCTTGACTATGTCGATTCAAAAAACCTTACATGGTTGGTTGTTGCCCATAATAGTCAAACCAGATTCATTCATATTGTACCTATTGAACCATTCTAAATATGTATTGATGTGAAAGGAAGCACCATTGTCTAGGATCTAGAAATTGGACCTTGAAACAGTAGCAGAGATGACCAGTACGAGGTTATCTTCCATCCATAACATCACATGTTATAGAAGTAGTAGGTGGAAGAATAGGCTGACATAGCTGAGCAGGTCTCATCTTCTTCCTTGGGCATATACTTTTCTAGTTCCCTTTCTATTAGTAGTAGTGACAAGTGTCACTCTCTGTGGACCTTTTCTGAAATTTATTCTTTTTTTCTTGAATGAAGTAGGTTGGAACTTTCTATTCATTACCACCATTCTAGTTGCCTGCTACTCAGGCCATTCAATAGTTGTCTTCTGCCTCATCTCTCAAAAGTGTAGAGTAGACCAAACATCCTCCAGAATAATTTTATCCTTCCCCACTTTCAATGATTTCACAAAGTTTTCATATGAAGCTAAAAGTGAGACAAGTAGCAGAAGTGTAGTATTCTCATCTTCAACCTTGTCATCTACACGTTTCACATCCATACGAATGTTGTTCAAATCATCTAAGTGCTTTTTAATAGAAGCTTATTCGTGAGTGACTCTTCATATACATCTACTCTAGATTGAGCCTCAAGCCTACATCAGTCTCCTCGTATGCTATCTCAACTATCACCTCATCAGCTAGGCTCAGGAGAATCATAGAGTGGGACTTCTCTTCACACCTTCATGCCTCAACCTCTATTATCCCAACAGTAGTGGTAGTAGCAGCGGCACTACAACCATTTACTAGAGGGCTACATATATCAAATTTCTTTAGATATACTTGCATTTTTATTTTCCGCATACTTAAAACTATTTTTTCCATTAAAGTCCTCAATAGTGGTGTTCAATGTTCCAGACATTTCAACAAAATTCATAGATTGCAAAATCAGAATAATAGTATTAGCAACAAAAATAGGAATTCATCAACATAACAGAAACTATAACATAACCAAATGCTCTAATACCAATTATTTGAATTTTCTATCTATGTATATATAATGATTATGTTGAATGTAACATAATCACTATATGGCTAGCTATGTCAATAAGAAACAAGAAAATATATAATACAACCATAACAAACATTAGTTTTAACATAGTTTACTAGTCATTCAGTATGACTAGCTATATTCACAAGAAAAGCACGTAGAATATGCAAATTTATTAATCCAAAATAGTTCAGTACATAATTGAGAGAGAGAGAGAGAGGAGAAGAATAGAGCACACATTTGCAATTATAGATACAACACACACACACACACATATATATAATAATTAGGGTTTTACAAATAATAGAAATGAGTTGGATATTCAGAGCAAAACTCCCAATATTATTTCAATGCCACGTATCCAATCTCTCAACATATTAGTACCTGCACCTATAAATAAAAAAAATAAAAAAATAAAGGGTTATAGATATAGAAAATAAAATAAATTATATTCTATGCCTTATATTGAGTAAGATTTATAAACATTTATATTATCATTTCTTTATCATGGTATGTGATATACATATTATAATATTAAATAAACTTCAATCTTGTGTTTGTAGAATTTATGCTAAGAAATTAAGGTAAAGAGAATCGCATATTGATGATGCTATGATTGATGTCAAGCTTGAAAAATATTTCAAATTTTAGTTTGAGAAATTTATCAGTATATCACTTATCATTCTTTCTTCTAATAAATAATATATCATAGTATTTAAGTTTAATTTTATTTTTATTTTTTTAGGTATATTTTCTATCATCAAATAAATGTAAAAGATAAATAAAAGATCTTGCAAAAAAGTCATTATGAAGTTTACAGATGTATCTTATAGATTATGTAAATAGATACAACTTTTAGACTTTGAAACATGGTTCAAAATATTGTTGAAATATATAGTAGTGTATGCATTAAGGGCTCTAAATCTACTACATATAATATTGACTTCATGGTCGATTGATTGAAATTATACACTTAGAGTATCTTGCTTTCCCTATTAAGAGAATAATTCTATTTAAGTGTGAATGGTTTGATCCTATTCCAAATTTGGGTACTAGAATTCATCATTAATACAATCTTGTTGATATGCACCATATTATCTTAAATATGAGCCACTTATTCTAGCAGTGCAAGTAGAATAAGTATTTTATACCACTTATCCGACCACAAGAAGAAATATTAGTGATTGGTGGGTTATTTGAAAAATAAAACCTATATTAGCAGTAGAAGTTATTGAAATAGATGTCATAGTAGCACCATTGCATGTACTTGCATTTCAAGATAATATTATTGAAATTCATCCAATTATTCAGTGGTAGATAATTGGCCTGAAAAATTAATTGATGAAGATGTAAACTATTTAAACATTAATGATGCACATGTTGAAGAAGATAATGAGAAAGAATTAATAGCATAATCAGATGAGGAAAAATATTAAGATTAAGATGATTTGTTTGAAATTTCCAATGATAAGTAGATATTTTTTGATTTTTATGTTAAGTTTTATTACTTATTTTGTAACTGTTATAATTTGTGTGTTTAATTAAAAAAATCACAAATATAAATGTGAATGTGTTTGTCATGATTTTTGCTTGGTATGACATATTCATTACATTTATTTCTTGTCTTTGCATTTTTTGATATTTATGAAAATTGAATTTGGTATGAGAGGTAACAATTCTAATGGCCGATGATCTCAATCCATGGGGATGGGTAGAGAAAGTCAACAAACAGTTCATGGAGTATAAATTTAATATTTATTTAATGACAACAACACTATAAATATTTTTCTACAATTACTTACATGTACAAAGAATACCATTAACATCACCCTATATTGACACACACATATTGTCTACCATTGACATTCCATCTTTGTCTCATTCTACACCAGCTGGTATTATTAACTTCATCCCACCTATCTTAAGAGATACATACATTGCTATTATAGTATCGACAATAGTTAGATATTCATAATCCATGATTTGCATACAAAGTTATGATAAAATCTTCATTTGGCCCCCTCTAAAAAATAAACTATATGTTTCTTACATTAATTTACTAATGCATAGATTATTAGATTTTCTTCTTTTCATTTGTAATTAATTTATTTTAGAATTGTGCCATTTGTTTAAAATATGATAATTTTTATTAATAACTAACTATGATTTTGCTACTGATCCAATATTATTATTCATAATTAAAATTATGTTTGCATTACTAAATTTTGGATAAATAATATAAATGAAGAAAACATGAACTTAGTAATAGAAGTATGCGTGGTTTTTGTTTATATGTTTATGTAAGTACTAATGTTAAATTATTTATAGTTTATTCATTCTGCTTCTCATATTATTAGAAATAATTTTAAGAAGAAACTAGTTGTAAAGGCTATAAAGTAGAGCAAATTTCATCAAATTTGAAAGAATATTATTGTGATGAATTTTAAGATTAAGTTTATAGTATGTAGTAAATTATCAAATTGTTCTATTATCAAAAATTATTAAAAAAGGCATCATAATATAATGGTTTTTTTTATAGAAAAAAATATAAATGGAATAATACTTTGTTGATCTTTATGAATAATACATAGAAACATGTGACTAGGATTAGATACAATGACAAGCTTGGAAAATAGAGAAAAAGTTTGGTAAAGATGCAAAGCAAAATCACTACAAAAAAAAAGTCCAAATAGCTTGGGAAATTTCCCTAGCTTTTATAAAGATTCCATCCATAAACTATAATAGTGATGGAATTATGACTGATATTATCCCAAGCTAAAGTGCTCGCAACAAAAAATTAACAAGAAAAAATATTTCTCTAGCAAATTTTTGAACGGCTGAAATTCCCTAGCTAATTATATATTTTTTCTTGCTAATTTTGATCGCAATTAAGAGAAGTAATTAATATATTTTGACTTAATATATATGGGAAATTCCCTAGCTAAATTAGCGATGTAAAAATCACTAGCTATTTTCATTTCATAGCTATTTTCACAATTTTATTTTGTTTCAAAAAATTTGATTACATCCTTTTAAATTTTTATATTAATAATGAATAAAAACATATACTGAAAACCATTTTTTATAATTAACAAAAATTCAAAGTACTATAAAAATTATCTGATACAATAGTTCAATAGTTAAAACAAAAACATAATATAGATATATAATCATTTAAAACTAAATCATCATCCTTATTATTAGCTGGTAGATTTGTGATAGGATCTTCTGCATGGGTACTCTACTGGTACTTGGTATGCTATTTGTCACATCAAGGCTACTAACTATGACTCCATATAGGTCATCTTCTCTTGCATTGCATTCTTCATTTCTTTTTTCTCGTCATTCACTTCTTTTATTTCTTGCATTTCTTCCTTCAAAAGGGTAATCTACTGATCCTTCTCTTTCATTTCTTGCATTTCCAAAAGAGTAATCTACTGATCATTCTTTTTCATTTCTTTCTCCATAAATACAAAATATTCATTTGTTTCCATTAATTGTTGCTCGACCACCTCTTCCACCACTACTATGACAGAGGAACTATATGCACGACTACTAGAATAAAAAGCTACTCTCTTCGAGCTGATGTTGTACACTCAATGCTTCTTCTGACATCCTATGGTCTCCAAATAGATAGGTTCATAGTAAATTGGTTGAAAATCCATAGAACACTCAACTGGCTGAGAAGTAGCTATCACACATTCCTCCACAAGGTCCTATGATAAAACAGAAAATAAATTACTGTGCAAGATTTAAATAAATTAAATCTAATATTTTTCATTTCACACTTAACTTTCAAAATTTACTGCAATAGTCATATAGTTTATTAATATAAGAGATACATACACCAATCATCCGAGACTTATTGTCAACAAACTGGCCATCCGCTTTCTTCACATCCATCATCCTGAAATTCTTATAAAAATTGGGATCTTGACTCAATTCTCCAGCCTAAAGTATATAATTATTAAGTCAAAAAATAACATATATTAGAAAATTTTAGCTACAATTATAAAACCATGCAAAGGTTTGAATTATTTGGGTTATTAGGCCAATTGCTAAATATTTAAATATTTTAAAGTTATAAAAGTAACCAAATCTCAAGCATGCTCAATGCTCAACTTTGACCTATCTATGTAGCGAGACATTCCTGTACCTGGTCCTGCAACCTCAGTCCATCAATTTTTGCTGGCTATCTCAAAATTTTTTTTCACTTTTAGCTCCTCCCAGTACTTAAGCCACTTTGGCAACTCATCCTCGAGTATAAAATCAAGCCTATCTTTTACATTCTTCAATTTATGGACAAAGTCTGAGTACTGTTCGGCAACTTTGCTCTCCCATGATGACTTTATCTATCTATTAAATTGGGGTGCCAATGAACATTGATTCTAAATATAAAAAATACACAAAAAATATATTAATAACAAGGATACCATTCTTTTATACTTGAATAGTAATCAACTTAATAGTTGAACTAATTAGATAATTAAATTGCAATAATTTTGTTTCTTTGTTTATACCTGAAAGTCATAAAAGTTAGTCTTTTTTGTCGATTCAGAAATTATCTTCCATGAGAATGCTTTGGAATCAACCATTTTCTTGAAAGACTTTATAATAATATCCGGACACTTGTGAGAGGTAATGAAATTGTAAAAATAAACATAAAATATTGAAAACAAGAAAATTATAACAATATATAAAAACAAAACCACTAACAGAGACATTATATTTTTTTTATTAAAGTAATATTTACATATATCTTATACCTTCCATCCATAATCTCTAGTCTAGCTTAGTACTGCTATTAGAGAAAGCAACAACTTTTGATGATGTCGATGGTACTATAAAAGGGGAATAAGTTCTGATGGTGTAGAATGTGGTGTAGAAGATGGTGATATATCAGAAGTGTGTGGAGGAGAGAGAATAGGTTGGGCCTTATATCTGATAAAGGTGATGGTGAAGGTGTCAATGATGGTGATGATTATGGTGATGTATGGATAGGGTGGGTATGAGATGGTACTGACTATGCAACAAGATGTAAAATACTAGATGAATCTCGTTCATGTATGTGTCCACGTCTACCTTCTCCATGCACACATCCATTATACGCCATCTACTGTACAAAAAGTAAATACATAAAACATATTATAGAGATATAATGAAAACAAAAATTGATATTGTGTGATGAACAGCCATGCATTTTAGAATAACACACACCAATAGATTGCAACAAAATATAAGAAGTATTTGAAACTATAATATTATAATACAATTATAAAAGTTTAATTATCAATATCACTATCATCCTCTAATGGATCTTCTAATATTTCTTTTGATTCTAGTGGAAGTTCCAACTCATCATCAGATAAAACATGATCATCTTCCATTTCTATTATACTACCATTTGAGTCACATAAATTTTCTGGATCTTCAACTACATGCATAGGCTCAATATTATTTATGTTATCTTCTTAAATACCAGTTCAATAGCTAAGTTTTCACTTCTTTGTCGAGATGTTGGTACTTGAATATTTGATCGAGCTTTGATTTTGTAAATGGCTGACCAGTCACTCTTATCACGAGATAAACTCGAATATATACCATAATATACATAAGAGTCTTGAACTATCATAATAAATGGCTCATATTTATTAAACCTGCATTTATGGTTAACATTTACTAGCTTATAATTCGAACAATCTTTGTACCCACATCTCGTGTAGGATTAAACCACTCACATTTTAATAATACAATCCTATTATTTTTGAGTCTAGGATACTCCAACTCAATAATTTCTACTAATTGACCATAATAATCACTCTCATCTACACTATAACTTGAGCCTTTAATACATACACCACTATTCATAGTTTTTTTAGAAGAACCATATCCTATTGTGTGAAATTTATATTCATTAACAAAATACCTAGGATAGGTTGTCACATATATAAATGGACCTTTATTTAGATTCTAGATGAATGTGTTGGTATTTCCATTTAGAGGATCATTTGTCTGTTGCATAAATTCAACAAATTCTGTTAAAAAGTGTAAGATACTAATAAATCTAATTATTCAAAAAATTAAGGCTTAATAATTCACACATAGTTCTTGAACTAATGGGCAAATTTAGTTTCTAGCATAGAATCGACTACATGGCTGGGAAAGGTTAGTTGCCTAAGTTTTAATTTCTCAACATTAACACTACACAAATATAAATAGAGGGACAATAATGAATATCAATTTTTAATTATTACAATTTAGGACAAAATTCTTCTATGATAAAATCTGCAACTATTTTGGGTATACATACTCAATATATGGTGCAACCTCCTGACAATTAAGTAAAACATAGCTCCATGTTACTTTGTACTCTTCATATAGAGGTGTCAAACGGGCCGGCCCGGCCCGGCTCGGCATGAGGCACGGCACGGTTCGGCCATGCCTGGGCCGGCCCGGCATGTTTTTTAACCGTGCCCAGGCCCGTGCCGTGCCCGGGTCAGGCACGAGCCTTGCCGTGCCGTGCCCCGGCACGGCACGCCGGCACGGTTTCTTCCCATGCCGGTTAGGCTTCACGCGGGCATGCCGCATGCGTGGCCGTGAGTCCGTGACCCAGACCAGACCCTCCCGAATTAAAGCCCGTGGGTCGGGTCATGAATGGACCCGAACCGCGGTCCCGAGTCCCGACCCAATCCCAACGGGAAAAAAAAAAATTTTAAATTTTGCTTGAATATCAGCCGTTGGATTCGACTCCAACGGCTAGGGGGCAGAATCCAACGGTTCTCGTGAATCTGCCCCCTAATTATATATAAAAAATTCAAAAAAATATTATAAAAAATATTTTTTTTAATAAAAAATTAATATCTTTAATCTGTAAATTCTACCCCCCTCCTTATTACAATTATGTTTTTCAAAAACATATAACCTCTCAAAACTTTATCTCTCTCACATAAACCGTGCATCTCTCTCTCGGGCCTCAGGATTTTGCTTTCGGCTTGGATTTTCGTGAAACTCGACTTGAGTTTTGAACATCAGAGCTTCCTGCGGTGCACCTTGCACGTGACTGACCTCATTGCTTTTACCGAGTACTTTATTTAACTTTTTTTTTACTTTCTCTCTCTAAATCTCTCTCTCTAGAAAAACTTAGGAAAGAATGACAAATACACCCGACACGTATTTAAATTTGGAAAATGAAAATGTTAGTGTTACACAGACGTCTGTGGCTGCTAAAACTTTGGTTTCTCCAGTCGTATCAACCCAAAGTTCTAAAAAACAAAAAACTAGGAAGACTTCTGTAGTTTGGACTCATTTTAAAATCATAACACAAAAAAATATTAGGGGTGAAGAACTAGAAATGGCACAGTGCAAATATTGTATGGGACTTTTAACATGCAAGAGTTCATGTGGGACTGGGCACCTTAAGAGGCATGCCGAATTATGCACCAAAAAACATGAACCATTAGATCCTAGGCAAACCCAACTTGGCACTACATTTTTTGAGACTGGATCGAATTCAGTCTCAAAGTTTACTCCCTTCGTATACTCCAGCGAGTTGGGTAGGGACGGCATGGACAGGCTCATCTCATTGATGGGTCTTCCAATCAGATTTTCGGAAGATCCGAGGGTGGTGCGCATCATGCAGACTTATTTTCAACCTTCCTATCGTAGGATTCCTAGGTCCACATCTAGAAGTGACATACTAAAGATATATAAGTTAGAAAAACAAAAAATTATTAAGGAATTTATGGCATATAGTGGAGTGGTGTCCGTGACGTCCGATATATGGACATGTCACGATGATTCTTCTTATGCATGTCTCACGAGTCATTATGTAGATTCTAACTGGACAATCAATAAAAAAATATTAGGATTCACTGAGATTTTTCATCCTCATGATGGCCCGGCCATTTTTGAGTGTATGATGAAAATATTTAGGGAATATAAAATTCAAAATAAAATTTTTAGTGTCACTTTTGATAATGCTGCGAATAATGGAGTAGCGATCAATATGTTTGTTAGGAATATTAGAGACGCACCATTAGGAGAGATCTTTCATGTCAGATGCATGTGTCACGTGATTAACCTGATCGTTCAAGCGGGTATGAAGGTGTGTTCCCCCGCGTTGGATAATATACTCAATGCACTAAAGTATATTCGCACTCCTCGCAGACTACAAGAGTTTGGTACTCTATGTTTGTCTGCGAATCTTAAGAAGAAGAAATTCCAATCGGATGTGAGACATCGTTGGAATTACACGTACCTGATGTTGGAATCATGTGTTGGATACGAACACGTGATATCTGACTACGTCAATAGTAAGAGCGACGAACTTATTATTGACGACATTGACTGGGCTTCAGGAATTTCATTTATGAAATTCCTGAAGATATTTTATGACACGACGAACATGTGTTCGTCGGTTTATACGCCCACCACTTGCATTGCACTCCGGTGCATATGCAACATTAGTAGCATGTTTAGGAAGTATCGAGCTGACCCGACGCTTAGGCATATGGTTACAGAGATGGAGAGCAAGTACTTGACGTACTGGTCCACAGTTCCATCTCTTTATTGCCTCGCTGCATGCATGGACCCTAGGGTTAAGGTGGAAGGGGTAGAAAATACCCTGACTTTCATTTCCTCGTGCATGAACCTGGAAGAGCCAACTGAAGGGTTCATTCACGAAAAGTTGACTGACCTATTCACATACTACGATACTAGGTATGGTGGTGGTGGTGGTGAGACTGTGATTACGGACATTGATACCTTGTTCGGAGATGATGATTATTCGATTCAGCTAGTGAGGGGGAAACGTAGGCGTGGACCATCACATAGGAGCGAGCTGTCTCGGTACTTAGATATCGATTACTACTCAATCCTGTCACATTCTGATACTAAGAATCTTGATTTATTACAGTGGTGGAAATCATATGAGTCCACCTATCCCGTGCTATCTAGGATGGCACGGGATCTACTGACTCCTCCGGTGTCGAGCGTAGCATCGGAGTCTGCTTTTTCTGTTGCAGTGAATGTGATTTCGGATAGGAGATCGATATTACGTTCAGATATGGTTGAGGCCTTGGCATGTTTGAAGGATTGGGAGGATTCGAGGTTTAGCATCCATGATCGTGCTGGAGCTGGGACTGGGACAGGCGCTAGAGTCGCATCCACATCCACTACGATGGCGGAGGAGTTGATCGCCGATGATGATGATCCATATGATACTGATCTTGATGTTGCGGCTGATGATTCTCATGATATGCTGTTTGACTATTGATAATGATCTGTTGTTTTTTTTTCGATGTTTTTTTATTCATTGTATTTGTATGCTTTGTTTGTATGTTGTGTTGAAAATTATATTTGTTTTGTTCGGACCATCGGTTTCAAATGCATGATTGGTAATTTTTCATTTGTGTTGTTTTATTTTTTTTTACTTTTTATTTATACTAACATAATGTATTGCTTTATTTGTTTTACGATGTAAATTGTATTTTAAAAATTAATAACTTTAATATATAATTAATAAATATAATTAAAGCTAAACTAATTTGAATTTGATAAAAAAAATACTTTTCAAAATTTTGTTTTTTTATTTAATTTTAAAATAAAAAAATTAAATATATTAAAGTTTAATTTTAAAAAATAAAAAATACCCTGGCCTGTATGGCCAGGCCGGGCCCTCCTAAAGTTAAACCATGCCGTGCCGTGCCCGGCACGGTACAGGACCAGTGCCGTGCCCGGCACGGCACGGTAGCACGACCGTGCCGCTATAAAACGGGCTGGCCCGTTTGACACCTCTATCTTCATATATCATATGTCTTTTCTTTCCTCTTCCAAATGCTCTTCCAGGATGCTTGAAGATAGATAGCTTGTCCTCACATTCATCTTCTGTCAACACACAACCATCATCATTTTGTAGCACATTTCTATGCTTTGTATTGACATGATCCTCAAAATAATAAGAACAAAAAGAATATTAAATATTATACTAAATATGAATTATAAATTGAACCTTCAACTTTTGTCTTGTTTCTAATATTCAATGTCAACTTATGAAGATACCTACAATCATTATGTCAGGTTTAATGAAATCAAATTACAATATAAATTTATTTTTGAAATAATAAAACAGACCTACTTATATTTATTTACCTTTCAAAAGAATACATCCACATGTATTGCACTAACCCAGCTACCCTTGCTTTATAAGCCAAATGGACCAAAAATTGCTCCATTGAGTCAAAAAAGCTCAGTGGGAATTTCCGTTCAAGCTTGAAAAGAATGAGAGATATGTCATTTTCCAGTCTCACCATATCATCTGGTTTGATTGTGGTTGAGGTTAGCTATTTGAAGAACAAACTAAGTTTTGTAAAGACCTTCCAAACATTTAGGGGAAGTATTTTACGGAAAGCAATTGATATTAATCTCTGCATAAATACATAACAGTCATGATTTTTCATTCTAAATAACTTAAGCTTCTTCATATCCACACATCTACTCATATTTGACACATATCTATTAGGAAAATTCAAATTTTTAACTCATTCACATAATGTCTATTTTGCCTTCTTATCAGGTGTGTAACAAGCTTTAGGTATTTTTTTGTAGCCTCATTTCAATTCAAGATGCCGACAGTAATCATTCAACTCTTGTCTTAATTTTAAAGTTTCCTTTGTTTTCCATCTACATTTAGGATAGTGTTGAAAACATTTTCAAACATATTTTTTTATGCATTACTTCCAAGTTATGACAAATTAAATTGGAGCTCCAATAGGGCATGTCCCAAAAAATACTTCGTTTCCTCAAGCTAAATGTTTTGCATATTGGTCCATTAGTTCCAGTAGCATCCATTTCAGTTACCTTCTTCAGACCCAAATTCTGAATCTCTGTCAAGATATCATCTCCTGGATGAATAGCTGGTGGAACTATTATCACTACTTTATTTTTTCGAAATACAGTTCTATTTCTATGTAATGGATGATTTGTAGGTAGAAATCTTCGATGGTTACCAAACCACAACTGTTTACCACTGAATTTGAGAGTAAAAGCATTAGAGTTGTCCATTTAATATGGCGATGCTAACCATCCTATAGTATCCAACCATACAACATTGAATATGCAAGAAAATTACTTACCGACCACATAAGGGCCACTCGCATAATGAAATTCTGCTTCTTTGAAATGTCATATGTATTCATGCTGATATTCCACAAATGATTCAACTTTGCTATAAAAGGCTGTAAGAAAATATCCAACATGTCTTTTGGATTTTTTTAGCCTTAGAACCAATATTGATAGAAACATATATTGCTCATTCATACACAACCATGGAAACAAATTATAAGGTGCCACTATCACTGGCCATGTGGAATATTATTGTCCAAATTTACCAAATGGCTAAAAACCATCAGTGTAGAGACTCAATCTCACATTTGACTTTCAGCAACAAAATCTTGATGTATATGATTAAAATACTTCCAAGCAAGTAAATCTGATGAATGATGCATCACCTCTTATTCAACCTCATGCTCAGAATGCCACCTCATATCATGTATTATAGTATTTGATGCATATTGTCTCTACAATCAAGGAATTAAAGGAAAGTAATACAACTTATTATAATCAATTTTTGTCTTCTATCACATTTCTATAACACAATGTGCCTTCTTAAATCGAGGATGATCACAAAAATTACAGCTAATTAAGTCACGATCACCACCCCAATATAACATACATCCATTGAAATAATAATCAATTTTGTCCACTAGTATACCCATACAGAGTAGTAACTTCTTAGTGCTGTAAAAGTTGTTAGTGACCAAATTATTATTTGAAACAATCTCTTTCATTAGTTCTATCACCTTATTAAATAATTCTCAAACATATGATTTTCTAACTTCATGCTCATAAGTCTAGCCACAATTGAAAATTGTGAATGCATTTTATAACCATGCCACAGCTCATTATCTACAGTTTTAAGCATATCATAAAATTTTTAAGCTTCGGGATTATGTGGTTCATCCATATAAATAATATTAAAGTACCAACAACTTCCATGACTATTCTATGGTATGTGTTTGATGTTTCTTCACTACATACATACAATTTAGTACCATCATTTTGGTCACTATCCACAACCATTATACTTTCTTTATGATAAATCCAAACAAAATAATTCGGTATAAAGTTATATTTAGCCACATGGTATTTAATAGTGTTTACATCACGAAAAGACATATTCTGACACTTGTGGTTATTACATGGATGCTTTATTTTATCTCTATCCATCCATCTTGATTGACTACAAGCAAAGTTGATGAATTTTTCTAGCTCACTCAAGTATTCTTTATTCAGAATTTCATTCATAATTCTTTTGTACATCTATTGATGATCTGAACTCATTTTGCCCTGTTATATCTACAAATAATTATGCGCAATCATATAATTCAATCATTCAAACTATGATTTTAAGTTTCTTTTAATTAATTTCTATTAATTCAAGTTAATTATTACATGTCATTTTTATCACTCCATATATTCATTTCAAAGGTAAGAAATATCTATATCCCAGAATAATAGATAGTTTATCCATACTTGCAGAGAAATTTCAACAACATTTTCCCCTAATTCTCCGAGTGAGTGATACTGAATATCCATATATGCACTCGAAGAATGAGAGGGATAAATGATATTGTATAATCCTATATATATATATATATATATGCCTTGTACATTAATTTTTTAATATTTGTTTTGTCAATAGGAAAATGAAAAACTATTTTTAAATTTTTATTTTTCTAATCTTGTTAACTAATTAATCTTATTTTCTATTATGTGTTTGCCATTAAAGACCAAATTATTTACCACTATACCTTATTTAGTTTGAATAATAATACTAAATGAAACATACAATGATTTCAAATAATACTATTAATTAAAGAAAATTACTTATAGATGAATATACAAAGATAAAATATTGTCAATATCTAAGCAATGTATTTGCAAGATCTACATGAAAAAATAAAGCATTTATTAGCATGCTTAAGGTGAAAAGATATCAGACTATTGCTAGATGAAGAGTGTATGCCTCTTCCAATGCACCAATTAAAGCCACGCAAAAAGACAAAAATTAGGATAACACAAGAACCAAGTAAAATGATAAGATAAAGGGAAGCAAAAAAAAAAGGAATTACAAGTTTGAAGGACTAATCTTCTCACTTTTCAATGAAGATCAAAGATCAAAATTTCAATCATTTTTCCTCATATTAGCAACCAGAAAATTAAGGACCAAAGTAACTAAAGCAAAAATAAAAAATAAATTAAACTTACCACAAGAAAATGAAGGAGTAATTGAATTAAGTCCACTCAAAATTTTAGCAACTGGGATCCAACTCAATCTTTGAATTTAAAAATAAAAAGGCAAGGAAAATTAAATGGGGTGAAGATCCAATTCACAGAACTCTTGGAAAATGAATTCATGAAAAATTCAAACATAAACAATAATAGATTTGGACTAGAAACATATCATAGAAAGTATTAAACTAGAAAACATAGATTCCTAGCATGAAGATCCGATGTGAAGCAGCCTGCAATTATAGATTCCTAACATTACAGATATGGATTGATTAGAGATATGAACAATTATAAACATGAACATAAATATATTTTGTGCAAAACTACAATCAAAAGATAGTTTGCCAAAGAAAATTGACTAAGATAAGAAGAATGAGAATTAAGTAAAACTAGTTGACTATAGAGCTCTTAGTATGTCTGTCACATCCTATATTAAGTTTACTAACAAGATACAGGTTAGAAATGGATGAATATAATCTCGTAAAACAAAAACTTAATATTCAAGAGGCACATGACTAAAACACCAAGAGTAAAGGTCAATGATATGCATAAATAAATAGTTAATTGAAGTAGCAGCCTAAGGACACACTATCATATGAACTAAAGAACTGCCAAAAAATAGCAATGCAAAAGAAACTATTTAAAAGAAAAAAATACCAAAAAATTACACAAGCATGGTAAAAAGACAATTGAGAGGAAAATAAATGTCAGAATAAGGATTTATTGAGAATACATGTTTCCGAAAAGAATTACATCAAATGGTTAAAATCACCTGAAAAAAAAAGAAACAATCTAAAGGACACGAGAATACGAGCATTAAACAAAAAAGAAAACTAAAGGGCTGATCAAAAAATTAGTATAATTCAAACTTATATCAATATTCAAACTTATTAATTTAGCAATTTAAATTTAAATTTATCTAAATATTTTAGCAATTTACTTAAAGATTATTTACAAACACATCAATTCAAACTTAAACGATACGAAAGATGACAACTTATAATTTAGCAAAAAATATAGATACGACCTTCACTTATAACTTTTGCTGATTAGATATTTAACTAAGAATTTTGTTTTTTTTTTTTTGTATTAAAAGGCCTATTTTCATTTATATGATGATTGTTAGCTCACATAATATGTTATTTTCAATTTAATATTTTATGAGCATACTGAATACATAAAAGTATATTATTTTATCGAATAAAAGATTAAAAGAACTACATTTTGGTAAGAGCAGCACAAGAGGGCTATTTTTCACAATGTCGAAATAGTCAACGAGCAAATCAACCAACATGGCCATATTCCTTTTTTTAAAGATTCTAAAACAGATTAATTAATTTCATCAAACAATAACATGACTATAATTACAAAAAAAAATTATAAATTCATTTAATATACTCATATTTTAATGTTACACAAAAACAAAATGTTGCAAATATATAAATGACAAAAAAAATAGGACACACAAAAATACAAACAAAAAACTTTACATACATGTGTGTGTGTGCGCGCGCATGTGTATCATATATTCAAGAGTATCATCAAATGCACAAAAATATTTATTAATACTTGCTAAATCTAAAATAGATGAAAAGAATAAAAAAACAAAAAAGGAAAAGAAAAAATAGAAAAAAATAGAAAAAATAGAAAAAATAGAAAAAATAGAAAAAATAGAAAAAAAGAGAAAAGAGAGAAAAAATATAAAAAAGATAAAAAGATAAAAAAGAGAAAAAAGAGAAAAAAAGAGAAAAAAAGAGAAAAAAAGAGAAAAAAAAGAAAAAAAAAAGAAAGAGAGAAAGAAAGAAAAAAAATAAAAAAAATAAAAAAAAATAAAAAAATAAAAAAAATAAAAAAAATAAAAAAAATAAAAAAAATAAAAAAAATAAAAAAAAAAAGAAAAAAAGAAAAACAAAAGAAAAACAAATAAAAAAAGAAAAACAAATAAAAACAAATAAAAGCAAATAAATAAAAGAAAAACAAATAAAAAAACAAATAAAAAAAACAAATAAAAACAAATAAGAACAAATAAAAATCAAATAAAAATACTTGAAATAAAACTTAATCATATCATGCATGAATGATACATTTTGACTGTTTATCATTAATCTTTTATTGCTAAATATTGAATTTAACAAAAAATAAACTATTAGAATAACATTAAATATAAAATATCGCACCAATATTATAGATATTTCTTCATATGGAGATTTAGATCTAATAAATAATTTTAATTAAAATACTATAATTTGATATTTTGATTCTAAGTAATAATCTCGGAATCAACATTAGAAATCTGATCAAATTTTTGAAAGTCATTATTAAATGTCGTGATTCATCTTGTTTGATTTTTTTAAATTTCATTTAGTTGTACAATATAATTTTTGATAATTTCTAATATTTTTTAAGTGTGACAAATAAATTGGCAAGTTTATTGTGTATTGAAGTATATTAAAACACATGTTTCATTGTAAACAATAAATCATTTGCATGTAAAGAAAGAATAGACTGCACTAAATAAGCAACTTTACATTCACCACATACCTACTACTTTGGATATATATACTATATACACATTTTTTAAAAAACAAAAGAGTATACTCAATTACTAATAAAATTATCTATCATTTTACTGAAGTGAACATTTTATAATGATGACATATTTACTTATTATAAATGTATACATGAAAGAAGTCACCATGCATGACCATGTGCTTTGAGAATGCATGGTATCTAATAAAATAAATGAGAAATTTTTGTACTATGTTTGTTCCCCTGCTTACAATAATGTATAGTTTTACTTGGGTTCTTAGTCTTCTACACCCCCCCATTTCTCCATCAAGTGTGCTTTGATTCAACATGCCAATATAATTGATTTATAAAGCATATTGTGGAAGAGCATGTCTGTATTTTCTATAAAGTTTAGATAGATATAATAATGACTTAGTGTAGTAACGTTTTTCAATAGTACTATTAAACCATAAATAATATCATCCCAATTAAATTAATTAAAGCATCTACAATCTAAACAGAATTGAATTACTATGGAATTTATTGGGTATCAAATTAAAGACAAGAAAATTTGATTTATTAAGAAAAATAACTGAAGTATATTGATACATATGTTTCATTGTAAACGATAAATCATTTGCATGTAAAGCAAACATATAATACACTAAATAAGCAAATTTATATGCACCACACATCTACTACTTTGGATATATATTATATGCACATTTTTTTTTCAAAAATACAAGGGTATACTCTATTACTAATCAAATTATCTAGCATATTACTAAAGTGAATATTATATAATGGTGGCATAATTACTTATTATAAATGTATACACGAAAGAAGTCACCATGCATAGCTAGTGTGCCTTGAGAATGCATGGTATCTAAAAATACATATTGAGAAATTTCTATACTTGGTTTGTTCCCCTACTTACAATAATGTAGAATCAAGTGTGCTTTGATTCTACATGCCACTATTATAGATTTGTAAAGCAAAATGTGAGAGAGCTTGTCTGCATTTTTTATAAAGTTTAGATAGATATAATAATGACTTAGTGTAGTGACTTTTTTTCAATAATACTATTAAACCATAGTTAATATCAGCCCAATTAAATTTATTAACTTTATTGGGTACCTAATTAATGACCAAAAAAATTTGATTTATTAAGAAAAATAACTAAACAGAATTCATCATCATCCACCAACAAAAATTACTCCCTCAACAAATTATCAACATGAGCAATGATAACAAAGTGAAAGGTTATGGTTAAGTTGTACCATAGAAACCTGATTAGTAGATATATTTCCACATGTTTTTCATATTCTTCTTCTCCACAGAACAAAAATTAATCATTAAAAGAGTTTCACACTATAACCACATAAACCTGATTAGTTTCACACTAAACAGAATTCTCCTCTTATTATTATTTTCTTCGTCCTCTTTTACTATTCTTCTTTGCATTTCAGAGCTAGCATACTTTCTGTTGATTTGAAACTATTAAACCTTACAAAAATTAAACATTAAATGAAAAAAAGTTCACACTACCAATTTATTGTTAACACACCAGAACTAAACAAAAAAACACCATTTAGCTCACTGTCAATTGTAAATTTACAAAATTCATTACTAATTTCTTATGAAATAATAATGAAAATAAACAAAAAGAACACACACACACACATAGAGAGAGAGAGAGAGAGATGTTTATTTAGTATGGTCCTTCGAAATGACACTGCGACAGCAGTGTGTTCTGAGAGACGAAGGGTTTTCAGAAGTGAACAAACCTAATTAAGTAGAGACAGACATAAGGGTAAGAGACGGATCAGAGACAGAACAAAATGAAAACTAAAATAATTTTATATTTAACCATTAATTATATTATTTCATAAATAAATAAATTTATGATTAATAGTTTATGAAATTTTAATGGTTATTTTTTGTAATGTTATTTATAAATTAATGAAATAAATTTCAGAAATAAAAAAATTAATTAATTGTTATAACAATGGAGAAACAAAATCATATTACTAATAACTATGAAAACTATTAAATGGTAATCAAATTTTCATATTATTTCATTTATTAATAAAACCATATTATTTCATATAATCATAAATAAATTATATAGATGTATAACCAAACAAAATTTATAACAACTTAATTTAATACAAAATAAATAATAACCAAGTTAATAATGAATAAGTAACATATCAATAACATTTAATATTTTTTATAATTTATGGATAAATTTATAATATTAATTCATAAATAAAAAAATAATATGAAAATATAAAAACGTATTTTATATATATATATATATTTATTTATTTATTTATTTATTTATTTATTTATTATTAATATTTATATTTATTAATTAATTTATAGTTATTATTTTTATAAATCAATATATTTTAATGAATATAGTATGAAATAAATTTATAGGCATAAATATTCATATTATTTGATATAATTTATAATTTATAAAAATCCTAAAAAATTTAAAGTGAGAAGATCATAAAAAAATATATATTTATTATTTTAATAATAACAAAATATAAAAAAGTAATATTAGAGATTTTACTTAATGGTTTAATTCTTATAAATCTAAGTAGGGGCAAAAATAAAACTTGAATTAAAATCAACTTAGAGTCAATTTGGTAGTACTTTTCAAAAGTATTAATAGGGCTAAAAATAATTTTATGTATTTTTAGGACAAAAAAATAGCATTAGTAATATTTTTAAAAACTTTTTTTAACCCTAAAAAAATACTAGAAGTATACTTTTAATGAGTACTTGAATATTATTTTAATATAACTCGTCAAAAATTTTTGGATGTAATTAAAACATCTATTTATTTATCCATAAATTTCAATTTATTTTTTTAAAATTTTATGAAAAATATGATTTTTTTAATTCAAATAATTCAAATCTTTTAGTAACTATTTTTTTTAAAGATTCCTATAATCATTAAAATAATTTTTTTTTAGTTTTATTAATATAAATATTTACTTGTTTATTTGTTAATTCATATTTTTTGTAAATATTTTTTTTTATAATCATATAAATAAGGATTTTAAGTTTTTATTAATACAAATGTTTATGTATGTTTATTTTATAATTCAAATATTTTTAAAAAAATATATAATTATAGAATTAATTATTTAATGTATTTATTAATACAAGTATTTAAATATCTTCATTAATTAATTCAAATAATATTTTATAAATATTTTTAAAATTTTATAATCATAAAAATAGTTATTTTTGGCTTTATTAAAATAAAGTTTTTATTTGTATTTATATATTTTTATAATTATTTATTTCTAATATCTTATTTTTATAATTATATGAAGAGAAAGTGCCTTTCAAGAATCCCTCATCTATAGACTATGACAGATCTTTAATATACAAAATTACATCAAATTATTAAAACATAAATTATATGAAACAAAACAAAAAATAATATAATATAGACTTAACGATGAAAATAATCCTGAGCTAAATAGCTAGGGAAAGATCTTTAGCTAAATGCATATATTTTGTTAAAATAACAATTTAAGGACTAATCCCTTGATATAAATATAAATTTGTAAAAAAATATTTTCAGATCATAATTTAGTGGTGGATTTTTTCTTGAGCTAATTAGCTATGGAAAATCCGTCTCTAAAATTATTGCTAAATTTCCTGTAATATATTTGCACCAAAATCAATGACAATATTAGCTAGGGACATTTTTCCATCAAAAATTTATGTCTCTAATCCATCACAAATCCTTCACAAATTTATCATTAAATCTAGAATCAAACATCTATTGTTATTCCATTGCTAATCCATCGCAAATTAGCTAGGGATTATTTCCCTAGCTATATTTCTATAACTAAGCTGATAATTTCTTGTAGTGAATAGTATTCCTCTAAATATTTAGATAAAATAGTGAGAATGCTATAATAGTAAAGAGTTCAATGTCTTGTCCTATATGACATCACAAAATCATCAATCAAAGAAAATAGGTGAAGGATCAAGACCTTCCAAACATATTGGTCATTCCAAAATGACTTACCAACATTCTTTAGATTTGGTAATAGCCTCATTCCTATTTTATTTTGATGTTAATTTTATGAATACAAACAATAATAAATTAATGATAATGTTTCGTGTACATCATTGTTTAATATTATATATTTTTAGAAGGCTTAGTTGGGACATCCACCAACAATATTTGAGGTGTTCAAGTATATGTACAAGAAGAAGACTGGATTATTTGTAGATAAACAGTCAAATAATATTAATGCAAGTTTCTCATTTTCTACTTTCAATGTGTTATGTAAATTATAATATGTTAAAGAAGAAAATATTAAAAAATAAAATTTTTTGTAACTACGACAATTAATTTTTCATGTAAAGTATCTTTTTTTTATTAATAGTAATGATGAGTTATAATATATGGACTCCATAACTATAATGGCTGACTTCAATTTTATCATAATATTTCATATGTTGTTGATAGTTTGATGTGTTGGTTTTAATTTTATTTCAATATAGTACTAGTGAGTTATATTGTATTATATAATTGTCGGAAGCTATGAAGAGTATGTTTGTCATTGCTTCTCAAGTAACAAATCATTCTATAGAGGCTCTAGAGATTATTGTTGATTTGTTGTGCATATTTACCTTCTGGCCATTGTAGTTAAGCCAAATAATGATGAGTGTATAGTCTTGGTACCAATACATTTATATTTTATCCATGTTCTATTTGAAGCATTTCTTTTGTATCTTTCAATTATAATAATTTCTTTGATGAATAATTGCGAGAGGAGATGTGGAAAATTCAAGATAATTTGTAAAGAACAAAAATGAGAAGATTCAAAAATGAGAAGATAATTTGATGAAATAGAACAGGAGGTTTTGAATATAAAGAAAATTATGTGCAAATTAGTAGAGGATCTTTTTTTTTCTTCTTTCTGAAAAATATCCATCTAGATCTCTAGAGGAGAATACTCATATCAACAATGAGTCTTGGTTGTTTGTTATCTTGTTTATGGCATTTTTGCAAGGAACTTCATTGTGCTAAACTTGTACTTGTGTTCCTGTTATTGAATGTAATATATCTGCAATGCAGATGGTTAACCTTTGATATTTATTATATGATGTTATATATTTTAGTCGATCTTATGTGAATATTATTGGATAAAGTATGTGCAAAAAAAAAACCGAATTGTAGGGAATATGGTTTTTGTATGCATATGTAAATGATATAAAGCATACAAAAACTACAAAAAATGAAATATATTCTTGTTATAGAAATAAAAAATGGAAAATGGCATTTTAATTCTAAATCTAATTTAGAAATGGAAATAGCATTTACATTCCATTGCTATTTTAGTGTGGGATTAGAAACAATAATGGTGAATTTGATTCCATTGCTATATTTAGTAATAAAAATGTTCTATCGTACCAATTAGAAATGTCCGCACATAATGTCCATTCTAAAATTTAGAATGGAGTCTTTTAGAAACGAAATTTTTCAATTTCTAATTAGGTCTCTAATTATAGATTGCAATTGAATTAGAAATAGATTTGGCCCTTTTCTTATTTGTTTATTTCTTGTAGTGATATATACAATCTATATATTCTGTATCTACATTATATATTCATAATATGTATGTATATAGAAATACACATACACATAGAATATATTATGTTTATATATCCATTATATATTGTGCATATATATGCATTCAAAATCTTTTTTGAATATATATATATATATATATATATATATATATATATATATATATATTTATTTATTTATTTATTTGAAATATTTATATTCTAACATGTATAAAGTTTAATGCTGACATGTTTTTTTTGTAATACTTGAATGGTGATGTGTATTTTTTAAATGCTAACTTGAATGGGAGATGGATATTTTGAGGTTGATGGATTTAATGTTCAAGTCATAAATATATTTTAATTTGTACATCAAATTATGAAAAGAATTTTTCCAAAAAATTAATATTTTAAATTTGAAATACTCAAACATAATTTTTCTTTTTTTTTAATTATCAAAGTTTATGCTAGCCTATAATTTTTTTATGGGGAATATAATATTTAATAATTGAGAGCTCACTTCAGGATGAATAAGTATTTTTGGTAATGTTAAAATAAAAAAAGTTCATGAATTTTTTCTAAAAGAAAAAAATATATATAAGAATTGCCTAAAATATTCATATATGAATGTATTTTTCTGAAAAAAGTTCAGGCATTTTATTTAAAAAAATTATGTGAGCAAATATATTATGTTGGATGAGCACATATTTTATGTTGGATGAGCAAATATTTTATGTTGGGCGAGCAAATATTTTATGCATCATGCATTTAGGCCTATCTAGGTCTTTGCTTTAGGAAATTAGTTTGGGCCAACCATGTCCATTTTACTAGAGCTACACAATCTAGTTTCATTGAGTCAGACATCACATATTATTAGATATTGATTTCAATTGCATTGAATACTCATTGGTAAAACTTTAATTCTGACAAAAAACAAGGTTTAGAAAAGGTAAACATCAATAAGAATTTTAACAATAAGAATTTTAACAACAAAAAATACCATCTCAATTCTTTGATGAACACTTTTTTAGGATCTATATTATTAAAAAAAATGGAAACATAAAATATGTGATCTATTATAATGATTGAATAAAAAATAGAAACATAAAAAACTTGATCTATTGTCGTGTCAATATATTGCATAATACTAAAAGGTCAAAAAAATTGAACATTCATGAAAATGTAAGGTAATTGTATTGCCCTCAAGATCTTGTCTTGGGTTCATTGGATCTTCGTTGGCTCACCATTAAGGTGACATAAAATTTCAAAGCTAGGATTAAATTCTTGATGCATTTACACCAGGATTACTTATTATGATCTACATAAGTGAGAACAACTACAACTATACATGGAGGAGATAGAGTGGCAAAGAAAGAACACACAAATAAATTCATTCAACAACTCTTTATTTATGTTCTTTTCACACATATGCAAATAGATTCTGACACAATCTCTTGTTCTCTTACAAATTTTAAACATAATCTCATGTTCACTTAATGACTATGAAATCAGTCTCTTATGTGCAATACAACTACTAATCACTTAAATATAAATGTGAATATAAGTAAGCATAGTTGTGACAATATATTCAACATCTTGACACTAAGTTTCAGTCATAAATATAACCAATACAATAATTCGATGCCTAGATAACAAATAGAGTCATAAAAACATATTCCATGTCACACAACCACTTCAGTCATGACAATATATTTCAAATTCATGAAACCATAATAGTCATGATATATATTTCATATCATAATAATAACTTGAGTCATTACCCCAAAGAACAAGGTCATGGCTTTCACAAGTTATATAAAGTATTGAGATAGTCATGAGGTAGAAGTACCCCATCCCACTTCAACATGTAACGATGCCTATTTTCCAGGTTGTAACTTTTACTTCCATTGTAGCTTTGTTCTAGGATTCTATGATAGAGTACTTGGCTCATCCTCAAATATTACAAGATATCAATTTACTTTATTCATGTATTGAATACCATATTCTTTAATAAATGAATAATACTTTGAATGTTAAATATGAGATTCATCTTTGTCTACACAAAAAAAAAATGATTTGAACATAGGTTTCCAATTCAAATAGCTTCTTTGCATTTTTGAGGATGAGCCACGTACTCTATCTTAGTTTATGACAATGTTATGACAAACTATTATTTGCTCAACCAACTTACCAATCCAGCATACCAGCTAAATATGAATAAACATGTGGATCTCCTGGCATCCATATTTCTACCCCAATCAGTATCTACAACACCAATAAGTTCAAAAGTATTTTCAATAATTATCTCTACCAAATACAAAACAAAATCACAAGTCTCATGAAGATACATGCGCACTCGCTTTGGTGCATTCAAGTGCTACCTTCTTGGATTGGCCATAAATTTGCTAAGAACTCTCACTACAAGTGAAATTTTAGGTCTTGTGCACACTATATCATACATCAAACTTCCAAAAATACTAGCATGTAGAGAAAGGCTCATTTCAATCCTTTGATCTCATGTTAATGGGCAATGTTCTTTTGACAAATATAAACCATGAAGCATGGGAGTACTAACTAATTTGTAGTTAGACATGTTAAACTTCCAAACTACTCCATCGATATACTTTAGCTGTCTAAGAAACAATAGCATATTTGATCTATCCCTTTCAATTTGAATTCTCAAAATTCTCTTATTTTCTTGAAGTTTATCATGTCAATCTTTTTTGCAAGTTATTTTTTTATATTATGGATCATCTTCTTGTTATTTCTAACTAGTAATATATCATTCTAATACAGATTAAGGAACACAAAATCAATGTCTAACTTCATTATGTATACACAATGTTCAGCTTTGCTTCTGCTAAATCTCAACTGAAGGATATTGGCACCAAATTTATAGTATCAAATCTTAGGAGATTACTTCAGACCACATATGGATTTCTCTAGCTTACACTCCAAATTCTTTTTGCCTTCAACCTCAAACCCTTCAAGTTTCCATATGTATATCTCTTCTTTCTAGTCACTATGAAGAAAGTTTGTCTTCCCATCTAGTTACTACACATCTAAATCATATCAAGCTAATACGGCCACCTTAATAAATGTCATTATGGTCACTAGGGAAAAGAATTTATCGTAGTCTACTCCCCCAATATGAGAGTATTCCTTGGCCATCAATAATACCTTGTACTTCTCAAGATTATTTTCATTGTTGATCTTTCATTTGAACACCCACTTGCACCATATTGCTCTTTGGCCTTTGGGTATCTCGACAAGTTTTCAAGTGTTATTGTCCACAGAAGATTTCATCTCTTTCTCCTTGGCTTGCTCCAACTATTTTGATTTCTCATAGGCTATAGCCTCCTCTATAGTATTCAAATCATCTTTTATAAAAATAAGTGTATGGTACGCACTATCTACACACCTCATTGGTTAGTTTTTGACCCTTTTAGACCTTCTTAGTGTAGATGTAGACTTCATAGCTTTCTCATCAGACCTGCCATGTATTGATGAAACTGAATCGGCACTATTCATTTATTCTTTAGGATTTTGAGTTGACTTTAGCATTTATTACTAGAACATTATTAGAAGCATGATGCCATGATGCCATGATTCCATATCATGACCTCATTTCTTCATGTTACCCTTTGATAAAAGTTGTGACCCCCAAGTTTCATGTCACAATGTTGAGTGTCATGGCTACCAAGTTTCTACTTGGAATCCTTGAACATGACATCTCTAGAATAAATGATTATTCTAGTTTTGTAGGTTACATAGCTTGTTGCTTTTGATTCCTCCCTTATACCCAATGAACATGCACTCTATAGATTTGAAATCTAGTTTATTCCTCTTCTCTCTTGGTATAGATACAAATGCATCACAATCAGAGACTCAGAGATAAGACTCTTTGTTTTCTCATACAACACCTTGAATGGAGTCTACTCATACAGAGCAGATGTGGGAGATTCATTCTTTAGGTATCACACTATGTCAATAGCTTCTACCTAAAATTTTGGCTTCAAGCTTGCTTCACTTCTCTTTCACTTCATCTTATCTAGTAGTGTTATATTTAGTCTTTCAATTGAATATTTTGTTGGGGGTGTTATTCTGAATGTGTTCTACCTTGTAATTTCTTACACAGCTAAATATGTCAAGTGGGGTTAGGTAGCCTAGGCATGAACAAGGCATGACCCGAATTAGTTTTTCTAGCTAATAATGACATAGACTAGAACCTTGCCTGGACTAGGATTGTGTCAGCAAGAGGCATGGCTCATGACATGCTAAGCTGGGGCAAGTAAATCCTCATATCAGGTCAGGCATAATTCACATGCTTGGCCCATTAGCATGGCCCAGAGGCATGTGACTCGTGACTAGGCATGAGAAGAAATGGGAATCCCCAAATAGTTGGGACAAATCAAGCCTCATGTTAGGTCAGGTCATGAACTCATGAAGCATCAACTAATTTTTTTTTAAATGGGAATCCCCAAATGGCTACCTATTACTTTTTCAAGTAATGGAAGGAAACATGGAAAGTGATAGGCAAAACTTATTGCTTTTTTATGTTGGCTAACATTAAAAAAAATAATTTTAAAATTATGTAGCTATCAGATTTGTGTCCAATGGTTGTAGGCAAAATCTAATAGTTGTGTGATTTCTTCCCATTTAAAATAAAAAATATATATATATTATTTTAATATAAAAAATTACTTTAAATAGAGAATATAATTTTTTTCAATTTTTTTCTTTTCTCACCGATTCTCTTCCTCTCTCCTCTCTTATTCTAAGTTCAGTGCCATTTAAAATTTTTATTTTGTATTGTTAATTATTTGTACTAGTGGCTAATCTAGCCAAGCAAGTTTAGAAAAAGAAGAGATGATGGAAAGTGAAATATAATTTTGGGCCATGAGTTGCTACTTAAATAAATTTACATGATTATGGTAATGATACAAAACTTGGTTGTCTATAATGGCCTCGACCCAAACTATTTGCCTAAAAAATTTAAAACTAGGAAAACTGGTAGTATAAACTCACTTTAAGATAATAAAAAATAAAAATTCTATCAAAGAAGCACCAACATAATATGTGTGTGCGTGTGTGTGTGTACAAGTGGTACTAGTCACTTTAAGAGACATGTCGATCAATTTACCAAAAAAATATGGCAGATTAGATTCTTTCAAAATCTAACTGAGCAATGAGGTTTTTAAAATTAAATCAAGTTTAGCATCATTGACCATAGTCATATAGCACAATGACTTTGGAAGGGAAGATATGGCCAAACTGATTATGATCATAAATCTTATGATTATATTTTTAGACAAACTTAGGGTCGTCAGTATTATGCAGATATGGTTATAGCTTGTTTATCATAAGATTCTTAGGTGCACAAGTAGGAATGATGATAAAATATATAAAATAAAAAAATAATTACTAATTAATAATTTAAAAAATATAATAGAATGGTGTCCAGTGATATTTGATATATGGACATGTCATAATGATGCATCATTCATATGCCTCATTGCTCACTATATAGATTCAAAATGATAACTTAATAAAAAATTGTAGGATTTTTTAAGATCCTTCGGCCTCATGATGGTTCTGCCATATATGATTATATGATGAAAATTCTTAAAAAATATGATATTCAAAATTAAATATTTAGTATTTTATTCGATAATACTTTTAATAATAGTGTAACTAATAGTATGTTTGTCATAACCATTAGAGATGATTCATTAGGTAAACATTTAAATATTAGATATATGTGTTACATAATTAACCTAATAGTACATGTAGAAATGAAATTTGTCTCCCCCACTTTAGAAAAAATAATAAATTACTAAAATACCTTAGGATGCCTTTTAGACAAAAATAATTTAGTAGTCTCTATTTTTCAATAGGTCTTAAAAAGAAAAATTATCAAATGGTTATGAGACACTATTGGAATTATACCTACCTTTTATTAGAGTCTTGTGTTGGCTACCAACGCATGTTATGTGACTACTTCAATAGTAAGAGTGATAAACTTAGTATTGATGATTTAGACTTTAATATAAAAATATCATTATGAAATTACTTAAGATTTTTTATGAAATCATTAGCATGTGTTTGTTTATGAATGCTCCTGCCACTCGCAATGCACCAGAGTGCACGTGTGATGTTTTTGGCATGTTTAGCAAATATAAAAGACACCATCCATTTAGTGTCATTCCTATTGAGATGGAAATCATGTATTTAAAATATTGGTCTTCACTCTTCCATTGAAATTTTTTATTGCTTGGCTATCTATAAGAATCATAAGGTTAAGGTGCAAGGTATAGAAAATATACCAAGATACATTCCTATTTGCATAAATCAAGAAGACAAACCTGAAGGTTTTATTCATGAAAAATCAAGTAACATGTTTACATATTATGATACTAGGTATGGTAGTTATAGCGAGGCTCCATGTATAGACATGGACACCATATTCGAAGATGATGACTTTTTTATTTAGTTAGCTAGAAGAAAATAATGAAATGGTCAATTGAATAGGAGCAAGCTATCATTGTACTTAGATATAGATTATTATTTTATCCTTTAACATGATAATAATAAAAATTTAGATATTTTGAGTTGGTGGAAATCATATGAATCCACCTATCATGTACTATCTATGATGACACAAAATCTATTAACCCCTATGATGTCTAGCATAACATCGAAGTCTATTTTTTCTCTAGTAGCCAAGTAATTTCAAATAGCAGATCAAGACTATGACCACATATCATAGAGGAACTTACATGATGAAGAATTAAGAAGATTCAAGGTTGAGGTTGGGCATTCAAGATATAGAGAAAATGTTGCTAGTGGATGACAACTCATGGGACATAAAGATAGAAAATTTCAAGGTCACCATTAGAGATACCTTCAAACACATACATGACGATGATGATCTACATCCACACTATCATACTACAAATATAGATTGATGACTTGTACTATTTTGAATTTTTTCATATGATATGATATTATATTTATTTTTGAATTTCTACCGATTATGCTTTGTGTTATATTATGTATCATACTATGTTTATTTATTATTTTTTTCATTAAAAATTTTCAATTTGGAGTTCATCTGAATGTCACGCAATTTTTTTAGTTATTAATTTGATTTTCATTTATTTAATTTTATAATACAATATATTTATATAATGCACAATGCACATTCATTTATACCTTTTTAATTATATTATTTCGATATGTAAATAAAATATTTTGATTTTTGAATAAATATATAATTAAAATTTCTAAATATTTTAACTATGCATAATCAATTCAAGCTTCCCACTACCCTATCCATAATTGGAATGACATGGTACAACCTAGCATGACCTAACACAACTTAGCATGGATCTACTTAATATGAACTAAATGGGCCTTGCTAGACCTAGTCATATGGATGTCATGCCATGCTAACATGGCACAAGATACATTTCATGACATGTATGGCAAGGCATGGCAACATGAATAGGAGACAAGGGGTAGGTCAAACCAGCATGACACATCTTTTGTGACGCCTCTATAAATGGCACATAATTGATCTACCAAAAAAAATACTCAGTTCCATTATCCATGCATAAAACTTTTATCTTCTTGTTGAAAAAAGAATAGGTTCTCTTCTATACCTTGTACTCCTTGAACTTTTCTAAGACCTCTAACTTCTTCAATGAATAAAATACACTCTATCATATTTGGACAAATCATTCACAAACAAGACATAATACATAATATTTTCAAAGTGATACCTATGATATTTTACCAAATAAGTCATTATGAATAAAGTCCAGCATTGCCACTACTCTAGTGGTTGTCGACTTAAACTTTACCTATTTCTATTTTCTATACAAATAGTCTTCATATAATCCAAAATTTTATAAACAATACGAGAGTCCTTTTAGCTTGTTAATTGAAAATACAATCACAAGATTCATCTTGCTAATTCCAAGCCTCTGATGCCACAATGTTGCTAAATATTTCACCATAGTTTTTTTTCTCACATGTTATAGGCCATTAAAAAAATTGAGTTGTTACTTCAATTCTTCAAATCACTTGACCATCTGAGTTCTATCCCCTTTTGATCTTGTCGTGACTTCCAATCTTTTATTCTTTGAATACACATGCTTGCTACAATTTTTTTTTCATAGTGGTATCCTTCTTCTTAGAAATGAAGGGGCTACTATCAGGATTAGGGATGGTTATCATTGATAACTTTTACAATGATCCAACCCTTGTTCCCCAAGTAATAACTTTTACTCTATGAGTAACTTTATATGACTTGTCAGCACAAATAAAAATCAAACCTATTGTTCTCATTACACATATTGAAACAAAGTTTTGCTAAGGCCTAGAACATGTATTATACTTGGGAGCTTCTTCACATTCCCATCATACATTCTCATTTTCAATTCTAATGACCTACAATGTTAACAATAGAGTCGTTGTATATATATTCCTTTCCACCATCATGGTTTATATATTAACAAAATTATTCTCAATGTGGTGTCATGTCATACGAGGCTCCAAAATCAACAAACCATCAATTCTCATACTTGTGAGCAACACATATAGCTATAAAATGGATCTCATGCTCTTAGAGATCAGCTTCTTTATCAAATTAGTTTTATCATTTTTAGCATTATAAACTTATATTCAATAGTCCCTTCTAAAGTGCCCATGCCTGTTGCATATTAGTACTTAACCTTGGGCTTTTCTATGATATTTTCCCATCCTTTAAATTATTATTTTCTGGTTGAATGAGGGGAAATGTTATCATTAGTTGTACCTTTCACAAGAAACACATCACTCGAGGATACACCTGTAATCTACCACATCATATCCTCAAACAAAAAGTTGTAATTAGGGCCTCATATGTCAGCTTCAACGAACCAATACTAGTGACAAAAATTAAGTTGTCTCATGAATCAAGCAACAAACAAACCTTCATCACCATCATGTCATCATCATTAATTTTTCATTCTATAGATGCACATAGACTAATCAATGTGTTGAAGTTGTGTAGGTGAGTGGAGAAAGGGACTTCATACTTCATATGTAGGTTGTATAGCTTATTTATCAAGAATATCTAGTTGATTAGTGACTTTCTTTGATCAAGGTTATCTAGTGTCATCCATAATCTTTTGCCATTTCCACTCCAAAAACATTTACAATCACATAGTCAACTAAGCATAGAAAATCAAGCCTCAAGTTTTCAGTCTAACTTCTCCCATTTACCAATGATAGGAAACTTCATTTCCACAATTATATCACTGACAATGAGCTTCAGATCTTCAATTTAGGCTACAAATCTCTATCCACCAACAAGTATTTCATTTTTAACTTTCAGAGTTTGAAACCCTTGATAGAAAATTTTGTTATCGCTAATCTCATTGACTAACCATTATAAAATTTCCAAATAGATTTTTTAAACAAACCTTCAAGAAAACCTTAATATGATATCAAATGTAAGGATTTCAGGACTTGCATATCCAAGCAAGTGTGCATTTGGATAACAAACTTTGATAAAAAACCACACTAGAATCATAACATAGAATGATTTGATCTAGATGTGTAGAAAAATAGTATTAATCATATTTGATGTTCAAACTATGAAACACTCTTATATTTGTTGGTAATTTTTGTTTATATGTAGGCATGGAAATGTAATAATTAAAGATCAATTCTATGACTTTGGAGTTTTGATAGATTTTGATAAATATTCATGAAATTAATAAATTTTTAGAGGTATTTATCTAAGAGAAAAAATACGGAGTCTAGAATAGATTTGGAATTTATTCTCGGCCGAAACTTTACCTAATAGTTAATGGAAATCATTATACACTACTATATTACTAACTCGTTAGCATAATTCTTCCGCCATAGAACACATTCTTTGTGACTATAATATTATCATGAAGTTACAATTATATTTATCTAGTAAAATATAAATAGCTGTTATATTAATTTTATATCACAGTAATGAAGTACCCCAATAGTGCTAAAAGTTATGGCAGAGGTGTCAAATGGGACATATCAGGCTGGCCCGGCCCATTTTTTGTGAGCACGATGTTATTTTCGTGCTGGGCCCGACATAGCACGGTTACGGTATAGTGTCTTGACTAGCCCAAATTGGTTTATTCAAGCAATGCTCAGCCCGGCGATAAATGTACAGTGCCATGTTAGGTAGTACGGGCCTGTTTAAATAAAATAATTTTATATTTTTAAATATTTAAATTTTTGTATTAAACTATTTATAAAATATATATTATATATAGATAATGTTTAAAAATTTTAGATTTGTAACTTGAAAATTGTTGAATATGCAATATTAATAGAATTTAATTTTTTGTTATTATTTTTTAATAAATTTAGATTATAATTTATTAGAATTAAATTATATAATTTTTAATGAAAAATTTAAACACAAATAAATTAAACAAAAAATTTCGTTGAAAAAAATAACAAAGTCACAAAAACAAAAGCAAACCAAATATCTAGTTGGCCAATAGATACCGAACCAAAGTAAATACAATGTAACATAAATAAAAAAGCATACAATCAATACAAAATAAAACATTGAAATCAAAAATCAGAATCAAGAATAACACAAATCATCAACTATGTACGTGACTGTGAGACATCAAAAATCAAAATCAAGTGGTAATAACAAATGGCATGTGGTGTGGCGTGACATTGACAACTGGCGTCTGGCACCGGGTAGGGGCAACCGGCAAACACATCAATCATCAATAGGTATATCATGATCATCATCAACCACACGATCAAAATCATTATCATATGGATCATCATCATCAGCAATCAACTCCTCCACTTACATGGTGGATGCAGTTCATGTCCCAGCTCCAGCACGATCATGGATGCTAAACCTTGAATCCTCCCAATCCTTCAAACAGGCCAAGGCCTCAACAATACCTAAACGTTATCTCGACCTCCTATCCGAAATCACATTCATTACAAAAGAAAAAGTAGACTTCGATACTACTCTCGACATCAGAGGAGTTAGTAGATTTCATGTCATCCTAGATAGTACGAGAAAGGTAGACTCATATAATTTCCACCACTATAATATATCAAGATTCTTAGTATCAGAATATGATATGATTGAGAAGTAATTGGTATCTAAGTACCGAGAAAGCTCGCTCCTATGTGACGGTTCACCCCATCGTTTCCCCCTCGCTAACTAAATGGAAAAATCGTCATCTCCAAAGAAGGTATCCATATCTGTAATCACAGTCTCACTACTACTACCACCATACCTAGTATCCTAGAATGTGAATAGGTCAGTCAGCTTCACGTGAATGAACTCTTCAGGTTGGTCTTTCCAGGTTCATGCATGAGGAAATGTAAGTCAGTGTATTATCTACCCCTTCCACCTTAATCCTAGGGTCCATGCATGTAATGAGACAATAAAGAGATGGAACGGTGGACCAGTACTTTAAGTAATTGGTTTTCATCTCTGCAACCATATGGCTCCAACATCAGGTACGTGTAATTCCAATGGTGTCTCACATCCGATTGGAATTTCTTCTTATTAAGATTCATAGACAAACAAAGACTACCAAACTTCTGTTATCTACGAGATGTGCAAATGTATTTTAGTGCATTATGTATATTATCCAATGTGGGGGAAACACACCTTCATGCCCACTTGTACAATCAGGTTAATCACGTGATACATATATCTGACATGAAAAATCTCTTCTAATGGTGCGTCTCTAATATTCCTAACAAACATGTTAATCACTACTCCATTATTAGATGCATTATTGAATGTGATACTAAAAATTTTATTTTGAACATTATATTTTCAAAAGATTTTCATCATACACTCAAAAATGGACATGTCATCATGAGGATGGAGAATCTCATAGAATCATAAAATTATTTTATTTATTATCTATTTAGAATCTACATAGTGGCTGATGAGACATGCATGAGATGATTGATCGTGGCTTGTCCATATATCGGACGTCTCGGACACCACTCCACTATATGCCATAAATTTATTAATTATTTTTTGTTTTTCTATCTTATAAAATTTTAGTCTGTCATTCCTAGATGAGGACCATGGAATCCTATGATATGCAGACTGAAAATATGTATGCATGATACTCACTACCCTTGGATCTTCTGAAAATCTGATAGGAAGACCTATCAATATGATTTGTTTGGTCATGCCTTTCCTACCTAACTCGCTGCAGTATATGAAAGGAGTAAACTTTGAGACTGAACTTGATCCAGTCTCAAAAAATGCAGTGCTAAGTTAGGTTTACCTAGGATCTAATGCACCATATTTTTTGGTGCATAATTCAGCATGCCTCTTAAGGTGCCCAATCCCAAACGAACTCTTACATGTTAAATTTCTCATATAATATTTGCATTGTGTCATTTCTTCTTCCTCACCCCTAATATTTTTTTATTTTATTATATTAAAATGAGTCTAAACTACAAAAGTCATCCTAGTTTTTTGTTTTTTAGATGTTTGGGTTGAGACGACTGAAGAAACCAAAGTTTCAGCAGCCTCAGACCTCTTTGTAAAATTTTCATTTTCTAAATTTAAATATATTTCACAAGTATTAATCATTTTTTTGGGTTTTTGTTAAATTGGAGGTAGAGCCTAGATGATAGATTTAGATATTCAGATTAGTGAGAGAGGGACTAGGAGAGAGAGATAGAGAGAGAAAGTAAACAAAAATACTTAATTTTTTTAAATAATGATTATTAAGTTAAAAGTTATAGTTCAATACTAAACAAAAATTAAAATACTCATAAAACGGTGAGATAGATCACGTGGACGGTGCACCACAGTCTAGTTTAAATTTTCAAACCCGAGTTGTGAGTCCCAAAAAGACGAGCAGAATGATAAAATCCTGAGTCTCGATAGAGAGAAGAGCAATAGCTTTGAGAATAATTTGAGAGAGTGAGAATAAATATTTATGAAAAACATAAAATTTATAGAGGGGCGGGGGGGGGGGGGGGGGGGGGGGGGGGGGGGGGTTTATAGTTTAAAGGAATGAATTTTTTTAAAAAAAGTAATTTTTATGTTTTTTTAATTTTTTATTGATATTTAGGGAGCAGAATCATGAGAGCCGTCGAATTCTACCCCCTAGCCATTATAGGCGAAATCCAAAGGCTAATATTCAAATTTTATTTTTTTTAACCATTGGGGGAGGGGGGGGTTCAGGCAGGACTGCAAGTTGGGTCGGAGTGGATTCGAACACGGGCCCGTGCACTTTTTCAATTTATATGGCACTAACGGTGCAAGTGCGGTAGGTCTCAGTGTCTCGTGCCGACGGGCCGTGCCACGGACCACTGAACTGTGCCGAGTTAGGCATGGCACGAGGCTCAGTTGGCCTCGGCACAGCACGACACGATTGGTGCCCTAGTCGGGCATGGCACGGGTCTAGAGTTTATGTAAATTGAAATATGTGATGTGACTTTGATTTTTTATAAATGAATGAATATGTTTGATTTATTTTATGTCATTAATATTGATAGATGGCGGTTATATAAAACTTGAACTAAGGTTTCAAATATTTTTATATTTGTGTGAGATTGACATGGTGAATAACCAATAATACTCACTCATGCATATGATAAGAAGAAAATGATAGCCCTTCTAATTGTGATACATAAGATAAACATTTACATTAAAACCCAAATTTGGGTATATTAATAGTTACAGGTATAGTGATTATGAAGCTGAAAGTATGCATACTTTTACACTCTAATTCATTGTATATATCTTAAAAGAACTAGTACTTGATTTAGTTATATCCTACATAGAATGTTCTTTTAATGGGTTTATCTTTAGTGTGTGAGTCGCATTATCACCAATGAAGATGTTGACAACATTTTTAGGAATATAATGCTTCATTTAATGGGTTTATCTTTAGAAATATGCATAAGTATGCTATGACTCACAAGATTGTGATGATCCTTATTAGTTATTTTTACTTGTATGATTTCCAATAGAAAAACTTGAGGAACGTATATGTTAATTATGTGAATATAATGCTTATGAACACAAAAGTATAAATAATTAGAAACTATGGTAATCTTTGGTCTTTATGACATTTGAGGCCAGAGAAAAAAAGTGCATAAATGAAGCAACTATTAATTAAAATTAATAAAGTTTCTTAAAAGATATGAAATTGTGAATGACTCTTGAGTATAGATGCTTTGTTATCTTAGTGGTGACATACCTAGGTAATGGCTGTGAGTGGATCACCATTGGGATGGACTCTATGGTGACAACCACCTTATATGACATTAGTGCAATGAGTCATTACACAATACCCCAACCTCCATTCTATATTTAGTAAATTTTAAATTAAGCAACTAAAATATCATCACATGGATAAATGAATAAACCATAGACCTGAGATTGTCTAAAAATTTTAATATTAATTTTACTAATGATGAGTTGTCTCATTGTGAATAACCAAACTACAAATATAAATCTTATGGATCGTTATTTAGATGAATATCTACTTTATTATTCGTATGACCCATGTACTTATAAATCTTTATTGACAATATACTCTCATTAATGAGATTTTCGGATATCACCTAACCAATAAAATTAGGTAATATAACAAAGTCATAATATAATTTTGGGACTATTGCCAAATATTTCGTTTGATTAGTCAATATGAGTTGATATAAGTATTTTTGTGATTAGATAATTTTTTTAGTTATTTAGATAAGATTGAGTTTGATAAATATTCTCTAATCTAAAAGCTAAATCTTGTTAACTTGTTTAAATATGCAATGTTGTATTTTAGATTTGCTTATTTTCTTTGCATTTTCTTTTATTTTTTTAGTAATTTTTATGAACCAAAGCTCTAGGACCAAGCTAACTCATATGGACTCAAAAATCAAAAGAACTAGAAAACTATTACTAAACAAAGGGTTGATATACAGCCTATGGAAAGCACTACAGAAACTAATAGCCCCAAGGTGGTAATGGGCAAATTGTCCAATAGACCATCTATTACCATACCTTGGAAAATTATTAGAGACTCATAATGATGGAAAATTATTCGAAAATTTATTTACAACCATTTAAAGCAAATTACTTTTAATTGAAGCTAAGTCTTATAGTTATGGTTCAATAGTACTAGTATAATAGAAAAGTATTGAAGGACCCTTATGGTTATGTCATAATATTTTTAGAGATATGTAATACTATAAAAATAAATGGAGTTAGTCCCAATATAACAAGGTTATGGTTATTTTCATTTTTAATAAGTGATACTATATAGAGTTAGTTCCAATTTTTACCATGAAGCTATATTAAGAATTGAGTTTAATTAGTGAGGTACTTTCTCACTAAATTCTTCTTACCTCAAATTACATCTCAATTATGAGGTGAGATAGGCCCATTTTGGTTAGTTAAGCATTAAATTTTATATAATACTTATGACCATTTTAAAGAGTTATTGAGAAGATATCCTCAACATAGATTTGAGTTGTGATTTCAAGCCCAAATCTTCTACAATCAACTGAACCACTACAAGAAAAATCTCATATAGTTAGAGATAATTCCCTAGCTAAATGGGCATTTTCCATCATTAAACGGGATATAGCAATGGATTATTGGTGGATTAGTTCCTTATCTAAAGTGCTCCTTGCTAAAATTTAACGAGGGAAAGTGTACCTAGCTAAAAATTAGCGAGGAAAAATTCATCGCTAAAAAAAATAAATTCCCTATCTAAATTAGCAAGCCAAATGAGATTCTTTCGCTAAACGAAAATAGCAACGGAAGATTCCAAGCTAAAGTGTTGATCACTAAATTTTAGAGACTATTGAAATAGTCTCTAGCTAAATAAATTTAGTGATGGAAAATTTCGTCGCTATAATAAAGATTTTCCTTGCTAATTTAGCTAGGGAATTTTCCCTAGCTAATTTAGTAGGAGATATTTCCATAGCTAATTTAGCAAGGGATCTTTCCCTAGCTAATTTAGCAAGGGATCTTTCCCTAGCTAATTTAGCAAGGGATTTTTCCCTAGCTAATTTAGCAAGAGATTTTTCTCTAGCTAATTTAATATTTTTAATTTCAAAAGTATGTTCAGAATTTAATTTATTTAAAAATTTTTAATTAAATAATTTAATATTTTTATATCAAAATGAATAAAAAATGAAACTAAAATGATAATTTATAATAAACAAAAAATAAAATCATTTAATAACTTATTCTAATTCAATATTTTACATAATTGAAACAAAAAAATAACAAAATTTTATTACATTTTATTCATCAATATATCTACCGACAGTGCATAAAGTATTATTTATCCATTCAATGACGTTGCTTTCTCTCTCTCTGCTCCTCCGATCACTATTTTTCTACTATGACAAAGCTATCCGAGTCACGATACGTAATATCTAGTAAAAAATCCTATCACTTATACAAGCTTTGTATGAGGAACAATGCGGCATCATATTTGTAAGAAATTTAAAATACTCGATCAAAATAAAATAAAAAAAATGTTATGTTTTGATAAATATATAATCTTGTAGTATATATGTAAATATATACTAGCATTTCTCTCGTACATATATTATTGCAGTATATGTACATAAAAACTACAGTATTATGTGTACATATATACTGAGTACAAATATACTTGGTATATATGTACATAAAATATTGTAGTATTATATATACATATATGCTGACTTTATATGTAGTATGTACCACATTTGTTGTTGTTGCTGCTGCTCTCACTGCCGCTGCCACTACTGCCGCTGTCAATGCCACTGTTGCTGCCACCGCTGCCACCGCCGCCGCTGTTACCTCTACTGCCACAACTACCACCACTGAGCTGCTACCGCTGCTGCCGCTGCCACTGCCGCTACCTCTGCTTCCACCACTCTCGTCGCTGCCACTACCGCCGCTGCAGCTACCTCTGCTCTCGCCGCTCTCGCCGCCGCCACTACCACCGTTGCCTCCGCTTCTGCCGCTCCCACCACTCCCACCGCTATCACCGCTGACATTTGTCGCTATTGCCGCTAATGTCGCCGCCATCGCCGCTACTGATAATAGGCTTTTACATACCTATAATAGGCTAAAACTCTACCCAAAAAAATTTTGAGACACACAAACATATTTACAAATATATAATAACAATTATTATAGACATGAACAAACACAAATTAAAGTTGATTTTCATACAGCTTCAACAAAAATTTAATTAAATAATTTAATATTTTTATATTAATTCGAATAAAAATAGAAACTATAAATGAAAATTTAAAATTAAACAAAAAAAAATTCATTTAATAACTTATTCTAATACAATATTTTGAATAACTAAAACAAAAAAAATAACAAAATTATATTATATCTTATTAATCAATGTATCTACCGACAATGTATAAAGTATAATCTATTCATGCATTAATGTTGCTTTCTCTCCCTCTGCTCCTCCGATCACCAACTTTATGTTGCGAAAAATTTGTCCGAATCACGGTGCGTCATGTCTGTTGAAAAATTCCTTCACTTATATGAGCTTCGTATTGGAAATAAAGTGGTACCATATCTATAAGAAATTTAAACCACTCCATCAAATCAAAATAAATAAAAAAATTATGTTTTGATAAATATATATTACTATAGTAAATATATACATATATACTAGCATTTCACTCGTACATATATTACTGTAGTATATGTACATATAAACTGCAGTATTAAGCATACATATATACTGAGTAAATATATACTCAGTATATATGTATATAAATTACTACAGTATTATATGTACGTATATACTGACTATATACGTACGTATATACCATAGAAAAAGGCATGTGAACAAAGCCAGTAGAAAAAATCAGACCGGCAGAAAAAACTTTTGCGGTAACAAAAGATTCCCATCTGTTTGAAGAAATTGATACTTTTTTCCTAGCAAATGAGGCTCCCACTTAACACATACATTTGCATATATATATATATATATGAAATATAATATCATTGTTACAAGGCATCCATATAATATAAGTATGATGATAAAGACCATACCTAGCACATAAGGTTCCTACTTGACACAGGATCTATGAGAGTTTGATATCTCGAACTCAATGCCTATTATCTTAGGAGAATGATATTTACCATCACACCAAGTCACACATTGTAATATAAGGACAAATGATATTTACTTGTATTGTAACTACAATATAAGAGAAACCCAAGCATATAAATAAAAATTAAAAGACTATGAGCAGCTCATACAGGTTAGGTGATTTTATGGAATGAAAATCAATTGAATCTGCTACAAGCTTCCATGCAGATCCGGGAACGGCTATGGCTCTTTCAAACTTGAGCTTCAATACTACATTCTTACATTCTTCAAAATTCTGGGCAGCATCTCGATCTATTGGGCAAATTTTTTTAACCTAATTCATGTTCATCATAGAAATTATGATGAAAAAGATCCATGGGTGTTCATGATCATCAAATATGTTGATTGAAACAACTTCAAACATGGTATTGATTCAAGATGAATGAAGTTTGTGAACCAAGCTTATTGATATGATTGGAACCTGCTGAAAGTCCTTCAATGCTTCTTTGTGATTACCCATGGCAAGATATGCAACACCTCGTCTATAATAACCCTATAATTTTAGACAAATGTTAGGAGGAAGAAGAAGAAAAGTATGCACAGCAGACTCATGATACATTATGTGCCTTGGAATATTTAGGATCACAATCAATAGCCTTGGAAGCATCCTCTACAACACACCCATTTTCTTCTAGTTTGACATGGGCAATTGCACGATTGGCCCAATACACAGCATTCTGATCATGTAAATTGATAGCTTGTGTGTATAGTTCTATAGCACGAGCAAACATATTGGCTGAAAAAAAAGATGACAAACAAACTTTTTAATGTCAATATTGATCGAAATGACAAATCTAGCTAATGATTAAAATTGATATGAGACTATATGATTAGCCATCATAAAAATAAGTGTAAGCAATAGAAACCTTACATGCAGATTATATTAGATCTTACTTCTAATGAAATGACAATCAATTTTAATATGCTTATGTTCTCGTTATATATCAAATTTAAATGCTTAGTTATTTGATTATCACAGTCAAACATAGAAACTTTTTCTATTTGATGCAATATATGAATAACAACTTATATAACAATGACTATGAATAAGCATTCCGCCTCTATATTCTCAATTTAAAATCAATATCTATTTCAATTCCTTGAGGAAAATTTTCTAGGCACCAACATGACTCAGATGGAAACGTGCCGCATGAATCTTAGCAAGACATGAGATTTTGTTTTATGAAATACTCAGATAAATATATGGAATGCAATTATTAAATTATCATACATCTTCTAATTCATAAAATAATAATAAAATTCAATTTTCTATTTACTAGTAATAGTAAAAACCCAATTTTTACTTTCAAAAGATTACCACTTGAGATCAATTGAACTCGAACTCAAAATATTAACAACTCGACTTGAGCTCAATTGAACTCGAACTCGACTCATATCATTAGTAGCCCTAATTATTAGTATGAACTACTACTACAAAATAATAAATTATTATACGTACTATGTTATATATGGTTGATAATGTTAATAACACAAAAGAAACAAACATATTGATGATGATGATACTCATCCTATTAAAACAATAATCATTAACTAAAAAAATCACACCCATGATTGATAATTATTGATATTCTAAATCAATGAAAAAAAAAGCATCATGTCATCACCAAATTAACATCATAGATAGAAAAAAAATGCCAAATAATTATGATCATAGTTGTTAGAAACTTGTGATACAAGAAATGATACAATAATACAACATATATTTTTTAATGAAAATTAATAGGTTTCACAATTTATATCTTATTTTAAAACATATCTTACAATACAAATACCAAACATGATATGACATGTGATGCTATGATAAAACAATACATATATTCTCAATTATTTTTTATAATTTTAAAAAAATCAAATTAATTTTTCTGTTAAAGAATTTATTATATTAATTATTCAAATATACAAAAGAATTTAAAAATAATCATAAAAAATAAGCAAAATAATCTTATACAATAGGTTAATTTTTCATTATCATATACTATAATTCATACTTTTAATATACATTTATAAATATATTTTTTTACATATTTTTTGCAAAGTGAAAAAACTTATGTTACATGATACAATCTAATACATAATATAGAAAAATAGGAAAATAATATACGATATATTTTATGAGCTAACAACTATGATTATAATGTAGGGAAAGAAAATATGGACAAGAAAAGTAACATATATACATCATACACACACACATACAACTTGCATAGTATTTGAGTGGAGAATGTTGGGGCTAGTGAATAAAACTCGAAAAAAGAAAAAACAAAGCATCAACGTGAGCAAGCTAGGATTGAGTTTTTGAAGATAATGAAAGTTGGCTAAGGGAGACTAGAGTGAAGCTAAAAAATAACAACATAAAAGAAATAGCTTAGGTAGCCATCTATAAACATGATTTTTCTAATTACAAAAAAAAATGCACAGATAAAAAAGAAACACATAAGCAGTTCTAATTCGATCAGGATTATGATTGAGTTTCATAGTAACTAATGCACAAGTAATAAATGTGCCCAAGTACATTGAGATAGAATTACTAAGACAAGTCTTCAATAATCAACCTAGCGAAAAGCTATCCTTTTTCTTTATTATTAAGATAAGGCATTAGCCTTAAATATCCTATGATATCTATATCCATATCTTTTCTTGAATAAGAAAATTATGATACGTCACTTTGCCTTTTATCATTAAAAAAAAGTCATGTCTCCTCATTTTTAACACTGTGGTAGACTAGTCAGACCCTAATGAGATAGAATTCTTAAGGATGTCTTGCTTTCCATGCCATGTGCTTCCTCCAATGCCAGAAATGGAGCTACCCTATATTAATATGGCCAAGCACATTTTTAAACAAGCTAATTAAGAGAAGTAAAGGTTTCTAGTAGATCAAGCTTATCAAAATGAGAAGGGTGGCAATAATTGCATGCAATTCTTGCTATGGTGCTCATAGATATTAAGAGCGATCTTAAGTAGAATATTTGTTTGTTTATGTTAAGTGGTGTGATGCTGAAAGTTCAATCGATTTATTTTAAACGTGGGACATCCTTAAGAATGCCCTAACTATTTATTTGCAAGGGCAGGGAGCAATCGAGAACAAAGGTGATAGATGGGACATTGATCCAAGGGTTGAGCCTAATGTGATAGAAACGAATAAGCTCATTTCTTTGAAAGGTAGTTTAACTAGTTGAAATAACACAGAGAGTTGCCCAACATATTTATTTGCATAGTTGAATGTCAAATGAAAGATGCAAGGTGGCAAATAAAATAAACAGAATTGAAGAGGAACTAGAAGCCTTAAGCTCTAGGCCTGACCAATTCCCTTCTCTCTTTGAAAACATAGGTGGGGGGAGGGGAAGAATAAAAATTTGTTTACCCGATTGGACTATTCCCATGTTACAAAATATTCTTCTTCAAATGAGCCTTAAAGGGAACTTAGAATACTTCGTCTATTGTGGTTTGTACACACACACACACACACACACACACACACATATATATATATATATAACCTATGGACTGGCTGGCCTTTTGTTTTAAAGAATGAAACCTTAGTTAGGATAACGAAGACAAAGCCTTCCAACATAAGTTATTAAAACATTATTCGATATTACCATCAACAACAAAGCATGGCTTCTCGCCCCAAGGCCCCTAGGGCTCTTTTAATTAATTGTCCTTGTTTATAACAATCTCAACATATATAAGAGAAAGACTGATCAAAATATATCTACAAAGCCTTTGTATATATACTATCATTAAAGGTGATTACTATTTTAAGAAGAATACTAAAATAGTCCTACAATGCAAACTTGCCACCTAAGGACTAAGTCCATCACATCATACCACCAACCTCCAATTTATATTACAAAATAACTATTTATATTTAGAATGAATTTATTGGTGTGATTACAATTATTGGGCTATTTTAGGTTGATTGTCATTGAATAAGAGTTGGTGAGAGAGGTTATGATGAAAAATGCTATGAAAACCCAAGATCTTTTAACAATGTCATGATTATGCAAAATAAAGACCCTTTTTATATTGTCCAAAGCCATGCAAAATCAAAACTCTCATCAATGTGTAAAATTAGTTGAGGTAATCTTTTTCATGATACACCCACAGAATTATCATATTTATTTCAGCAACATAAATAACTAAAGTAAAAATCAATGAGATTATTAGAGTGGCATTATCTAGTAAATAACACTTCAAATGGCATGATAGATTTCAATCAAAGTGCAAACATAATTGATGGTCATCAAAACTAATATGATTGTGTTTTAACTCCTTGTTGATTTTTATTTAGTGAAAACCTTCTACTAGATAAAACATTCAATTAGTAATGGGTGTAACAAAGTTCAATTGGATAACTTTCTAACAAGATCCAAAGCCGCGTTAATGGTAATTAACTAATTGTGGTTATTTAAAGCATCTACTACTTGAATGGAGCATGAAAAATGTCAACACCAGACGATGATATTCATGTGGTGTTTATTACATAGGGTAATTAGGTAACATAGAATCAACTATGGATAGCAATAGGCATAAGGACAAACCCTACAGGTTGGGCTCATACTTTCAAGTAGGTAGGCATCAAATACACAAGTTCTAGTTGTAGAATAGCATAAGCTAAATAAACAAAATCAATCAACAGAAATTAAAATAAATTGTTAAGAAGAATATGAAAAACTATATAAATACATATACTAACTATTTAAAATAAAAAAGGAAAAAATTATTAAAATGTAGAGAGATGTTTTATCACTAATTTTCTTTAGGCAATTTTACTGAAAAATGATGAATGCTTTTATTACAATGCAACTTTCGATTATAACCTAGCTTTTTAATTGGGGAGAAATGACAAATTTGATCATTTTAATTATTAATTATCTTTGTTTTAATTTATTTTTTTTGCTTAAATTTGTAAAATGTGTGACCGTTATTTTATAAAGTATGAATATTAAAATGAGATATATGATTTTCTTTGAGAAATGCATAATTAGTTTTTCTAAAGTATATTAGAAATCCATGAATTAATAAAAAATAAAATAAATTATGTTTTGGGTCACTATTTAAAGCTAAATTAAAGTATTATATGTGTATGTGTGTGTGTGTAAAGCTAAATTAAATCATTATATTAGTATGTATGTATGTAATGCATGTATTTATAAGCATATATATATATACATATAAATGTATGCATCTATAAAAAAATATATAAACAATTATACACACACACACACACATACATATAAACTTGTAAATATAGATATATATATATGTTATCAAAATTGTTTTTTATATAGTTTATGTATAATTGGCTTATATATATATATATTTACACACACACAACACATATAACATAGTTTTATATATATGTAACATATGCATATATATATATATATATATATTATATTATATTTATAATGTGTGTGTGTGTGGGTATTAATGAATATATACATATGTATTATATAATGCTTATATATAACATGTGTTTATAAATATTTATTTATATATATAATCATATACATTAGATTTAACAAATTCAAAGACCATAACAAGAACTTTTTATATCTTCACTTTTTTAAAGCTTCGTCGAGACTTGCAATCACATAAGGTTTGTCATCATCTTCTTATCTCACTTCAATGTTTCTAGTGATTCAATTCCCCTGGGTTGTTCTTTTTCCTTAGTCACTTGAATCCTAAATATCCATAGTTTATAAGAGTTTAAAACATGTCTGTTTTTTATGGTGATATTGTTGGTATGTTTTAGACCATTATTTGAGCTTAGAAGAGGCTGAAAGTACAATCAAAACTACAAAACATTAAAATCATTATAAAAATAAAGTTTTAGGTACTCGCATAAATTCGTTAAATACCACAAACCTAGTTTATACAATAAGCCGAAGGGATTACTCATTGAATATATCTTGTCCCATGAATTTCAAAAGGACTTGCGAAATTTTAGAGTTTGCATCTATGGGAAGATAACTTGCAGTTATTGGAGTTGATATAACTTGCCTAGGCAAAATGCTATGGCAGTTATTGGAGTCGAGAGTTTTGAATTTATACCAAATACTAAAAGCAATCCAATTACCTAATCCTCCCTCTATTTTTTTGAGCTTTTAGAATTTTATTTTTAGCCAATTGATTGTTAATAAGAATTATAATGGTATTATAAAATGAAAGAAAATACTTTTATTGCTATTTTTTTTATTGGGTTTGAGTTTCTGTTCATGAATAATGTTTTTGTGTTTTTGTTCGTAAGCTTTTTTCTTGTGTTCTTTCTTGTATGCTTTTTTTGTCTTCATAATGATTTGTTTGTGTAAAAATATTCTTCTCTTTATAAGTCCTCATTTGTGCTTCTATTCATTTGACTTCTAATAATTCTTCTTTAATATGTCTTTGCACTTCTGTAAAAATATCATTAGTTTTTTATTTTTTTCTATAACTCATTTTTGAAAACTTTTCCATAACTTCTCCTTTTGTTTTAATTATATCTAGGCATCTCAAACACAACAAAAACACACACACTCATATATATATGTGTGTGTGTGTGTGTAATTATGTGCATACACATATTTACATATATAGTATACATACAAACATACATATGTTTGTATAATTTATATATAAAAATATATTCACATATATATAACACACACACACACACACATATATATATATCAAACATACATATATGTATGTATGTATTTATGTATTTATACAACAACATATATACACAACCATATATATACATTATATAATATTATATATATATATATATATATATATATATATATATCTATATCTATATATATACTTATATACATACATACATACATACATACATATATATATATATATAAGATATATATGATTAACAAATATCATTCTCTTAGATTTTCCTTTAAATGATCTTTAAGTCACTACAAGCCGGCTTTAATCTTCTATATGTAAAAAATTTCATTTTTACACAAAAAATGTTCAAATAAAATTAATTTTTTTAAAAAAATAAATAGTACTGAAGTATGATTATATATATATTAAAATACAGAAAATTAAAATTCTTCTTGTTTTTTTTAAATAGGTAATTAAGATAAAAGAAACTCTACTTTCATGGAGTTATCAATGACTAAAATGTAAAATTTTGATAGTTATAATCTATTATCTAATTTAGATATTCCATTCCTAAAGATGAACCTCAAAATTTTAAACCGTAATTAGTCATTGAAATTGTGTTTATTGGATTCCACTGCCGAGTAGTATCGATCAAATCTTACTTTTTATAAC